>WBMY01013481.1:704968-865408 GCA_013397315.1 Donacobius atricapilla
AAAAAAAAAAAAAAAATAGAAAAATTTGCCCTTTTCTTGAAGGACTTTTGTAGTGCTTCACAGCAGATTCCCCGTGGGTGCAGCTGTATGAGTTCTGGATGGAATATTCCAGCTCCTGACAGGCACATCTGCAGGCTTGCTCTAGCGCAGGATAGCACCATGGTCATCCCCAACACTCCCATTTTACTTTCCTTGTTATGGTCAGTGAAACTGCTTTGTTATTTGATCACATAATTTAAAATAATTGGCCTTTTTGGCAGGTAGGGGTGGTTAGGTTGAAAAGGTTTGTATGATAAAACAATCGATGGTAAATTACACCAATATGAATTTTAGCTAATCCATACGGTCATCTAACGTGTACTGCAGGTAAAAACACATTTGATTTTGAGGCTTTTTTCAAATATTAACTTCCTAGTAGCAGACAAACACCTTCAGCCATCTGCATGTGGGCACACAAACTTGAAGGGGTTTTTTGCACTCTTGGAGCTCGACACCAAAAGCCCTGTTGTTGTGACTTCGCTTAAGGAAGGGGAACACCATTCTCGTTCCTGAGCAATTAGATTTTGGAAGCAGGCATTTTAAATTCTTATCACTAAGACCCCCCCCTGCGCAGCCCTGCTTAATTTTCACTGTAAGGAAGTGCTGAATATCACAGAGCCGCAGAATCACGGAATGGTTCGGCCGGGAAAAGACCTTAAAGATTCCCTTGGCTCCACCCCCTGCCACAGGCAGGGACATCTTCCAATAGATACGGTCTGAGAGGAAGGGAGACTCAGCCTCTGAGGAGCCATGCACATGCAACGATGACCAGACTCTAGAGNCGGGAGCGTGGCCGTGCCCCCGCGGCCCCGGGAGCAGCGGGAGGCGCGGGCCCCGTAAGTACGAGCTCGGTCTGCGGAGCGGGGCAGCGCGGTGAGGAGCTGCCCGTCCTGAGGGCGGGCGGTGGAATTGCGGGGTCGGGTGTGGAAGTGGGCACTGAGGGTAGCGAATGGCCGGCCGGTGTTCGGGTTTGGGATCGCTGGCGAAAGGGCGGAGGGGGTTTCATTGCACCTCCTGGGGCTCGGAGCATCTGGTACGTGGCCGAGACTGGGTCGTCTTGTGCAGCTCAGGACTTCAGGGAGTGAGTCCTTGTGCGTGCGGGGAGCCCCTCATGGACATCACAGGCAGGACTTGAGGCCGTGATCGTGCAAGTAGGTCTGCCGGGACATAACGTTCATCATGGTAGAGCTTAACTGAAGTAATTGGTAATAGTTACGTGTTTAAAACTTAATCGGTGGAAGTACTTACTGTACTTGGGCTCAGCGATTGTAAGTCAGGAGGACGTCTGCACTGCACTGGGTTTTGCATTTTAAGTACGGCTTTGGATGGTTTTGTGTTAAAGTAAATGCAGTACTGGGTGTTCTTTTCTTCATTTCACACGTGGAAATCGGAGCACAGGCAAGTGATGCTTTTCACTAAATATTTTCTCACTGACAGGACGTAAATTATTTCATTTGCTGCTCCAGATGTTAATTTGGAAGAGCCAGAATAGTGATCAGGAGGCTTGAAAGAAGACTTGCACAGGTTCATTGAAATGTCATTTGACCAAAAAAAATACTCCAAGTGATCATGGAAACAATTACCTGCAAGGAGCTTGTAGCCAAGTGGGGGTCGGTCTCTTCTCCCAGGAAACCAGTGACAGGACAAGAGGGCACAGTCTTAAGCTGCGCCAGGGGAAGTTTAGGCTAGACATTATGAAAAAAGCCTTCACAGAAAGAGTGATTGGGCACTGGGCTGGGCTGCCAGGGAGGTGGTGGAGTCGCTGTCCCTGGAGGTGTTTAAAAACAGACTGGATGTGGCACCTAGTGCCATGGTTAAGTTGATAAGGTGGTGTTAGGTCATAGGTTGGACCTGATCTCAAAGTTGTTTTCCAACCCATCTAATTCTGTGATTCTGTGAAATGTGTTTGCAAGGTGTTGAGGGGAGGCAGAAGTGGGGCTACTAGCACGACTATTCAAGAAGGTTTTATTTCTGAATCATAATATAAATGCTTTTAAAGTAGACCTCTGATAAGATTTTAAACCTTGCACACGTAAAGATTTTCACAGCATTTTGGTAGTAATAGACAAAAAGGAGAAGAATATGTATATTCAGTTTCTTACTAATGCTTGCTTGTCTCAAAGAGTTAACAATGAATATCTCTTGTGGATTTAACATTTTTCTACCCCTTCATTTAACAGCTGTGGAAGTTCCCAAGGGGCAGCTGAAGCAGTTTGCAAGACAGTTTTCAACAGAGAGGTTTAGAAAAAAGGAAGGTGAAAGTTTGATGTCTTTGAGATAGCTACTATTAAAAGAACCCCCAAAAAAACACTTTAGGATCCGTTTACAGTCTTCAACTTAAATATTTACACTTTTTGTCTGTCAAGTTGGTAGCTATGTGACATGCTCTTTCTCTAAATATTTTTTTTCTTTGCAAACTCAGTGATGATTGTGTAGGTTTTCTGTTGTTAATTACAAACACTGATTAAATTTAGAAAGCACAACTTCAGAGTTTTGTATTATTCTCTCTCACTGTTCAACTTGGATAATGTTTCTTGAACCTTTCTTTAACAGTGTGAAGTATCACCTTTCATCCAAGATAATGTTACTGTGACTGAGCTTTCTTGATAAGCACTTCCCTTAGTTATGATTGATCTTGTTTTTGATTCATGTGAGTATTTCCTTGTCATTTTTGTAAAAGCTGTGTTTCATTTTCACAAATATGTTTCAGTTAGAAGTAAAATATTTGCTGCTTCAACTTTGGAAAGCTTGGGTTTTTGTTTCTCTCTTTGCTTTGAGTTTACATGTCCTACTCTTTTAAATGGTATGTAGGAGAAAAATAGAAATTGAGGGGTGCTTGATTGCTGGCTTTCTGTTATATGATCTTAAGTCTAAGTTACCTGTATGAGTTTGGTGAGCTTGGCTTTTGTTAGTCGGAAGGAGGTGTGCCTGGAGATTCTGTAGCCTGGTTGAATGATGCAAGAATTTGGTTAAAAACATTTTTTTTTTCTTCTGCAAATAAGTAGTTCAAAAGTCACCCAGCAGGTCTGCAGCTGAGATAGCTGGGTTTTTTTGCTTAAGAGACTGGAGGTTTTGCCCTGTATATAAATGGGACCTTGAAAATACTGTAAAATGATGGTAGAGAGCGTCCTTCACTTTTTTTCTTTATGGTTTTTCAACATATTTAGGATGTTTTATAAGTATTCTGTCTTTTGTTTGAAGTGCTTTGGCATGCCTACAAGTAACATGCCTTACAGCTACAATTGGGTCATCTTGGTGTCCTGAGAGCTACAGCTGGGTAAATATTTGTCAGGCAGTGAACTGTGGGATAAAGTTATCATGCATTATAATTCAGGTAATCCTTTTAAACGGATGCAGTGGTGATTGTAAATGTGTGCAGTTACAAGTAATAGCAATGTATTTGGATCCGATGTTGGTGGGGCATCATCAGCACTAATCTTCTGCTTCCCCTCAGTCTTCAGTGCTGTAGTTGACTTCTGAACCCTTGCATCTAATTTTATTCATCAGTGAGATGGGAAGGGTAAGACCTGCACGGTAATGAGAAGTGAAGGGTTGGAAAGGAGCCACTTTCCCCTGCTCTGTCTCTGAGTTAAGTATCATCCCTCTCGACTTTCTCTCTTCTTCCTGGAAGGAGAGAGAGCCTGTCTGCTGCTTGGGTGAGGAGTGTTGGAGAGACAGGAGCTCTTTTGTCCTGAGAGGGTAGGAGAGGAGGAGCCCAATCACATCTTCCTTAATTCTCCAGACTCCCAAGCAGGATCTGATTAGGTGGGGGAAGGAAATTAGTAACTGAGTGTAAGAGTGATGAGCTGTCTTGCCCTGCCTGAAGTTTTACTGGGCACCTTGTCCAAAAGGTTTAAGAATATCCTGACTCTCAGGAGTATATTTTTCAAATTACTTCTGCAAGCATTTGATTAAAATTTCTTGTTGCAATGTTGTTGCGCTCTAAAATGTTGTTCTAGGCCATATCACTTCCAAAGGGTTTGAGTTAGAGATCTTAAATTGTATGTTTGAAACTTTTCTACTGCATCAAAATCCATCTGCAGATTGATTGAAAGCTGGCATAGGTGAAAATTGTGTTTTAACTTGTAAAAAGTATGGTACATTTAATGGCTTAACAAAGTCATGCCATCTGTACAGCTTTTTGATGGATGTCTTTGCAGTAGGCCCTGAGAATTTGTAATCTTTACTGGGATAAGACTGCAAAAGTAATAAAAAAATAAATCTGTTCATGCCCAAGGAAGCTTTAGCTGGAATGTTTTTGGTGCAGTTCTCACGCTGAAGCACTTTCATGGCAAGCAAATAATGGGATTCTCTTCTCAGTTATGCTTTCATAATACATGTTCAACTCTATTAATTTTCTCTTTTTTTTTACAACTTTGTTTGTAGATACTTGTAAACTAAAAATTATAAATGTATTAATTATTAATTATAAATGTATTGCTTTATAGCTATCTGTGGTTGACATTTTCATTTAAAAAAATGAATTGTGAAACTGAATTAAGAACATGCGATATTATAATAAAATGGTTTTCTCTGATGTTATTTTATTTTTCAGGAGAGAGTTGAGTGAGGAATGTGTTGAAGTATTTTTGTGAAGTGTCAAGGCCTCTGACATCTGTCATCTATACTGACTGATGCCACTCCAGCAAGGCAGAAGCTGCCAGAAAAAGATAGGGTATTGCTGAGTTGAGTCGTGACCTGAGCATTCCATTACACATGAGGTTCCTGTGTTCACAGAGATCTGTTTTATCACGTGTTTTTGCAGGATATTCCACTCACCTTGGATGGGAAGGTGTTTTTAAAAAGTGCCGTGGATTTCTTAAAAAATATTTCTGTGGTAAGCGTTAGGGAGCGATGGGCTGTGCCAGAACTGTTTGCTGTATCCCTGACTCGCTTGCTTTGGCCGGGCTCAGGCTGACAGTGCCGTGTCTTACAGTGAGGTCAGTGGCTCAGCTGTAGTTGTGTAACAAGAGGGGCCATTCATAAATGTGTTTCTTGGCCTAGAGACGCTGGATTGCATTTCCTAGCGTAGCATCAGAGTTCACTGTGCCTCAGGAAAGTGAAAACTGTACTGCAGGGTTGGAGGAGCACCCGCTCATTTGCTGTGGCTGGGGAAAACTCTCACCTGAGCATTCACTAGTCAGATTTATGTTGTAGCAGGAGGAGATGCCTTGAAAGAGGCTGCAGCCTGTGGCATCCTGGCCTGGATCAGCAGTAATGTGTCCAGCAGGATTAGGGTAGTGATTGTCCCCCTGTATTCAGCACGAGTGAGGCCACACCTTGAATCTTGTGTCCATTTCTGGGCCCCTCACTACAAGAAGGACGTTGAGATGCTGAAACAAGTCCAGACAAGGGCAGAAGAGCTGGTGAAGGGTCTGGCGCAAAAGTCCTGTGAGGAGCAGCTGAGGGAGCTGGGGTTGTTTATCCTGGAGTAAAGGAGACTCAGGAGAGACCTTACCTCTCTTCACAGCTACCTGAAAGGGTTGGTCTCTTCTCCCAAGTAACAAGCAACAGGACCAGAGGAAATAGCCTCAAGTTGCTTCAAGGGAGGTTTAGATTGGATACTGGGAAACATTTCTTTATGGCAAAGGATTGCCAAGCCCTAGAGCAGGCTGCACTTAGAAATGGTTGAGTCACTGTTCCTAGAAGTATCCCCAAGGCATGTAGATGTGGTGTTTAGGAACATGGTTTAGTGGTGGGCTTGGCAGTGCTGGGTTAACAGTTGGACTTGATGAAAGAACCTCTATGAAAGATCATAGAGGTTTTTTCCAACCTAGATGATTCTACAATTCTGTGACCTGCATTCCTTGTCCCTCTGCACTATTGTGGACAAGGTGGGGATGAATGAGTGAAGTTGAGCCTGGAAATAAGGAAGTGGACAGGAAGCGTGCTTTTCATCTCTCACCATCCTACTCAATTTTTAATTGACAACAAATTAATTTTCCCCAAGCTGATTCTGCCTTGTCAGTTGGTAAGTGACCTCTGAGTCTTTACCTTGCTCTCTTTTGTTCAGGAGTGGTAAAGTGAGAGTCTAGCAGCCAGAAAATTAGGAAGACATGTTCAAAGGACAATGGACTTCACACATACCAGTGCTCAGGGACTTCTGCATTTGTCTAATGCATTCCCTGTGGAGACAGTTGTTCAGTTAATTGATCATAGATCAGAGCAGGCTGGAACACAGGAATAGGACTCCTTGTTCAGGGTAATGTTGAGTTAGAGATATGTAAGATAATGAAACACTCCTATTTTCTTCTCTGCCCTATATATCAGAGTTAAAAATGTGTGGAAAGTTCTTTTTTAGTGCTTTTCTGCTGTGATGTTCTCTTTTTATGAAATGAATTTATTGTATTTATCTGCCAAGCCTTTCCTCATTTACATCGTTTCAATTGCTTCTTCTGTGATGTCCACACTGCTGGAGACAGTAAATTTTGTAAGCTAAAATATCCAGGCTGTTGCCCTGCTTTCAGCAGGGATAGGGTTAATTTTCTTCCTAGCAGCTGATACAGTGGTGTGTTTTTTATTTAGTATGGGAATAAGGTTGATAACACGCCTATGTTTTCGTTGTTGCTGAGTAGTGCTTATCCCAAGTCATGGACGTCTCAGTTTCCCAGGTTCGGCCAGTGAAAATGCTGGATTGGCACAAGAATTTGTGAGGGGCCCCAGCCAGAACAGCTGACCCTAAATGGCCAAAGGAATATTCCATACCCTAAGGGCAGCATGCTCAGTGTATCAGCTGAGGCTGGCCAGGGGCAGCTGCTCAGGGCCTGGCTGGGCATTGGTGAGCAATTGCATCATGTCCATTGTATATTCCAATTATCATTATTGTCACAGTTATTCTAATTATTATTTTCTTCCTTATCTGCCCTATTAAACTCTTTTTATCTCAACCTATGAATTTTCTCCCTTTTACTTTTCTAATTCTCTCCCCCATCCCACTGTTGGTGGGGAGTTGAGGGAGTGGCTGTGTGGTGTTGAGTTGCCAGGTGGGGTTAAACCACGGCAGTTATTTCCTGGTGTGTTACGTATTCTTTTATCTTTTTTTTTAGTTTGTAATTCAGGGAGTTGGAGCTGCCAGTACCTTTGTTCTTTTATATCGAGTATCAAGCAGTTATCAAGTAATAAAGAGTGTGCAGCCAGCACATCTGTGTATCTCTTTGTATTCATGACATAACTGGAATATTTTAGGTGGCAGTGGCTGTTACTGTAATCAGGTTCAACAAGTGCACCCTGGTCTGTTTCTTTTTAACTCATATGTTTCCTCTTTAAAATTGCCTGCTTCCAGGCAGTTTGTAGAATGCTGCCAGTAGTTGTCTGTCGTCATTCTCTTAATATAACCATTCCAAGTCAACTGCAAGCTGAAACTACTGTTTTTCTGCTGGTTGTCATTATCAGGTTTTCTGACATTTTTTCAGTGGGAAGTGTAGACAAAGGATTACAGAAGGTTGCTAGAAAGTCTACCTGCTTCCTAATCCAGCTAGCTCCATGTTTTCATTGTGCTGGTGCAGAGAAATTGCAGTTTGGGGTCTGGACCAGAGAGAAAGATGAGATGGTGACAACTGACACCCAGACTGGTCTGACTTTGTGACTGACCAGTTGAAACACGCAGTAGTGCAAAAGGTTCTTTCTGCACTACTGAGTGTCTGAAATGAGGAAGCTTTTCCCTGAAATTCCTGTGCAGTCCTGGAAATGGATAGGACTCTTGTGGCACAGAGGATGTGCCACTGACTGGGGAAGCCTTGAAATACCTACCTGCTTGGAATGCATGTATTGCACAAAGAGTTCCAACAGGTTTGAGTTATAAGAGATTTAACACTTGTCATGAGGCTGTACCTGTACTTTCTCTCCTGTCCTTGACTGCAATCCAAAACCCTGTGTCTGCTCAGGTTGTTGCAATGCCACTTCCCTGGTAGTCTGAGGGAGCCCCAGGTAGGTGAGATGACAAAGTGATGCCTCTGTTTCCACCCAGCTGATGCTGTGGGGTTGCAAGAGGGGTTTTATAGGTCAGAGTGGTACAAAAAGCACCCTTGGGGGATAATCTAGTAATAGGAAGTTGCTTTTCATGAAAAGAGTCAGTGAGCCAGGCTTTTTGCATAAAGTAGGTGCTTTGGTCTGTGGTGGGACTGTCATCAACAGGTATATCTAGGTGATAACAGAGAGGAGTGTAGTGGGAGCACTGGGACTTCTCCACAGATACAGACAAGAGGGTGAGCAGCTTGATGTGTGTAAGAATGAAATTTCTAATGTTTAAAATCTCCAAATGGAGAAGATGCCAAAAGGTCACTGAGAGATTGTGGTTTGCTTTTAGGAGCAAAGGCTTGAGCCTTTGTTTCTAATGGAAGGGTTTGTTGTGGGAATTATTTCTGAGCAGCATTGCTTCTGCCCTGGTATGCCTGAGTGCCTGCGGGCTGGTTCTGCTGTGCTAGGAGGAAAGGAGGGAGGCTGGCTGGAATCCTCCTGGGCTGGTTCATGAGCTGAGGGAGGGGCATGTGGGGCAGCACCACGAAGCCTCTTTGGCCTGAGGAAAAGTGGGATGTGTTTGCTCTTTTTTTTTTTTTTTTCCTTGTTATTAATTTTTTTTCCCCATCCTGTGATATGGACCTGATTTTTTCCTGCAGCCTGTGAGAGGTAACAGAGGTCTCTTTATGGTGTGGGGTTTCCTGGATGAAAAGTGTCTGCCGCTTGTGAAGTGCTCTCCATAGTTCTTGGAGTGAGTGGTTTGACAGGAAGGAGGGATGTGGCAGCAGCAGTGTGTGGTTTAATGTGCTTTCTTCATTTGACTTGAAATTCTGAGAACTGGAAAGGGAGTTTGAGGATTGCATTTTTTTTTTTTTTAATTGCTCTGTTTCTCAGTATGGTTGGTGGGTTTTAAATAGGAAAGGGTAATAGGATTATGAAAGTGTTGTGTAAAAGAGGTGCTAAAAGCTATTGGCTTAACGCCCTACTGAGAAACTAACCTGTTGAAAAGAAGGAAGTGCCTGTGAAAGGAGCAAGTATAGACGCTGGTAAAACTTGAAGACTTGCAGTGTCCTGCATAGAAAAGCTGATGGTGTGCAGTGATCTTTCTACCTTGCCAGTTGTCAGAAATTTTAATTCCCTCTTGGTGGATTTCATGGTGAAGACTGCTGCAATTCCTGATGTACCCGGAGCTAACCCATTGCTGCTTTTGATTTTGGCCTAGATAAAATAATAAATAATTGTCTGTTTAATACAGAACTGGTTAAATTCAGTCCCAGGGAGCTCTTCATGCTTCATTTCCTGCTTGAACTTATTACAGTTTTTAGAGTTAGGTTGAAGTGAATGCTTATTGCTGCTGAACCTGTTCTGCTGCCTTTGGAATTTGTGTGTGAGCTTGAGGAGCTTGCAGGGGCTTCTAGAAAATCCTGCATGGGAAATCTGTCCTTACTTGACCACGTGAAACAGGTGCTAATGCCTGGAGTACTGGCTGTTACTGTCAGAAAGTTGGTTTGTGTAAATTAAAAATTAATTTTCCTTTCATCAGATGAAAATATCTTTCTGGGGCTATTCTGCAGATGTTCCCTACAGGGTGAATTGTTTTAAAGGTGAACATATGAAAAATAAAATTTAGGCACCATGTTCTCACTGATTATTTATACTGTTAAGCATAACTTTTTTTTTTTGGTAAGTAATCACATGAATCTAGGCTTTAGTATAATTATCATAATGACAGTTTTTATCTAAAAATGTACCAGGGAAAAATCACTGTTTGGAACATTAGGAATTTTTATCCACTCCAATTACTTACCAGATTTTGTTCGTAAGGTTACTTTCCTTCACTGATACCTCGACCAGGGCTACCAGTTCTCAGTCTTCTGGCTGATGCTGACTTTGTCTAGGAATTCTGCTTTGACAAAAAAGAGCAGCCTTTAGTCCAGTATTCCTGGGCATTTCTGAGCTTGGTAGTGCTACTGGCTTCAATCAGGAGGCAAATGCACAGGTTGACCCTGAAGCCCTTACGTGGGGAGCCAGCTTGTACGTGTGTTGCTTGCTTGTGCTGTGCTTGCACCGTGTATCAGACTTCAATGCATGTGTGTTTCTGCTGGGAAAACCCCGGATGAGTATGGATGGGGTTCTCATCTTCCTGGTTTGCTTCAGAAGAAGTCTTGTCCATGCTGGAGCTTTGCTTACTATTTTGGACTACCTGGATAAAAAAGGGCAAGTTAGGGCTTATGTTTGTGGCATCAGGCTCAAGGATGAGAAATGTATGGCCCTGTTCCTGCAGGAGTCATACAGCTCTGTGTCCTGGATGGGGTTCCTGCAGCTAAATCTCTTATGAGCCTGAAACCTTCCAACAAGGAAGCAGGGTTTGGCATGTGATTCAAAACACATAGCAGGTTATAGAACTTGAGTTGTCAGATAAGCTGCAGAGTACAGGGGCAGTTGTTGGTACAGATGTGACATTGGGGAAGGCAGAACATGCACTGTTTTTGTGCCTCAGCATGATCAGGGAGCTATTTAGAATTGTGTTACAGCATCTGTCTAGATACAAGTATATCTGCACATAGATGGAGACCTTTCACCTTTTCCATTGATTTTAGAATTCTGACTGATGCCATATTTGCATAACTGTGGCGTCATTCTGTTTAATTTCTTTTTATTATGCATTTTGAAATGAGTACTGTGATGGTTTTGACCTTGTGGTCTGAGGGGCCGTATCCATCTAGCCAGCTGTAACTTTCTAAACTAGGTTTGGTTATGCTTCACTGATAATTTTTTTCACAAGAAAGTTGCGCTTTGTTTCCTATGTAAAACTATGAAAGTGTCTTTGGTGTATTTTATGAAGGTCACATACAACTAGGGTCAGGTTTCAGAGCTATGAGAAGAGTTTAGTTACACCACAAGTGTTCTCCCACCCATGTTTGAGGGTTGGTCACCCTGAGTTACAAAGTACAGGAGAAAAAAGAACCATGCTTCCAGCTTCTGAGATACTCTTGTTTATAGCAAGATTGGTTTAGTATTGAATTACTGTTTGTACATGGTATAATGTATGACCAGGTGGCCTTTTTCACCACCACCCCCAACCAATATATCAGTCATAATCCAGGGATGTCAAAGATGAAAATATGTACTTCACTACCTACATAGGGAACAAAAGGAAGATGGGAAATTGATCAGTGGGACAGGAGACTTGGTTGGTCAGGATGTGGAAAGGACTCAGCTTCTGAATGTCTCTTCTGCCTCAGTTGCTACTGTCTGGAGTACTGGCTGTCTCTTACTACCGGCTGGAGTAGATTTTGTGTGACTATTCTAGTCAGTATTTGATAAAGACTTCCCTTAATAATAATTTTATGTCATGTATTATAGCTCTGGCATTTATGCTACTTCTCCAAGTATGGCTTTTTAGCAGCAGGCCCTGAGCCTAACCTTTGTTTTTCTTTAACAAGGTCCAAGCTCTGGTCTTCTTGACTAGGTTAGCTGTCGGACTTAGCAACCAAAGTACTTTAGGCTTGCTGGTGAAAGATGACTTTTTTAACTGAAGAGTGCTTAGTGTGAAATGGTCACACAACACCCTCCAGAGGGGCAATGGCCAGGGTTTTTTTTTTTTTCTCTGACAGGCAGGTTCTTATTGAGGCTTAACTTCTTGCTTGTCCTTTTATTCTCAATTGTTGTCTTCTTAAGTTTCCAAGTTCTCCGTCTTTGGCAGGAGTCATAAGAGTGACAGCTCTTCACTGTCATCTTCATGCACAAGGATACAGTTCTTCCACAGTTCTTCCTTCTCTGTTGGTAAAATCAGGTTTGCCTTTCTGTGTACACGCCATTTCATGTTTCAGGGGAAAAAAAGCCAGGCAAACAACCTTTTAACCTCTGAAGTAATAATGTAAAGTAAATTGGTGGGTAAATTGATTCATCTGTGGTTTTCCATTTAAGACACCAAAATACCTTTGTGTGTTTGCATTTTGAAACACTTGCTGTATTCTCTGTAGATAACACCAAAAATCAAACAGCATGTTTCTGAAACAAGAATTATTGCCCTTCTGCATGTGTTATGATGAGCTGAAGGTGACTAATTGTTGTGATCGTGTGTGCATATTTATGCTGCCCTGTTGAAGAGCTCAGGTGTATTTTAAGCAGGAGCAGCATTCTGTCGCTGCCATAGAAGCCAGTGGAGATGTGAGTTTAGTTATTATGGGAAATTATTCACACTGACAGTAGTATAGTGTGGATATTTGTCAAAGACAAGTAACGTGAACTGTTAGTAGCAACTGCTTATAGAATCTTGCAAAGCTGACAAAGGAAATTGATATGTGTGAGATTTGGAATAGGAGTGGAGGAGAGTAGAAATTAGGTTCGTGCAGTAAGTTCATCGTTTATGTCCATAATTTTAACAACCTAATACCTTAGCAATTTTACGCCTGCGTGCTCTTCCTGATATTTTAACAAAAACAACAAAATATTTGAGAAGCTGCTTCTTTAGACTAATACTGCTGACTGCCTCCTGGTGTTATTTTCTGTCTTTTCCCATGGATAGTTAATTTTTTACTTTTTTTATGGACAAAAGAATTTCTTATGGGGGACAGCCGATTTGTGCTAATCTGAGTACCAGTGGTGAGCAACTGTTTTAACTCTTTAAAGATTGTAGTCCATTTCTTGGAAAGTGGGAAGCTATGAATATAATAAACACTTCTTGATAGTCATTTGCTGCCTGTTAAGTTTCAGTATCTTAACTTCTGTGTTGTCCTTTTCAGCCCAGGTTAATCTGGGGTGCACTTGGATTGGGTGATGGAGAAGGAAATGCCCTTCCTTGTACATGCACTTTGTGCAGTGAGACCTCTGGTTTGTTTTGGAGAAAATTACACCCATTGGGGGAAGTGCTTCACCTGATGAATGCTGCATAGTGGCTGAGAGGCCATGAAAGGCAGCAATTTAAATTATTAAATTTAAAAATTAAATTTAAATATTAATTATTTAAATTAGAGTTTAGATAAGCTAATTCTAATGTTTTTGATAGTTACAGGCTAATATTACCCATGAGGTCCACACTGCTCTATGATTCATAGAGCTTATCACTGATTTCCTGTGTGCAACTATTGCTGGGTGTAAACTGATGGGGGAGGATGGACATTTTCTCTTTTATTTCAGTCCCTTTACTTCCTTAGAGCATTGCTGTGTGTTGCACATGAATGGGGAGAGCAGGTTGGCTCTTCCATGAAGTGCCTGCCAGGAGGGACAGCAGCTGGTAATGCCCAGTGAGCCCTAAAAACTTGGGGGTTCATCTTGTTAGTCCTGGGTCAGGCTCCCATACACATTCCCACGGATCAACAAAACTCTCTGAAGACACCAGGCCTAAACTAGTGGAAATGTGGTTACTATACTCCTTGTGCCTGTGATATCTCTCCGGGATCTCATGTACTTTAGAGGCTGGTATAAAATAATCTTTTCCATGTTTTTGTGTTTCTTCTCTTTGATCTAGCCTGTTTCATGTGTGTTGTCTTTAATCACTGGCTTTGTTTCACTTAGCCTCAGTCCTTGTTGTTCTCAGAAGTGGCAGTTTTCTTGCGTGTTTTCTGTATCAGAGCTCTCTTTTATTAAAATTTCATTCTTTCTCTGCTATGAGATGATAATAACAGCCAAAAGAAGTAGAGTGGTAACTATAGTATGATGGCAGTGAAAGACTGTTGCCCTGATTTTTCAGCTTTTTGATTGTGTTTCACAGTTCATAGTTCTTAAGTAGTTTCTCACACATGGGCGTTATAAATAGAAGTAATGTTTTCATTAGTTTAAGGTAGTTTACATTTTTGTTTTAGAGATACGGGTAGCTGATAGACAGTTGTCTTGACTAATGGGATGGGGAGACATGTCAACCTTCTCTCCCAGTCCCTGGCCTTTGTAGGAATACTATAAAAGTAGAGTCAAATTTTCATAATAAACAGTTCGTGCCTTCTCATGAACCAGTCAAAGAGTGTGTGTGTGTGTGTTTGTGTGTCTAACAACAACAAAAGGCTGTATGAAAAGGGAGCCGTTGAAAGAGGGCAGGAAGTGGAATAAAGGATTGGCTCCTCACAGACCTAACACCTTTGAAAAACAGAACCTTTCTCTCAGAAAGCCGGAACATTTTCCTTCTTCAACTGCATGTGAAAGGGGGAATACTGGACAAAGACTAGAAGGTGGTACTGACAGGCAGCAGATAAAGAGCAGTGATTTCCGATACCAGTCAAGGTGGTGTGGGTTTCACACTGCATTGTGCAGAGCAGTGTTGCATCACTAATACTGTCTTTCAGAAGAAAACAGTTTATTTCTGGAGAGATTCATGTGGTTTTCATTTTGGATGGGCTTTTCTTGTAGCCAGCAGAATCTCTTGCTTTGCAGCTGTTGTTAATTTTGGTAGGAACAGAAGTAGTAAAACCTGTGTATTGCCAGGCACAGTACACAGATGTAACATGGGGTAGTGGTTGCACTTTCTGATCTGAAAAAAAAAGAAAGACTGAGAGAGAACAATAAAACAGGAAAGTGATTTGCATAAAAAAATGCAGCTGGTTTGTGGCTGAACTAAGACTGAAGTTCAGTGTTTTTGTTTCTGACCAGTTGTTCATACTTGCTATTCCTTTTGTGTATTGTCACAACCTGTTTTCATGAAATCTGTGAAGGTGTAGCTGTGGAGGTGGTAGAAACTAATTCTCTCCTTCCTTCTTTCTTTTTTTGTGGTCCAGGTTAAAGTCATATTTTGTGACATTTGAAGAGCAAACAATACTATGGCTCCATGAATTTCAAAACTGCAGGAAGTACGCCAGCCCTCCCTCCCTCCAGCTTTACTTCCCTACTGTGACGTTCTTATTGTGAACTGTGGTTTCATCCCCACTGGATATGCAGTGACCTGTGTTGGCATCAGAGCAGAGGAAGCTGTTTGTGGATCAGGGAAAGCCATGGCCTTGGGCTTGAATGTTTTTAACCTCTTCTATAAGTTCAAAGTGTTGGTGCTTGTCACTTTATTTGTGATGGTGCTATGGACCACATTCAGTTACTTAGTGGACACCAGACAAGAAATTCCTAAAACTAAGAGCATGGTGGAGTTTTTCAGGAAGGTAACTAGCCTGGAGCACAGTCAAAAGGAAGAGAAGATTGAATCCACTGCAGATGTTCCCATGGTGAAGTCATTTCAGGATCCCTGCCCAGCTCTGTCTCCATACCTGCGTAAGTGATGGTGTTTTGCTCTCCACTCTGACTAGTTAATCTGCTGTAGTGCTGCTGACTTGGGTTTCTTCCTAGCCATATTCCAGTTGGATACCTTTCCTGTGAAACAAATACAACCAGTTGCAGGAAGCACTCCTAGGTGAGGGTCTTGTTGCACCCAGTGCCTGTGCTGGGTCTGGCTGGGAGAGCAGCAGGTCCTGCACTCTGCATTTGTTGATAAAACAGCTTTGGTAACACACCAGTAACCTGGCTACTCTGAACAGTGTTTGCACTCTGATGAGGCTTTGTCCTGGCCCCCTAAAATCCAGGGGGGTGGGCAGGAGGCTGGGAGTGGACACAGTTTGGACTGCTGACCTGAACTGACTGCAGTGGTATTCCTTACCCTCTGACTGTGCCATTCATCATGCTCAGCAGTAAAAGCCTGGGGAGAGGAGGAAGGAGGGAAGTTGATGGTGGCAGCGTTTGTCTTCCCAACAACTGCTGTATGTGCTGAAGCCCTGCTTCCCTAGACGTGGCCAGACACCTGCCTGCCAGTGGGGATTAATGAAGGAATTTTTCTTTTTCCCTTGCTTACGTGTGCATCTTTAGGATTTTTGAAAATGAAATTATTTTTGTCTTAACCACAAGTGTTTTCATCTCTCCTCAGTTTTTTGCTTTTTCAATATTAAATATAGTTTGTTGTCTCTATGTAGACAATTGAAGGACTTCACAACTCTGTTGGAGTTAGCACTAATTATGATGAAGGTTCAAATGGGTGACTGCTTTCTTGGTTTGGGCATTTTTATTATTCTACTTTTCCCTTGGCTTGGTACTGCTAGCAGCACCAGGTTCCTGCTTTGCAGTATCACATCATTATCTTCATTCTCTTCCTTATTGTGGACCTGATTAGGAATTTGTTTGGGAAGCTGGATTCTTCCTTCTTCCCTGATGTAGTCCAAAGAGCTTCTGTCTCCCTGCACACCCTCACCCTGACCCCAAGACACATTTGATTAAGTAAATGCAGCAACGGCTGTATCACATCATCACGGTTGCCTGAATCGTACTTTTTCATGGGCCTGCTGAGTCCAGAGGAGCTGGGATGATAGCTCAGTGCAAGAGAAGGGATGAAAATTTCATTTTGCTACAGAAAGCCTTGGTATGTTTTATCTTATTGATTTATGGCGTTGAGCCTGTCATGCTTTTTTTGTGCTTTAGGTACCAGTGACTTCTTAGAGCCACAGTCCTATGTCTCTTTCCACTTTCTTCTCCTGCGCTTTGCCCTGGCAGCCATTTCTGGCCTGCAGTAGCTTAGAACTTCTCTTGGGTTTCTAAAAAATATTTTTATTTTATTGCCACCTGCTTCATAGTCAGTTTAAGCAACTACATGCTTGGCACCCTCTCCTTCCACTGCCTGCAAAAAATCCTCGTAGTATTACTTTTCTCTTGGAAGGGCAGGGAAGCCAGCTGGGGCTTGAACCTGGGTTTCTTACACTAGTTACATAGTGCTTCATTAAGTGATTGGACCAGCCACAACCTGAAAGGACTCCGGAAAGGTTCTTGTGCTTCTCTTACAGGAGGTGCCAGCAAACTCTCCTTCAAGCCATCTGTTACCCTGGAAGAAGTGCAAAAGGAGAACCCTCACGTAGCCAAGGGCCGGTACCACCCTGCGGAGTGCTCAGCCCTGCAGCACGTGGCCATCCTTATCCCACACCGCAACCGAGAGAAGCATCTGCTTTACCTCCTGCAGCACCTCCACCCCTTCCTGCAAAGGCAGCAGCTGGATTATGGCATCTATGTCATTCACCAGGTGAGGCAGCTGTGCAGACCTGTTTGGGTGAGGGTGTTGGCTGTGCCCTGCAGCCCGAGGAGAGGCTTCTCCTGCCTCTGCTGTCTGACATCAGTCCTCCAAGCCTGTTTCCAACAATTCTGTTGGCTGAGGTATGCAACAGTGCCTGCAGCTACTGCTGGTGGCACTCCTGGATCTCAGGGCTGGGGAGTATTGGCAGTGTCTTTGGTGTCCATCTCTCAGTCTAAGTAACTTGGTGTTTCTGAGTTAGCATGCAAGGTAAGCATCTTTTGCACTGCTAATGCAACTCACTTCTTTTGCAGTATCCACACATGTAACTAGGCTGGCCTGTTCTGTCCTCATGTATGGATAGAAGGCCCTAGTTTGTCTCTAGCCCTTCTCTCCCATCAGGCTCTTGTGCTTAGTAAGTCATGTGTGTTGTGTGCTTTTACTTTTGCTTTCTCAAACTTAACATGACAGCTGCTGCTTGTAGCTGCTTTATTTATCCAGCAAGTGTGGTGGGAAGACGTCATCATGGAAGAGCACTTGGTTCCTGAAAGATTTATTAATTTCTTTATTTGTCTTCTTTCTAGCAATGCTGTTTCAGTGGCTCTAACTTAAACAGACCTGTGCCACATTGTCTTTTATCAAGGTGCTTATGTTCTCATTTCATGTGCTAAAAGCGTTATATATTTCTCTTTTGTAATATGTTGTCTTTTTCTTAATCTTCTTTTATGTTTGCTTTCATTTACTCTCGTTTACTTATATCTTTGCTTTGGCTCCAAAAAGTCATTTGAGACAGTAGAAGAAAAAGTGATAAATTTCAGTATTCTCTTCCCTCCTGATTGAAGAGCCTAGAGTCAATTAATCAGTATGAGGCAGTGCTTTCTAGGTGAAAGCTTCCACTCTTACACTTCTGCTCATCTGAAAGTCTCAGCAGAACAGCAATAAAAGTCATGACATGATATTTTGATGTTGAATTAATTGTTCTTTGATTGTTTGGAGTCATCATGTGGCCTTTAGAGTGGAAAAACAAAGGCGTTTTTCCTGCATTAATATGTACTATAATTATACATTTACCGGTTCATTCTAGCAGGAAGCAGTGGTTGGGAATAAATTACTGAGGTAATGGGCATTTCTTTTTAATTTATTGAAATATGTGCAGAACTGCTGTTGTCATGTTAGCAAAAAGTAATACAGAAGTAGGGAAGTTTTGTCTGATGAGCACAGCAGTGTCAAGTCTGAACTTGTTTTATCAGAGATTGTGCTTGGAAGGTTGGAAGCTTTCACATAGCTTTTCCATGTAGATAGGCATGCCCAAAGACTGGAAAGTGGGTCTAACAAAACCCTTCTGGAGCAAATCCATTTTCACTCTAGATTTGTGATGTCATTAGTTGTTCTAAGTCTCTTTTGAGGAAAGAAAAACAGGATTTAACTCTTAAAATACACAGTCTACTTTGGAGGTAAATTAAATGGACCTTTTGTGGTTTTTTCTGTAAGCCACTGAAGGGCTTACTCCAGATTTCTTCTTTATGGGCTGCTTTTAACATCTTTAAAGTTGTGCTTCTCTAAATGTGTGCACACATGAATGCTGCGCTCAAAACAAGGTGAGTTTGTAATCTCTAAAGGGTGAATAATCTCTTTCCCAACATAAGTTTGTCTTGGGGTCAGTTGTTATTCTTCCATAGAAACAAAGGGAGACAATTCTGTCCTCGATCAAAGATGAGTAAATTTTGCCATTTGTTCAGTACGTGGCCTGACACGGAAAACTGCCCTTCCTGGAAAGCAGTGTTAGCTGGCGTTTGGCTGCTGTGGTAGTTTGCACTGATGAAGAAGACAGAACTTCAGCAGATGGAAGAGGCTGTCCTGAACTAAGCTGGGTTTGATACTCAATACAAGTGATGCTCTCCAAGTGTACCTTGCCAGACACCTGATTTGTTCTGTTCACTCAATAACATCTGTTTTCATCCTCAGGAGGAGACTGTCTCATGGGTACTTTTATATATGGGACATTTTAAGAAAAACAAAATACACAAAAAAAAACCCCATTCAGAAATCTGACATCCTGATTTTGGGTGAATTGTATCTAATTTTTTTACTGGAAAATTTCTCTCCAGAGGATGGATGCAATTGATTATCCATATCGTAATTTCTCAGAATGAGCACTGAATTATATTTCTCAGACTGCAGGTATGGAGTCATAAATCCCATAAATCTTCTTAATTCCTGAGCAGATAGTTGTTTTAGTGAACAAATCCTGCTTTAGAGCCAGGTGTTACTTTTTAGAACAATAAAACATGCTTTGTATACCACAGCTTTTCCCTACAGCTTACCTTCTCTCAGCCTGGGGAGGCCAGCTTCTTTCTCATTTTCCATGGACCCTCTTTCTGTTCAGACACCTTCTAGAAAATTTGCTAGAATTCCAAGCAGTTTCTCTTGAAAACTTTTTTATTATTATTCTTTCAAGTACACAGGTTCTTTGCTTTGGAAAATGACTGTCCTGTTTTCTTCTGGGAGGGCAGGGGTTGGCCCTCTGGTTCCCTAGTGGGAACTTGAGGAAAATCCTCATTTTGTCCTCATGAGCAGAAAGCCTTCTGCAGCCTGGTACTCTGTGCAGCCAGGGGAAAAATGGAAATAGCAAGATAAGCACCCATCTTGCTCCAAAGTGAATGTTGACATGATAAGCTTTCAAAACTGCCAGGTGTGTGTGGATATATTTGTACCTCAGAGGCCAAAAATTCGAGTTTTGGAAAGCGAATACTAAATAACTTATAGCAAAAGCAAATGATGAAGACTAGTAAAAAGGTGAAGCTCTATGCTAGGAGCATGCCCCCTGCAACGGCATAATCAGGTTATAGGTAGGAGGCAAAAATGAAGAGACCTGCTTTTCACTCCCACTCTGCCACCTGTGCGCAGGCTGAGGAAATACAGGGAACTCTTTCTGCATTGCTCACCTCCAAGCTGAGGGGACAGGCATAAATCGTTCACAGCAAGAGCTCTGACATCCAGAGACCTAATTAGCATGGGATTAACATGGGGGCTTGGTTTGGTTTTGCTTTTTTTAAAAAGAACTTCCACGAGCCTTAGTGTATGGAACACCAGTTTCTAGACTGTTGATACCTCTTCTCTTGTGAGGCCTGATGGTACCTCCAGGACTGGAGGCAGAAGGGTGGTTAAGCCATGGAGCACTCACACTTGAGGTGCCCAGCTAAGCACAGGCTTTCCTGGGCATGGCTGGGTGTGTTTGTGATGAATAGGGGCTGGAGAAACACTTTGCACCGTTGGCCACTCTGCTGCCCAGTGTTATGGGGCACTCTGTGCAGTTACTGCTCTGGAGGGGCTGGAAAAGCCACACGGGTGTGGTTGCAGAACGTGCAATCAGAACAAATGCCCAGGAGCAGCTCTGGTTCAAAAGCTGTGGCACCTTCTTCAGAGTTGTTTCTTTCCATTCTTTTCCACAGGCTGGCAACACCAAATTTAATCGAGCCAAACTGCTGAATGTAGGATACCTAGAGGCCCTAAAAGAAGCAAACTGGGACTGTTTCATTTTCCATGATGTGGATCTGGTGCCAGAAAATGACTTTAACATTTACATGTGTGACACACAACCAAAGCACCTTGTAGTTGGCAGGAACAATACTGGATACAGGTAGGAAACCAGGAATATGGAAAGAAAACCAACAGGGAAATGCCATGTTACTGATAATGTTCCTCTTCTGATGGAGCTGTGTGCTGGTATCTACCCTTCCTCCTGACACCAGGTCTCTGGTGGGTAACCACCTCTCTGGAGTACAGAACTGGACAGACACCTCTACAGTCGGTCCTGTGGTCACCTGCACAAATGATCATTGCCATTGTTCTGGTTTCTGGAGTTGAATTAAGGGGTATTTCAAGAGGAAAGCAATATGCCAGAGGTTGTGCTGAGACCTTCTGGCAAGGCTAGATACACATTTGCAGTTTCCCGATCCTGTGATTTGAGGGTGTGATCTTACTATAACAGAACTTGCCACTTACTTCTGCTGTTGAAGAGGTAATGTCTGATATTGAGAGCTCAAGTGTGGGAATTTGCCAAGGGATAGGGCTGTCCTTTCATTATTTCACTGAACAGTGTATAACACAGGATCGTTCTGATTTCTAAATGAGTCCCCTAAGTGCTTATGTGATATAAATAGTTTAAAGTGAAAAGTCAGGTTCAGTCCACCTCAGAGAGAAAAGGCTCCTGAGCTTGGTGAATTTAATGACTAAAAGTGTTTTCATTGAACTTGTTTCTTTCAAGATTCAGTTCATGTCACACACGTCACTCTAAATATTGATTAGAAGTGGGCTTTTTAAAAGCTAATTTCAAAGTACTTTCAAGTAAAGCTCTGCTTTGCTTCTGTGTTTTCTTTGTTAAATATATGACAAAGAGATGGTATGTGCTAATACTGACACAGAATAATATTCACTTTCCAGTCATTTAGTGAAAACTGGAACAAGTACATATGTCCTAGGCTTGTGACAAGCTTTTGGAGCACTTGCAGAGCCTTGCAGAGTATTCCACTGGAATGCTCGTGGCTTGAATTTGATAATTCAACTTGAATTTATAATTAGTAGTTTTTCTGTGTCGCTGCCTGTGTTTACACATCCATGAAGTGGGGTTAATAATACTCTGCTTCCAAGGCATGTCTGAAGGAATTCAGATTCTGAGCTCAAGAATGATGCTTGAACTGAGCTGATACCACAAGTTGAAATCCCAGTTGGGTGACCTCAGTGTTTTGCTGCAGCTGAGGTGAGCATACTGAGACATGTTGGAGATGAGGTAGAGAAAATTGAACCCATCCACGTTCTGTATTAACACGAAATATCCTGAGCAGAAATGTGGGTTGGTTTGTGTTTTGTGGGATTTTTTTTGTTTGTTTTGTTTTGGTTCTGGGGTGCTTTTGGGGGAGGTGTTTTGTTTTTTTTTTGGTTTTGGGGTTTTGTTAGTTACCTGGTGTAGGGTGGGGGGAATTATTTTTCTTCCAGGGGGCTATATTCTATTGTGATACAGTGTGCAGTTATCTCAGCAGCCATGTGCCTTTGAAGATCCAGCGCCTTATCTTTAGCTACATAAACTACAGCTCAGTTTTGGATTCTTTCAGACAGAATACTGACGTATTAAAGCTTTGAAGATAAGGTTGGGAAAGCTCTTTTATTTTAATTAAGGTTTTTCCTTGAGACCAGCACAACATCTTTTCCTCCTGACCATTCCTATTGTATTTATTCTTCAGTCCAATTTTAAAAATTTCAAAGAGCTGATGTTCTCTTGTCCTCAGGGAAGGGGTGCTTACAGGGGTTGTTACAGAGATGCATTTTTGCAGGCGATGTCAGCTGGGAGCAAGTTATGCCTGGGCCCTGCCAGTTCTGTGCTGCCTGAGGAGGGTTGAGTGGGCAGCACTTGTCAGGCTGGAGAATGTGCCCTGCAGGAATCTGAACAGAGGAGTTGAACAAAGAGAAATGCAGTGTCCTGCACCTGGAGAGAAGTAACTCTGTGCACCAGTAGCTGCTGGAGGCCAACTGTCTGGAAAGCAGCTTTACTGGGAGGGATCTTGGGCCAGCAGTGTCCCTTTGTGACAGAGGCTAGTGGCATCTTGGGGGGGAGTTAGCAGCAGGGTGAGGGAGGTGATTGTTCCCTTCTGCTCAGCACTGTGGAGACTGATACCTGGAGTACCGTGTACAGTTCTGAGACATACTGGAGCAAGGCCAGAGGAGAGCATGACAAGATGATTAAGGAATTGCAGCATCTGACATGTGAGGGAGGTTGAGAGTGCTGGGACTGTTTAGCAGAGAGAAGGCAGAGGGGGGTCTTGGAAATGTGTATACGTACCTGATGGACAGGAGTAGAGACTGTGGAGCCAGACCCTTCTCAGTGAAAGGCAAGAGATAATGGGCACAAACTCAAATACAGGAAATTCCACTTGAACATATGAAAAAGTGAGCATGTGTCTTTTTACTGTGAGGATGGTTAAATACTGGAACAGGCTTCCCAGAGAGATTGTCCCTATCCTTGGAGATGCTCAGAGGTTTATTGAACATCTTCCTCTCTTCCTCAGCAAGGTACTCCAGCAGACCCTGCCCTGAGCAGAGGGCTTGGATTATGTCATTGCCGGGGGTCCCTTTGACATTCACAATTCCTCTGTGATGCTGTGAGCAAAAATTAGCCAGGAAAAATAGTCTTGAGGGAGGTTCTGTTGAGGGTCTTGTGCTGGTTTATTTTCTCCTTTGGTATTTGTTTAAATTATATTCATGGTAAGCCAGAAATAACATTAAGCATTGTCTTGGCATGTCAGATGCCATAGTGAGTACTTTCTAGCCCTGGCAATTTGTTCATCTGTTTAGATTCACGTACACGTACAAATGCAATCTGCAGCCATGTGCCCATCACCTCTGAATGGCTGGGGCAGGGCAGTAGAAGCTGTGTTGTAATGTTACCTTAAGGGCCAAGACAGAGGAGGGCATCATAAAAAGCAATTAGCAGAATGGCCTAAGAAGATAAATAAACATGATTTGTAAACATCTTTTTTAAAGTAGATGCATTTTTCAGGACAAGAAAGGTAAAAGTTAGAAATTAATCTCCTTTAGAGCTGAGCTCCATTACATTGGGTTACTAAGTAACTTGCACTGTACCTTACCTTGGAATTGTTATTACAATGTCCAGTAGCACATGTCCCCTTGCTGTGAGCTGATTTCTTTCCAAGTTTTTCAGGTTCAGCTCTAAGATAATCAATGGCTCATTGTTGTTATTGCAGAGCTTCCACTACATTAGTGCATAGCTTTGTTGCTTTTCTATACCTCAGAGTCCCTGAAATGAAGTACCTGTTTGGCTGGCAAGGGGAATTGTGTAAAGAGAGAGAATCTTCTGAATAAGACTCTATTCTCTCAGTTAGAGAGGTAATTTTTTCTAGCCTAAAGCAAATTACCATCTTTTTGTGGAAAGAGGAAGAGAACGGGACCAGCTTTTAAGGATTTGCGCTCCCTTAACTCTGTGCAAGACAAGTCTAGATCTGGAGTATCAGGGTGATATTTTCATTGTTGATAGAACTTGACTTCTAATTTTTCATTCTCTCTTGTTGTATGTCTAGGTTACGGTACCGGGGATATTTTGGAGGTGTAACTGCTCTTACAAGAGATCAGTTTTCCAAAGTGAATGGATTCTCTAACAACTACTGGGGTTGGGGTGGAGAAGATGATGACCTTCGAATCAGGTAAACAATGAAGAATTAGTTTTAAGAAAAAAAATTTAAAAATGGCCCAACTTCATACTTAGCCTCCAAGAGCACAACACCCTTGGGGTCTTCATTCAAAACAGCATTGAACAGTATTGCAGTGGAGATGTGAAGTGCAAGATGCAGTTCTGTGAGCAGTTTCCTCTTTGCAAGGGTTAGGCGTGTGCGATGCATAATCCTCTTCTTCACAGCACTGTTGCCTGGGTGTGGGTTAAGTTGTTGGGTTGGGTTGGTTTGGTTTTGTCTCAGACACACAGCATTTGTATTCTCGCTTGGAAATTGGTTATAATTGAAGTCTGGCGTGTGGTTTGCCAGAGACACACAAACGTATTGAGTTCCAGTGCTTTGCTAGAATGTGGGAGTGTTTTGGTGGAACTGGGTGTTTTGTGTTCATTGACTACTGGATTTGCTCCAAGTAGGGCTTAGTTTGTATTTGTGTAGGGTTGATTATAGTGAAGATAGCAAATAACTTAAATTGTAGAAAGGCTACAAATATATGTATATGTCCTTTGCTCTTGTGAAAACTCCTTTTGCAGATGTGCCTGTCAAAGTAGGAGAGACCTGTTGGCTGGAGAGGTTCAGTGGGACAAAGAAGTCAACCAAACTTTTATGTTGATCTTTTGCCTAGGAATAAGCCTCTAATCCTACATTGCTATTAGTAAACGGAGAAAAAGCCACAAGTGAACAGCAGATAAGAACCCACAACTCCACAAGCTCTCCTGGTAGAGCCTATCAGTTTGTAACTTGGTTCATACTCTGTCATTCTTAAGTTGTTATCCTTTTCAGTTGCTTAAATATGCAAACAAACATCCTGGGGACATAAGGTCTGCTGGAGGCATAGATTTCTCTCCCTTAAGCGCAATTATTTTTTCCTTCTTACTCCTGCCCAGACACACCAACTTCTCTGACCTCCTGGGAGCTGACTTTTATAGTTTAGGGGGTGGCTTGGGGCTGTTTTATTCCCTGGTTTCCTATGGGTGATAGTTCTTTCAGATGTTCCTGTGGGCAGCAAAGAAGCAGCAGGACAGCAGGATTTACTAAGGGATGTTTGCAAGGGGTTGGAAACAGTGATGTTTTTGTGTGGCACTTTGTAACTTTGCACCTCTTGATATCTTGGTGGGGAAACTAAGTAGTGACCCAGTGTGAGCTCTGCAACTGGACTTGGCTTGTGCCTTTCCTCTTGGCTGGGCCTTGGGCTGGGCTGGTGACCGAGTCTGCAGGGCCAGGTAATGGCAAACTTGCTGTCTGGCGGGTTGCTGTGCAGAGATCCTTGGAGCCTTCCCGAGGGAAGTCAGCAGATGGCAGCATCCCTTCGGCGCCCTCAGAATTCAGGGCAGCGGACTCTCACGTTCTTCTGTCTCTGGAACAAATGTCGTGGGCTCTTTTGGGTGCCCTCCTAAGGCGTGTATCACACAGAAAGATTCTTCAGATCATTTGTTGTAGTTGCTTGATAATTCACTCCTACAGTCATGGAAATCTGTAAGGGGCTCAGTTTTTTCAAATCATGGTTTCCTATTTTTCTTTCAGCTGATGAGTGACCAGCGAAGAGTCCTTAAGACTCCTTAATTCCTTAATTAAGAGCCCTTAAGATTCCTTAATTCTCTTGTCATAAAGTTTCTTTCTTTCTGCTCTCAGGGCAAAGTTGTGCTCCACAGATATGTGTAAAGTCAAAAGCTCCAACTAAGTGCCTGGTGTCAGACATTTAAATCTGTGCACAGGGTTCAGTGCCTCTGGCATTGTTCTCAGAGAAATTTTCTTCATGTGAACAAATAAAAGTTTTGCAGCTGTCTGCCAGCTATTAAAAAAGAAAACAAGCTTTTCATTTTTAAGAATCTTTTTCAGTGGAGAACTATCAAGTATAGGGGTTTTATTGCAGGGGTTGAGATGATCTTGTTGCAGAACATGTGGAGACTTGCTACAGGGCCGTAGAGAGTAGTCCAGTCAATACTGATATAAATGTACTTCGCTGTATAATGTGTGCTTAAAGCTCTACATCTCTACTGTAGTACCTATCTGCTTCTGCTCAAAAGAAAGGTGTATCTGTCACCTCCCCCAGACATGTTGTCCAGGAATGCAACTCTGAGCCTCATTTCTCTGGCAAAATGGGTTGTGCAAGAGATGCAGATGAGCTTTTACAACTCTCTATATTTGCTTCCACAGCATCTACAAGAGATGAAGTCTCCAGCTGTTGGTCTTTTTTAATTATCGGCTGGTTTATAGGTGTTGTCTTCTTCACAACACTTCTTACTGCTTCTTGCAGGGTTGAGATGCAGAAGATGAAAGTGGTGAGGCCGCCTGCTGATGTGGCCAGGTACACGATGATCTTCCACAACCGTGACCACGGTAACGAGGAGAATCAAGAGAGGTGGGTCAAGAACAGTTTTCTACCTTGCATTGTCTTGGTCTGTGCTGAGCCAAGCACCTGGGGGACAAGTTCTTTGCTCTAGGCCAAAAAGGCTTTTTGTGGTTCCCAGAGGCTCTGGGGGACACTGCTGTGACAACACTGTTCACAGCTGCCAGCTGTTTTCTCTACACGAGATCTTTCTAGAACTGACGGGGTGGTGTTCCCTAGAAACTTCCAAAATTACACAGGTATGACTCAGGCGTGATTTTAGAGATTGAGCCAAAGGATTTTTCTCCCCATAGCTGATGGTGCTGAAAACAGGAAAAACAGGACTTTGCATACCCAGTAGATAGAAAATGGCAGTAGCTTTGCTTCCAAATTTACTGCCATTGGGAAAGAGCTCAAAACTCCTCTCCTGTGCATGTCACTGAAGATTTTTCTCCTCTTTGTCCTCAGGATGAAGCTTCTCCGTCAGGTCTCTAGAACATGGAAGACAGACGGGCTGAATTCCTGTTCCTATAAACTGCTCTCCATGGAACACAACCCGCTGTACATCAACATCACAGTGGACTTCAGTGTGCAGCCCAAGGTCTCATAGGGGCCAGCAGCTTCCAGCTTATAGGAAATGGCGACAGATCTCCTTTGTGGCTGCTGTTAGAGCAGATGACTTCCAGCACCTGCTTGGAAGAGTCCTTCAGTAGCACAGGAGCAACTCCAGTGTTCCTTCACAGCATCTCATAGAGTGGTTGAGAGTTTCCTTTTATGAGGACTGGAGTTACGGACTGACCCAAGCGACAGGTCCTCATGTTCCTCTATGCACTTTTTGCTAGGGCTTGGAAAAAGTGTCCTCGTTTGGGCTGGTCCAGTGGAAGGACTTTGAACCAAGTCCCTGAAAAAAACTTTGGTTTTGCAACTATTTCTGAAGTTATTTGTGGTCTCGTTAAAAGCACAATAATTCTTCAAGAACTACAAACTCGATGAGAAAAGTTGATTTTTTTCTAGTCTAAGGAAAAACTGCTTATGTGTGAGGGAAGGGCAGTAATGGTAATGGGTAAGGAGGTGTTACAAATTTCTCAATAAATGCAGTCCACTGAACTCCAGTGTGTCTCGTCCTTCACACCACAGTGTCCCCTGCTGAGGGACTGCTGCCATGACAGTGATCAGTCTCATTCTGCAGCAGGATGCCTGTTACTCTCCAGGGATCGGGAAGGAAAGGCAGCATGCAGCTGTGTTGGAGAGGGAGAAATTCCTCTCCACGTATTTTAATGCTTTGGGCCACACTGTTAGCAGAGTGTGTATTTGTACACATACCCAGGCCATTATCATCTGTGAGTCTTGCTTAAGAAACAGGTGAAAGGCTGTGCATAACCAGCTGTTCCACTGTGCTGCTGGATTGGTGCAGAAGTCTTGATTAGAGCACGTCACTTACTGCATTGTATTTAACTGTCTACATGTTCACGTGAAGCCAGACTTGGGAGAGATTCTTTTAGGACATTATTCCAATTGTGGAGAAGACTGAAAATAAATGTTTTTAAGTATAGTGGCATAGATGCAGCTTCTCAGTGATGAAGGAATTTTTGTATCTTCATGTAACAAGCCAAAATACCCTGTGTCACACGCTCAACATAACTGGACCTGACAGGCAGTGCTATAGACTGAGTGGGCAGAGAAAGAAAAGTGTGCAGCAAGGGCAAGGGTTTGGGCAGACTGTCACTCTCACAGTCAGGTAAGTACAAATGCATTCCTGCCAGGGCACAGCTCCACTGTTGACATGTTTGACTTAGAGGAAAAACTAGTATTTAATTTCTCAGAAGTATTTTATATTGAAGACAGCTCAGCCTTGAATGATACTTAATGTCTGAGCAACAGCTGTAGCAGTAACTTCCCTGCCCTAGGCAGGGGGTTAGACTAGGTGACAGCCTCAGGTCTCATTCAGTCTGCCTTAGTTGCAGCTAAAATGAAATCATTTAAACAGTGGTGGTTTGGGTCAGAAAAAAAAATCAATCAGGGATTTAAACTCTGGCTTGTCTGGTTTCAAGGCAACTTTCTCTTTTATTTCACTCTTATTCAGTATTCTATAAAAATCTTAAGCCAAACACAACTCCATTTATTTTACTCAAATTCACATAAGATATTTATAGAACTGTAACTGGCTTCAACACCTTCTCAAAATACAACACATCAGAGGCCAATCCGACAGAATGGCTTGCATCCCAATTAACACTTAAGTACAAAGCAGGACAGAGCGATCCAGCCTACTGCACAAAGGTTCCAGAAAGCTTGGATCAGCTTACTGTCCCAGAGACATGGCTCAGGAGTCAGTTTTACAGTGACTCGGACAATTTTTACAGTAAGCCACAGACTGTTTAGTAGCCATCATACCCTGTTCCTGGAGCCTCTTCTAAATCTGAAACTGTTTGAAGAAAAGCGAAAGGCAAAAGGGTTGATCACAGGTGGGGCAGACTCCACAGGAAAACAGGAGGTAGGGGCTGAATGCCCATGTGGCACCCAACCTCTGCTTTTGTTTTCAGTCTCTAAGAAAATGGGGGAACATACCCAATGTCCACAGTGATCTTGGTATAAAGAGGATGCTTAGTCCTGGAAAGAAGCCTGAACTGTAATGTATTCATTCCATCAGCTTTCCATGTTTTTCTGGTGTTGTGTTGGGAAGGAGGCCTGAGGGAGGAAGAATACCTGCAGTTAGAAGAAAGAAGGTAACATTTGTAGCTCAAGCTGCAGAAGGAAGAGTCTTCCAGAGGGCAGAAAATTCCCAGAGACAATTCTTCCCACAACACAGACTGAGCAGATTAGAGTGAGTTCACACTGAGTATTCCAAACAAGGAGGACAATTCAGCCCGGACCCTGCTCCGAGAGGGAGACCAGCAAGGTGGCAGCTACAGTCTCCAAAAGCCAAAAAGCTGTCAGCAGCTTAGCCAGACCTGGGAGTGCAAGGCAGAAGTTTGCAGCCACAGTGTACATAGGCTGCTGTAGGTAGGTTTTTGACAGGGTCGTTATGGAAACCTGAGTTTTCAGATGATAAAGAGAAATCTGCACTGTCGGTATGAGAAGCCTCCACCACATTTGACCCAACACCCTCCTCCAGTTCTTCTATATAAAACAGTCTTTGATACAGTCTCTCATAGCACCTTTCTCATGTCTTTGAGCTAGAATATTGCTTTTCACTGTTTTAATGGCATGCTGTAACTCCACACAGACTGAACAGCAAGCTTTTAATATTGGCAACTTGTAACACAGTGCCTCTTCAAACGGAAATCTCCCTATTTACAAGACAGGCAGTATTTTTTTCTTTAAGTTTCACTTCCTGTATAATTTCATGTTTAAATCTGATGTGTTAGCTTCCTAGCTGGCATGTGTCCTTCACAGTAGGAAGAAAAGGCAGGAAACTAGGAGAAACCCTTCAGATGTGAAGACAGGAGCCGAATGGTTCCGTTGAGACTGACTGGGGGCTGCTTTTAAACAGCCGTCCTAAAGCAGAAAAAGCAGCAGTGACACGAGGCACATGTAGCCTGTGCTGGGGAAGATGACAGCAACAGCCCCCGTGCCACAAGGCCCAGAGTAGCCCCCAGCCCCACCAGGTACCTCCTCCAAGGCTCCTGGATCTCTGTCTCCTCATTGTAGTCCATCACTCGGTAGCGTCCAAGGTCAGGTGACGTCCGGACTATTTTCATTCCTGCTAAGTGAATCCTTTAAAACACCATAGAAAAGTGTTTGCTTTAGGCATAGAGATACCACTTCCTGGCTTATGGTCAGAGATGATTTTCAGTGCTAATGCAATAAAAACAAAGCGCAGAAGCAGCACAGGGCCACATGAGCTTCTCTAGTGGGCTCTAGGCCAGGCTTGGGCTAGAAAGTTCCCAGCTGCAGTGCACTTTGACAGGGCACAAGGGGATTAGAGCAAGCAGGGAATGAGCTACAACATACGGAGCATTCAAGAGCAGTTCCCCTGAATCTGACAAATGAGCATTATTCTACTTCCTCCTGAGAGCAGAGCTTTTCCTGCCTAGAGGTCCATCACCTAAGCTTTAAGGGGGAAAAAAACCAAAACAAACCCTCAAACTTGCAGTTTCTGAAAGGAAGCCAGTCCTGAGTTTCAAAACCAGATTAAGCCTCTCTGTTCTTTGAGAAGTGCCATTCATTCAGATGGCCTGATTAGACTGGTTCACAAAAGATTAGGGATAAATACAGGCACCAGACAAACACATATAAAACTCAGCTGCAGGACAGTTAGATAAGAAAAGAGGAACTGAAGGCTCAGAATTCCAGAACAGAGCTTCTAACCCCAGCATTTTGGGTGACTTTCAAGCAACCCACAACCCACTGCCGATAGCATTTATGTTACTTTGCCAATAAAAAGTGCCTTTTATAGTGCTAGAGCTACCAAACCTCTGTTATCACAGGACAGCCCTTAGGCAAAGAAAATTCCTGTGAATATAAGAATGAATGATTGCTCAACTGAGGTTATCTAACTGGCCTCTTTGCAGCATTTGACTGTGTTCTGTCGGGATCTGATACAGCAGGAATGTTATAAAGCTGAAAGGCTACAGAATTGAAAATATTTGTTAGGCTAGAGCCATCAGATGATTGTAACACTTCACTGACAGTGTTACAGTTCTATTATTTCAGATGGAGTTTTAGACAAAGTTTCTTGTTTTCTGAACATAAACTTATGGCACACTCAATCATAAAGAGACAAAAAAGCAAGAACACTAAACTAGCTTTGCTGTTATAGTTTTTTGCGTTGCAAATAAGACTAAAACTGAACCATTAATACATTCATTTACTGTTAAGAAGAGCCCAACAGACTTTCCTGTAGTTGAAAATGTTAACACATTAGTGGCTCCAATTAGAATAGTGTTTTCTTCTAATAAAAGGTAGATCCTGGTATTCGCTACAACTTGTATAATAGAGTACTGCAGTCTTCCAACTGTAAGTAGCAGCGGGCAGGTTTTTTTCACTAACTCTGCTTTTAATAAGCAGTATCCCAGAAAAAAAATCATCTTTTCACAGAGTTTTTTAAAATTAGACCTTGAAATGTTGAAAAAAGAGATTCATTATTTTTTTTTGCTACATGGTAAGAGGTGCTTGAGCACCTCCTAAAATCCAGATCCCAGCTGGTCATTGAAGAATGCAGCCAGTTCATGCCTAACTTCTGCAGGTTGAGACTTCAGAATGTGAATAAATCATTAACAGGCATTGTCCATGGCCTCCATGTATCTCTGGGCCAAAACATTGCTAATCATTAGTTTAAGTTTTCTCTGAAAATATCGGCTGTAATTCCCTTCCAGAAAGGGCTATTTTGGGAGCTATATAATTCACTTGCCTTCCAGGATTCTCTTCAAAGAAGTGCACTCCTATGCATAACTGGCATGACTCTACCCCGGATACCAAAAACCAAATTAGATGCCTAAGCTATACTAAGAACAGCTGAATAGACCCAGCATTGTAGTACTTGATGTAAAGATCTATTTTCCTAGCATTCTATTCCTTTCATAAATGCTGACTCTCTAAACAACCATACAACATTTTAGGCTGGCTTTCTCTGAAAGGCAAAGGAAGAATTCTGTGTTAGAAAATCTGGCTTTCAATTCCCAGATGAATACTGCTTTGAAAAAAAAACTGTGCAACTTGTCACATTATACAAGACAAAAACAACAAAGGCTTCTACGGTCAGTTTAGTTTTATAAACTCCCCATGAGCCTGCCTCAGTGATAGATCACGAAGGTGCATGGTGCAATTCCAAAGCTGAATAGAGAAGCTGCAGCCATGATTCTGTACTTGAAGAATTCGCATCAGGCAGAGCACCTGGAACTAAACTCATCTATAGAATGCTGCTGCCATGGCAACCAAAGTACAAGAAAAACCATCAACTCTTGCTGTCACTGACTCACACTGGTACACAGGCTCCTCCATCACCCAGCACTGCAAACAAAAGACAGAATTCCTTGTGTTCCTTAATGCCGAGTATCAGTGATTAGGTAACACTTAGAGCAACCTAATGCACTTAACTTAAATTCCCAACTGTCTGAGAATTAGCTAAGTACCTTCTTATTCGTCAAGATTGCAGATTCCGTCCCTCCCTTGGTGCTGTCAACATCAGTGGAGGCATTTGTCAACTACAAGTGGTTATAACCCCTTGCACTGAAGGCACAAGGATGTAAAATAACATTCTGCTCCCCAGAAATGAGAAAGCTGTGTTTTCCCAGAACACAGTGATTGGGTTCATAGCTTCTGTGCATCTTCTGACATTAAGCATTCCCAATACCGACAGCATTTGGGATTATAACGATACTGGTAAGCACATTAGGGCCAATGTCTTTGGTTCCTTTCCTAGGGTGCTGATATGCTTCACTTGCTAGCTTAGATCCATTTCAAGCCTGTCCTGTGCATTGGTACCTTGTAGCAATGTCATCATTTTCACCACCATCACCCCAGTATGTGTTGGGAAACCCATTCATCTTCATGTAATGTTCTGGAGTCAGAGCAGACACACCCCCAAAAAAGGACTTGTATGGCAGACTAAAAGAGAAAACAAACAGGCAAATCAACACCACCCTCCAAAAAAACCCCAATCAACGAAACCCAAAGTTCACTATTGAAGGCTAATGCCTGTCCTCCACAACTAACAGTGTGATGCAAGTCACACATATATTAATTGCATACTTGCAGGCACTGTCATGACAATGCCAAACCCCAAAACAGTAAACCCAGTGTAATTCCCACCATGTCCTATTCCCCTCATTGTTTCCCACCGCCTTCCCCCAAAACTGACCAAAGTAGAGATGCTTTCAAAATCTATGTCTTCGAGCAGTTTAAAGTACCTGTATCCTACCACATCATATTCCACATGATCTGACATTCCCACCCTACACTTTTTTTCATGGAGGAAAGTCAAACAGAAACCTGCCAGTCATTTGCGAAGCTGAGATAACTGTGGAACAGGGAACTACAGGCAAGGAAACATTCAAGATCGCACACTTGGGTCAAAAATATCCTTTTCTAGGAAGTCACTACTGCAAAACTAACACACAGAAAACCCCATCAAGGTCGTGTCTTTCACTGTTCCCACCCATACTTTCTAACAGAAACTGAACCAACTGCAATATATACACTGAAAGCAAATGGAGGCACTTACGTGTACTGGAACTTATCCATGGCACTGGCCAAGTGTTTGGGATAATATTCATCACAAATATACAGGTTATAGTCATTCTCAGGCACCAGGTCAACATCATGCAGGACAAGGCAGTCCCACTCTTCATCCTTCATGGCTTCCCGGACACCAACATTAAGCAGCTTTGCTCGGTTAAATGAACCAGTCCCTACCTGGAAAAGAAAACCTACATTTCTTCACCAAAACAACAAAGGTGATAACTCAGTTAAAATTTGTTTTAGTTAAAAAGCCTTATTCAATTGAACGAATCAATACTGGCTGCAAATTCCATGCTCCCAGCTTTGAAAATGTCACCCATCCTCTTCACAGCATTCTCAGCAATTGTCAGCTTTGCTGTGTCAGGGGCTATGCACCGTGGGCACCTGAAGAAGGCTGACTTTCAATAGACCCATAGGCCAATCCTCAGGTGCACATCTGCACAGCAACACTTTTGCCCCTGACTACTGTTTACTAAAACTTACAAATGAGAAGAAGATCTTGGTCAAACAAAAAAGCTTCTTTGCCCTCCCAATAAACTGCCGGTTTTAACTGATGAATCCAAGACTTGCTCCCTTGCCACTGATCTTTTGCAACACCAGTCCATGTCAGGTACAAAAGGCTGTTTGACCTGCAGGGCCAAGCCACATGTTTGCATTTGATACAGACTAGAAACATCCAGCTTCACTTCAGCATTTAGTCTCCAGGTTTTGCTCAGTAGTCACACTGACAAGATACAGACAAACCACATGCAAATCTCAAAACAACAAAAATACAAGTTACCACTGTCCTGGGTTACAAAAGGAAAGTGCTACTGTGGGGTGTAACTAAACTCTGTATTCTACTTTTCTCTACATCATTTTCAGACAAACGCTTAATGATGGACCGTTTGCAGCAGCTGCCCAGTGCAGCCACTCCTTCAGGCTACAGCAGCTGGGTGTTAAATGAGATAAGGAAAAAAGAAGCAGCCCTGTGAGGGAGGATGGTGTTTCCTTTTCTTCACACCAGTGACTCAACTGTGGTAACTCCCTCAGGTGAAGCAGCAGTCCCACCCATCCTGAAGGGTCTCTGCTAAGGGGCCATCATGAACTCAGTGGCAACAGCAGAACAGCCGGCAGCAACACCCACCAAGGACCCCAAAAAATATTCTGTCCTTCATAGGACTACATCACTGCATTGTGAAACTCCTGCCCTGGGGGAGGTACCACCTGGACCTGACTGCATATAATCTTGATTTGGGGACTTGGAACACCACCACCCAGAGGACCAGACCTTCTACAGGACCACTGTTTTTCACACTGCAACCATCACTTCATCAGACGGTGACCACCATCCTGACAAAGAGGGGGACAGGCTACACTCTTTGTCACTTTAAGCCAGTGTTTCTGTATTAATGCATGTATTGTAATCTTTCTATTGAATTGAACTTCCAACCCGAAATCTTTCTCAAGGTGATTGTGTGGGGGTTCATTACTCCTGCTGGTTTATTTTCAAACCAGCACAACCACTTAAGTGACAAATTTATACCCCCAGGGGAAAAAAAAAACAAACAAAACACAACAGAACCAATTAATAGCAGAATGATGATCTTGACAAGTGGTATGGTAGTTCAATCATTAGCAGTCATGGAGATGGGACAGCATATCTGACCTCCTCTCGGCCCATGCATAAACCAGTATTTCCACATCAGAAGGGTCACAATTCTTGTTCAGAACCCAGCCCTTAAGTGGTGTAGCTGAGCTTCCCAGCAGGCACACGTGACTTAGATTTACCTGCTGGATCAGGTAGATAGTGTAGCTGAGCTGCTGGCGCTGCAGGAAAGGATGGATATAGTAGAGAAGATGGCGAAGGTACTTCTCCTGGTTCCTGTAGGCCACAAGGATGGCAGATTTGTAGCGGGCAAAGCAGTGAGGTGGCCTGTAGTGGCCCCCAGACTGAACAAAAGGATTTCTTTTCATGATCATCCTTTCACTAGGAAGCACCCTGAAGGTGATGGTTAATGGGCCAACTGTAAGGAGAGACAGAAGAAAGAACAAGTCAGATCAGTGATGTTTCTCCACCTTTTCTCAGACCCACTAGATCAGCTCCCCACGTTTGCTCCTTGAGACAGAAGCCCCACCAGAGAAGAATTAACTACACCCATGCAGAGGTGGCGCCGTGATAAATGTCCCTGCTGCCTGCTGGCCACCTCGCCGTGCTCCACACCGAGTGGTGCTCAGCTCAGCACCAGGAGGACACACGGCCTGCCAGGCACCCCGAGTCCTGGCAGGGCCAGCAAGTCTCACTGCGCTGCTGCACAGCTGCTTCTCCCTGGGACTGGCTGCCTGCTACAGGCTTGTGCTGCTTAGATGAGATCCTTGAGTAAATGTATCCGCTGAAAGAAATAGCCTCGAAAATTATTCAAGATGAACAGACACATCTGCTTTTGCTACCCATTTGGAAAACTCCTTGAAGCCTCTTTCAGAAGAGTTTCAAGGACAAAGACGTGCAAGTGGATATTCATCAGGTCAGGGGGGAAACAGTTTAAAGCCTGGATGAATACAAATACCTTAGGAAATGTCAGGTCTACCTTTAAAAGCATTTCAAGTTCAATTGAATGTTATAATCACATGCCACAATGGCTGAATTTACTTTATTATTTCATTTTATATACTGTGATAAGCAGGCAGTATTTCAGAATGTTGTGAGAAGCAGATGACAGAACTGAGAAAGAAGAAAGATGTTAGATTTTCAGGAACAGGCACAGGATAGCAAAAGAAACTATGTATGATTCTTCCTCTACTCAGCAGTTCATTTTTAAATACTAAATATACTGGATATGTTCAAGAGTTTCTGTCCAGTAAAAAAAAAAATTTGCATTTTTACATGAATTCTTCAGATGGAAAAATACTGACAAGTCATAAGTCAAAAAGAATCCATATAAAGAGTCAATACCCATTTTAACACAAATCTCACTGTTACAGTATGAATAAACAAATTCTACAATTAGCTAAATGCCTGTTCTCCTGGGTAGTGAGAAAAGCTTCCAGAAGTAGCAGAGGACTTGTATTTATACACAAATCAGCGTGTCTTAATGGTTCCCTACAACTGTGAACTTTTAAGGAAATAAAACACAGATGCAGAAGAAGATTAACATCCAATGCTTAAATGAACTAGGGAAAAACTTTCACCCAAATCATAATTAGAAGCTGGCAATTTCAAACAACAGTTCTATTCAAAGATTCTTTGCAGGCCATGTTACCAAAGGCAAAATGGTTTTTTGCACCAGAAATCTGTAAGGCAAATTTACTGTTGGTGGTGTTTTGTTTTTTTTTTTTTTAAATAGTGACAAACAGGATTTTCTTTTCTTTTCAAGCTGATAATTAACACTATGGCTGTCCTAAATCAGGCTTTCAGTATCTTGTAAGTTAGACTCCCTCTTAAACCACTGAAATAAATTATTCTCTCAAAAACCTTCTGATAATGAAGCCTGAGAGAGCGCAAATATTTAGGTTTGTTGTTTAGAAACTTTCATGTGAACAGGAGAAGGTACAGGTGGGTTTTAAGACTAAACAAGCAAGTGAGTCCAGAATATGCTTCTTCCAGTCCATCCTACATGCAAGTCTCTGCTACAATTCTAACAAAAACAAAAAAAATTGAGCCTACCCACATCCTGTTTAACTGACACAAAAGGAAGCAACATCCCTCCACTGGTTTTGGGAGTTTAGGTTTTTCAGGGTTTGGTTGGTTGGTTGGTTTTGGGTTGGTTGCAGGTTTTTGAGACCAGTAACAAGGCTTCAGGATTAAATTTGCCATAAAATTCAAAGTATCCATTCAGAACTGGGGAACATTTTGCTACCATGAGGAAGTTGGTACACCTCACATTTCTGATGGGCAAACCTATACCTGATAAGTGTCTCCTTTCCTTCCTCAAGGAACACACAAATAACATTTCCTGAATGTCAGCCTGAAGAGCCACTGATTCCATTTCTCACGCTGTCAAAAATGTCTGGTCTGAATCCCACAGCATGGGTTTTGCTCATTGGCTTCTGTTGGTTTGTTTTTAAAAAAGAAAGCCTGACTTTTGCTTGTCAGCAAGATTTTGCAACAGCTGACTCTTAAATATCACTTTTCAGTCCTTCTCCGACTATTTAAAATTCGGGACAATTTGATTTGCACTGCATTACCCGCAGGAGGAAAGCAGAGTACATTGCCATATATTTGTACCCACAACAGAAAGGTGGCTCTTCAAAGAATCATTCTGTGGGCTGTGAACCTAGGTCACATTTACAGTCAAAAATTTCATGATGTTATTTCCTACTTCTGTACATGCAGTTTCCCTTTCCACCCTTAAAACCCCCATTTTTTCAGTCCAACAATGTTATCAACCTGTAGTTTATGTTGCTGCTTAGATTTATGGACTTGTTGATTATCAGATCTTTCAACCTAAAGCACCATTAACCGCTGATTTGACGACAACTGGAGCTTGCTAAAGAAGTATTATATTCAGGGATTTCAACTATAGCTCATTGCTCTAAGGAAAACATAAGAAAGGGAATTAATCCCTTTTATTCTCCCACAAAGGCAGGGGTTTGTCTTTTGTAAAACAATTGGGACTCTATTGCAGGGTAAAATTCTGCAGCAGTAATCCTTAAATCCCAGAAAAAATAAGATCTTAATTTGAACGTAAGGGTATGAGTAAGATGATGTGAATAGCTTCACTCCTGTTCTCTCCTTCAATTCCCAAGCATACCATTCAGGAGAATAACATTTGCATTTTCCAGGTTTTTCAAGGTATCGTGTTCTCCCATGCTGCCTGGCTCCATATCTCAAACAAATCAGCTCAGAAACTCAATCTAGAATATGCAAAGGGAAGAAAAAAAAATATCAGTGTAACTTATATCCCCAAAACCTCTGGCTGTCCTACACTCCTTGGCCACAAGCTACATTCTGGCTCTCATGGCTCCCTGCTGTCCAACTAACAAAAGGCTAATGCAATCTAATCCAATTAAATCCTAAATGTGAACAGAGCAGTTGCAGGCTGGACCAAAGAGAGATAAATAAAACTGCCAAAGCACAGCCTTGAAAAAGGAGGAAAAAACCCGTATTACACATACTAGGAAGCACAGGGTCCCTATTGAGGCAGGGTACAGAATCAACATCCCGAAGTGTCCAAGCAATTTTTCCATGGCCTGGCTCCTAAGATGTTTCTGTGCCTGTACCATCACACAAACTCAGCGTATAGACTTAGGCCTCACAATTCCGTGTCTGTGTTGTCAGCTGGTGCCACTGCCACTGCTTGCTCCACTTTCTAGGCAACATATTTGCCTATCAGGGGGTCTATTGACTTTGACCATATCTATCCCACCTATCTATCTATGAAAGTAACTCCAGGACTTCTGAACTCCTTGCTATACATTTAGAGTTTGCAGCTGTAATTACCAGGTCCAACCAGAATGATCAGAACTTACACAAGATGAGAAAACGGGAACAGTAGCATTGGCGAATTCTGCACTCAGATATTGCAGCACTAAGCAACATTAACAGAGTCCTATTTGAGTAATTCTACCAATGCTTGGGAAAAAAATAAAAAATCAGACCAACAGCTTTCGTTTACGCATCACTTTCTAATGATAGAATACAAGGCTGCTTCAATGGCACCTGAAAATAAATCTCAGCATTTAGCACTGCCATCTTTTTATTTCTCTTTCAAACCAAGAGAAGAAACTGGCAGCATTAGAAAATGTAGCAGGAGCTACTTAATACAACAGATGGTCCTGCTCAGAAAAAGGTTATGACAGATGGGAGTGAAAGGCAGTAACTACTATAAGAAGGGCTTGGAAAAAAATCTTTCCATAGCATGAGCAAATTATGAACAGCAGAGTTACAGACAGAACTTTCAACTATTAAAGTCCTTGAGGGCCAAACCAACTTGTTCAGCACATACCATGCATGAAGGAAGGCATCCCTTTAAACCAAACCAGAAATAATAAAATAAAGCCAAGTCTTCTAGCACCAAATTCTTCCTGGTGAGAGGAAAAGATGAACTGAAACAAGACATCTTGCATGCCATGTAAGAAAGTAATATTTTGAATTTAAATGCTAATTAGTTATGGTTAATGAAGTATAACCCTGGCATACAAACACTTCACTTTTTCTAAAAACAGAGGGGGAAGAAACAAGGCAATAGGTTATTTGTGTAGAAACTTTAATCTTTGAGAGGACTCAAGTAATTTATTCAGAATATTAGTGAAGATACTGAATACCTGCAATGCTTTTCAAGCTGATGGTCACAAAACGTTCAGTGGACACCACTAGGCCACTAGTCAGCAGGAGTCTAGCTCCACTGAGGCAGAGATGATTAGTAATTATGCTTTAATTCTTACTTCACAGCCCTGGAAGAACCAAGCTGCTGCAGATTCAGGAGACAGGAAATACACAGATGAGCTGCAAGCTGATTTACATTCAAACAGTTACCAAAATGATCTACTACATATATAAATGGAAAAAAGTGCTGCACTTCATAAAAGCCCTGATGCAGAAACCATTTAAGCCATTTGGCATCCTTCCAGGCACTTTAACACGCTTTGGAGTGGGCACAGTGACTTATTACCAGCTCTGAACTGGAGGCTGAGTCCTCAAGAATTGATTTGAAATCTCATTTAATACAGTTTATGAAATTAATATTAAAAGAGATTGCTCTCTTCAATATAATGCTTCCAAGAAACATCAATCTCATGAGAGATGACGGCAACAACTATTCAAGACATTTATAAAGTATTTATATCTCAATTCATATGTGCCCATGTCATACAAAACAAAGGACAACTCCCTCGCAAAATGGCACTCTTCTCAGTGAAGAAAAAAGCAAAACACCCAGAAGTGGTTGGCATGCAGTGATAGAAGCAATAATTTACATCCTATGTTTCAGGGAAGCATCACAGAGTAAAAGTTAAGTTGTAGCAGAGACCTCATTTTTCTTAAGCTGAATTTGTATCAGTACTCCAAATTACTTGTGCTTCACCTCAACAATGGCTCATAGGCTCAACTCAGTATTTTCATACAGCAAAGCTTACACAATTACTTTGCCTCATGGTTGGCTTTTTTTTTCTCCCAGCCAGCCTCATGTTTGTTTCGTCTATGACTAACATTATGTTTCCATTTTGGCTCTGAAGCACCGCCTGCAGGACCATCCCCTGTACTCGGCACTCTCAGCCATGGGCAGAAGAGTTCTTAGAAAGATTTCCCAGCTCTAAGACCACAGATTAGTGTAATTTTACTCTGCATCTGCCCCTCCACATACGTCACTACCTTTACTTATCTGATGGTTTGCAGGCAAACTGCATAATTGTTTGGTTCTTTCTTTCTGACACTAACACTGTCTCATTTGACTCTTTAGGGCAGAGGATTTTCATCAGTAGTGGAGACAAATTAGGTGCAGCCACATTTCTGCTGTGCTTTTTCAAATAAAACAATTCAGCCTGAAACAAGGAATTGTAGCTTCCCAGAACTGAATGGGCTGCAGTGCACAGAGGCCATGGTACCTGGCACTTGTGCAAAAAGGCTCTGTGCTATCAGGATTTCCGCATTTAGTAGAGGCATTTCTGAGGGAGATGCTGAAACACACAGCCAAAGCTATCCTACAATTTTATCATACATACTGTGTGCATCTAATTTAATTTAATTGCAAACAACAGGGGAAGGAAGAAAACATCTCAGAAGAACAAGCATCATTACAAAGACTGCAGTCTGAGCAGGCTCATCCAAAGGGTCTTAGCAGAATTCTCCAACCTAAGTAAGCAACTTGACACAAGAGCACTGTCTTCCCACAGAACTTCCACGTGAACCAAAGTCAACCATTTGCTCCTAATGGGCTCCATTTGCAGTGACAGCTTTCCTACAACAGCAGGACCACTACTAACAGTGGTCCAAAGCTAGGTGTACACAACATTTAGACATAAAGAAACCTGAGCAGTATGGAAAAATCTGACAAGAGTAACTTACTACGCAGTACTCTAAGAAGGTGATGGCCCCAAACCAGCTGTAAGTGCATGCTGATGGAGCTTAATCCATTCCACTATTGCCTGAGCAGCACCACCACTTTACTACCAAGACACCTGCCTTATAGGTTTGACTTAGTACCGACTTAAAATTTCTCAACTGTTTCAGTAGTGCAACAGCTGGATGAATGCTGCTTCTAAGACCAGCTCTGGTTTGGTCCTACTGCAAATACAAATTAATCTGTGACCAGACACTAAAGTCTAACAGAGAAGTTTCTATGCCTAAAGGATGTGTAACAATCATAGACTAAAAGATCACCATGAAGAGCAAGGTGCCAAGCTACATCCTCCTTAAGCTGATTTTAAGTCAACCTAATCAGTTTATATTGAACTACAGGCTTGACATAAGGCTAAGACAAAGAACCCAGAAGTTATGGTCAAAGTCAGACGTCAATATCATGCAGTTTCTGAATCATTGGGTCATTTTACACAGGAATGTCAAGGGGAAAAAAAAAAACATTACCAACTTGATATTATCACCATGCACTGTTTTCAATCTTGCTCTACAATCTTGACATCTGTTTAACCAAACTCTTAATACTGGAAATTTGTAGGTCAGTAAAATACTTTTCCTCATGTAAGCAATAAAAACAACATGAGTTGTTAACAGGAGAAAATGTTGTCAGTGTAAGTATATCAGCACACCTGTTTCAAAGTTTGAACAAGACACAACTGCCATTTATGACACGTTCACGGTTTATGACATACCAAAGAGGTTCTTTCAAAGCACCTTTCCATGGTGTTTGAAGGTTCATACCTACCCAGGACGGGGGACCGCGCTGAGCAGTAAGGCATCGTGTCCTCATTGGGAGCCCGGGTGAACAAGCTGAGGTTTGTGTACACATCGTGGGGCTTCGAGTAGTCCACCACCTGAGGCGACTCTAAAAACCCGCGAAACACATTCGAAGGTCCACCTCGGTAGAGGATCAGGATAAATATTGCTTGGAAGACAAACACAAACAGCAGGAAACAATTACTGTCCACACGGGAGAGGAACATAGTTTTTAGCCCATGCTCCAGGATCGGGGCCGTGAGGAGCTGAACTGCCTTCCGCGGGCTGCCGTTCCACGCTCTGCGCTACATCGCCGTGCAGTCCTTCTCCTTCTTCTCCTCCTCCTCCTCCTCTCCCTCCTTCTCTTTCTCCTCCAACTTTCTGAGGCGGCAGCGTGCTCCCCCCTAGCTGGGCTTCATCAGGACGCCGAGAGCCAGACCCTCCCTTCCCGGTGCGAGCTGTGCCAGGCGGGCTGGAGCGGGGAACGAGCCGCCCGAGGCCAGCCCGCTCAGAGCCGCGGGGCAGCGGCACGGGCTCGCTGTGGCACAGGCGCAGCGCCCGCCCTCCCTCCGGCGAGACTACAGCTCCCAGCATTCAGAGCGGGGCGGGGCGGGCCCCAGCGGGGCCGTGCTGCCGCGCGGCATGCTGGGAGGTGTAGTCCTCGCCCCCCCCGCCCTCAGCGGCCGCCGCTCGGGGCGAGGAGGGAGGATGGGGTGGCTGCTGCGCTGCAGCCCGTGGCGTCTCCTCGGTCTACACCCGACTGCTGTCTCCACAGTAAACTGGTTACTTAAACTGGTCAGGGAGAGATGAATGGAAATTTAGACGTTGCAATGGACTGTCCAGGGAGGTGGTGGAGTCTCCGTCCCTGGAGGTGTATAAGGAAAGGCTGGACGCGGCACTCAGTGCCAATGGGCTGGTTGCCATGGTGGTGTTTGGACATAGGTCAGACTCGATAATCTCAGAGGTCTTTTCTAAACTGATTGATTATGTGATTCTGTGGAATGGATACACCTCAGCCAGTGCCTATAGGGACCACAGCAGCCTGGCCACTGTGAGAGGCCTCCTGTCACGGCAATGCTGCCCTGAAAAATTTCAGCTTTTATGCCCCCCTCTGGCTGATTTTGTAATGAGATAGGGCTTAGACTGTGCTGTCAGTCATCTGCCTCCTCTCTTGCGCCCGCTTTTGCTTAAATGGGGGTGAGAAAACGTTTTACAGATATTAAATTCCTACACAGCTTCAAAGAAGAGTTGGCGTAGGTCATGTTTACACTGGGGAAAGTTAAAAGGAAATCTGTACCCGTGAGGGGGAGCAGGCTCCCTGAGCTCAGCATCCTGCTCCAAGGCATAGCCACTTGTGCCCAGACCAGGCACAGTACTGAGCACTGGACAGGCTGCCCAGACAGACTGCGAGTCTCTTTCCCTGCAGATACTCATAAACTGTCTGGACACAGTCCTGAGGAACTTGCTCTAGGGACCCTGCTTGAGCAGGAGGGTTCGACCAGATGATTGCCAGTGGTCCCTTCCAGTCTTCCAGCCTGTTCTGTGGTTCATGAAGCATGTGCTGCTGTTTGCCTTCCAAAGGGAATGGCATGGGAAGAAGATGGGAAGAGAGAGTGATATCACATTGATGAGGAGTTGGGAGTATTCTTGCTTCAGAGTTGGACTGAGATGTATGGGACACATCCATGGGAAACTTGATCTCAGTTATTCTCCTGCGCAGAACAACCCACTATTCAATTAAAGTGGAGCGCTTAAGGCTTGGATGCAAATTGTCATAATTTCACATTTAATTTTAAATTAATTGGGTTTTTAAATAAAAAATGTAGAGAACATTTCCCTGGGCAAAGTCTTGCTTTACTGAAATCCATGCAATGCTGCTGCCACAAAGGTTGCTTTTTTGTACACCACAGTTAACCTCTGTTTACATTCTCCTTGTGCCATTCTCTCTACAATCACAGCAAACCCACCCTGCTTGCCTTCCCCTCCATAAAACAAAGCAACACTCGCTGTTCTGCTGATAGCTCCAGCAAGTACAATGCCAAGGACAGGAAAGAAATAATCTCTGCATCGGTTGTGAAACAAAGAAAGGAATCAAGATTTTCATGGTATGACCTGGGGCTGCAGCTGGCAACTGTTTCAGGGTCAGTAATGCTTTATGTTTCTCTTACAATCCCTCCTTGGGTCTCAGTAGGAAATCTCAATGTAGGAAGACAAAGCATGTCTGCCTCCCTCTGTCTTGGAGAAGGGAGCAGCTGGACCCATTAGAACTGCCCCACAGCAATGGATCTGCTATCTTCCTTGTGGTCAGGGCTTAGTTGTAAAAATTGCCACTCTGTGCCAGTTCTTGGGCAGAAGAAGCAGGCCAGATGGAAACTGGCTAGCCCAATCTGTATTTTCACCTGTGTGTATATTTGTTCTCCAGGCTGGAAAACTAAATACAGCTAGGCAGGTACAGCTAGGCCTGCAGAGGAGCCAGCCAGCATGTGTTTCTGTGCGGGGTTCAGACAGCTGAACCTCCTGGAGTGTCTCCCTCAGGAACTTTCCAAACTAACTGCAGTTCGTCTCCTTCCCCTTCAAACATCAGCACTGAAATGAGTGGATCATAAACCCAGCCACGAGCCTTTTCCTCACCAGAAAGCAAGCAAGCCGGGACTAGAGAGCAAAGTACAGGTCAGAACTTCATGGTGCCAGCAGGTCTGGGCCTTTTCAAGGTCACAGTGCTCCTGTTTTAAACAGAGCTGTGGAAACTAGGGTGTGTTTTGAATTAAAAATGAATTGGGTTGCTTAAATGCAAGAAAAAATAATGTAACTGTCTCCACTGAAGCATGGAAAGGAGGTGGCGGGCATTTTAGCAACCTTTGCACAGAGATTTATTGAGGGCAGCGATGGAGGAAAGCAATGTGAGGCTGGATCTGTAAGAACCAGGCACTGGGCTGGCTTCACAGTCAAAGGTCTGCCTTTCTCATTTTCACACAGCTCCCTGGGAAATTAAATTGAATGCATAGCCCCCCACCAAAAAAAAAAAACCAAAAAACAACAAACCCAAACCAAACCAAACACCATCTTCAACAGAGCTTGAAATTAAGTTTGTGCAAGAGCCTCTGGATTGTCCCAAGGGAGGGGGCTTTCCCTCCCTCCAAGTGCAGTTTCACTTCCAATCAGTCCTGAACATGCTGAGGGACTGAGAGAAGTGCCTTGCTGTGTTTAGTAAGATGCATTCTTGCTTGCTCTTTTTCTGTCTCCTCTATGCCCTGTCTCTGGGGGGCTGCACTAGGTCCCTCCTAAAAGTGCAGAAAAGTGACTTTGGGAAGCTATGCCTTGTAAAAGCAGGACCCGAGGAGGGGAGGAACAGCAGGTGTAACAGACTGGTTGATACCAGGCTGGGTGCTCATACAGTGTTGGTCAATGTGCATTATCTAGTGCCCTCTCATTTCCCAGGGTTTCCATTAGGGCAAGAGGCATTTCCATCCATCCTTCTACAGGTGGATGCTTGCAGCTAAGCAGAGCTGTCCCTTGTTTTTGGGGAGTGAGGTGGCTTTCAACCATGACACTGTGTTTTCTGGTGAGGTGGATGTTTCAAGCACTTTGGCCACAGCAGTTCTTTCTCAGCCTTTTGCAGGATGGTGGCTTGTAAACTTCACATTGTTCTTTTAGCAATACCTTTATAACTGTGATTTTTTTATTACACAGGTATGCATTTGTCTTGTTCTCTACTATGTTATATTTTCAGCAAGGCTTCCTCAGAAGATTTTTAAAGCTGCTTCCATGTTTCTGAGAGGTGGATGCCCTGATGTTAAAAAACCTGGATAGCTGATGTCATGTACCTTGGACCAGTGATAGAGTAAATTAGTAAGCACTTTAGAAACAGGGCCTGGATATCCAAGCTTCTCCCAGGCTTGTGGACAGCCAACAGTGGGCTTCTGTCAAACAGACATTTCAGTGTCTAATACAGCTTGTGGCATCCTTCCCCTAGGGATGGAGAAGTGACTGCCTGCCCTGTGTTTTGACCACCACTTACTTCTGAGTCATGGTCAGCTCCTTTACAGAGCAATCTCAGTATGGATGGGCACCATGCCCAAAATGACTGCTAGAGATGCCATGAAACTGTGGAGTTTAGACTATATTCTCCTGTCTCCTATTTCCTTTATCTCCATAATGCAGGCACCGGTCTCAGGGACCTGAAATGTTTTTGCTCGACTTTCTCTTGTAACATTTAGGTCAGAGGAAAAGTGAAATGAGTAGCCTTGAAATGAGAACACCTAAAATAGATACTTTTCCCATTACAGATTCCACTGTGTTTTCCTGGAATAGGAGTAAGCACTTAGGCTGCAGACAAGACAATGCAATATCATACTATTCACATCATATTTAATAATGCTCTAGTACCATTCAATATAAATAAATAACCATTAAAAAGTACTTTCTCAACATTCTCTTTTGTTCATCAATAGTATTTTCTGCAACAGGAAAGGTCAGTACTATTCATTGGTTGGTGAGCTGGATGAGTCTCAGAGAACATGAATATCAGGTACTAATATGCTAGTAAGAACCAGGCACTGGGATGCCTTCTCTTGTTAAAATACTTCAGCCTTGATCTGTGGCTTCCTTCCTTACTGCACTCCCTTCCCCTGAAGCCTGAAACCCTGACAGCTGCTTCTGTCCTGGGCTCTCCCACCCTACTCTGCTGGTGAACAACCATCTGAACTTGTAGTGCCTGTTACCCACCCTTAGCTGATACGCCTTGGCCAGCAGCAGTCCTTGCTGTCCTCAGGCTGCTCTACAGGGAAGAGTATTTGTGCTGAAGAGGTCCATCTGTCTGCTAGCCTGGAGTATCAGCTATGTACATTCATGCTGTCCATACAAGGTCTTGGTTGTGCACAATGTAGTGACTGACAGAACTTCTTGGTTCACAGGAGGTGTGCTCCACAGGGCCAGGCTGGGGCAAGAATGAAGATGGAGCAATAGGGCTGGTCTCGAAAGTGGACTCTGACCAAGACTGAACTGACAGTGTAGTACATACAGAAAGTAGTTTTGCTTTCCTGTAAGGATGTAGAGAGAACAACTCTCTAAAAACGTGTGTGTGGTGGGATCTGTTGCAATGAGAATAGATCCCTGCTACAGACACTCACTGTCAGTGCCTAAACCCTATGTAGGACCTGTGGGAGATTAAAGGCCAGAGAATTAATCACCACATCTCTCCTGTTCATACGGGCAGAAACCTTGCCCATCTCAGAGGAGAAAATGGAGGATCATAAATCAAATCCTTTATTCCCTTGCTCTTGCTCATTCATTGAAACCACAAAGAAGGGGACTTAATCTGGGATTAGTGCTGGGTAGAAGCACTGAGCCCACCTGCCTGGCAGCAGGATGGGCTGGCAAAGCCCACTGGAGTGCAAGCCCTGCTACCTTCTGCAAAGGGCAGGCAACCAAGCTCTGACAAATGCAGAGTGAAAAGCATTCGGTGGATGCTGGACTTCCTTCATGCTATCTCGTACCAGTAAGCTCTGTAAGGACCTTTCCACAATCCAGAGAAGACATTGCTTTCTCAGCCCATTCAGTATTTTCTTCAAGCTGAGACAGCTGGCAGGGTGGCCTTCACTGGCCACCACTGAACACTGCCGGTGTGTTCATCCAGACAGACCCTGGCCTTAGCCTCACTAAATGCAGTCTCTATTTCTCTAGTTGTTGCCTATTCTTTGCTTTCTCCTGTCTCTCTCCCTCTCTCTCTCAAAGGAGGCACCTCATCTCCTTTAGCCCTTTCATACTTTGGCCCCATCCTATAGCTGGATGTGTGGCTGCTCCTTCTCATCTGAGGGAATATCAACCAACTCCCTCTCTCAGATAACCCTTCAAAGAGCCCCCTTCATGGAGACTTCCTGAGATCCCACAGGGACTGTCTGCTGAGCGAGGCAGTCCTTTGCTCATGTTTTTACCTCACTGTGATTGCTTGGGAGCCAGAAACTTAGTGCCACCCACATTTGTTGCATAAAAGAACTATAATTTCCTTTGCTGTACTGCCCCCCTTGCTGTGTTTCTGATTATTTTGCCAGTTTAAGATACCACTGTAAAGAAACCCCAGGGAGCACAGAACATAACATTCATCGGTGAGCACCAAGCTCTACTGTTCTGAGGCAAGGGGGAAAATATTCTTTCTTCATGAATATGTCACATGACCTAAGCTAAAAACCAAAACTAAACAAGGAATAGGCAGAGAAGAATTCTAGTATAAATAAATCAACAAATAAATAAGTTTCCTGCTAGCCCTGAATTTCTTGGGCAAGGGATGACTCCGTTGCTTTTAACTTTCTCCCAGCTGTGAAATCCTTGATGTGTTTTGAATGCCTTAAGCCTTGTTTCTCATGGCCTGAGTGAAGAGGTTTTAAAGATCTGTTCAGAGGGGTTTCTGGGTCATTCAAGGAATCTTCCTGGAAAAGTCACAGTGACACCACTCCCCACGCACACATATGGTACCAACACTTGTGCTTTTAATCCAGTGCATCCTTCCTTCGGTCCTCATTTGCACCTCCTGTTTTGTAGGCTGCCTCCCACTTGGCTGTCTTCCTGTTTTATTGAGGGAAAGGGAAACCCTTCCACATGACACTGACTCCTCTCTCTTCACAGCACCACACACTCCTTTCAAAGTTCAGCTGGAAAACCTTGCCACATTTGTTTTTTCAGTTGTCATGTATGCACTCAAGATAGGTTTCCCGATGATGTCTCCACATTCCTTGATGTCTCACAGCAGATGGGTGCAGGCTGAGGGTTCCTCTTCTCTGAGCACTTCGCACCCACCTCCCTCTCAGAGAGCTGTCTTCCTCTCTGGAGGTTTAGGAAGCAAGTCCATGCACATGATTTGAGGCTCCTGAAGCACCTGATGGTGCTCCAGCAGGCTTTCGGCCTTGAACATGTTCAAGTGCACCCATCTTTGCCCCTGCTTCCTGCTCTCTGCAGCAAGACATGGAAGCATGGTCTCTGAGGTACAGTACCTGCCACATCTCCCAGAGCAGGAGAGGAACTTCATCCAGAGGGGTCTGTGCCTGGAGATTTCAGACAGCATTTTCCAAAACAACCTTAAGTGGGGACAGTTCAAGATCTGAGCTGAGGGATAGGCAGCAGATCCCTTCAGAACTCCCAAACCCCAAACGAGGTTCATCAGCACAGCTTCCTCACCAACACTGAAGGCTGATCTGTGTACATATCGGAGTGCATCCCTCAGAGGGAGACTCTCTCATGCCAGCTTTGCTTTAAAGCTGTTTTGAGAGCACACCAACCTTAGGCCAACAAGTCCATGTTTGTGCTTTAGTGACAATTCCTGTCCTTGAACTACTGCAGTTCGCAGTTGCTGTACTGAAACTCAGGTTTTGCAATATGCCAGGAGAGACCTCTGGAGGCATCTGCACCCATCCTAGATTTCAGCCTCTGTGCTGGCACAGCTGAGAATGAAGATCACGTCTAGTAAGTTTTAACAAATGGTTAAAAGTACAAGGCCTAGTGGGGAAGGGAAGCACTCCTCTCCTAGGTAGGGAGGATCTCAGGGCATCACCTCAGCTCTGTCCCTCCTTATTACCACCTCTTTGGGCAATGGGAGCTGTTTGGAGTGGTGACATTTGGGGGTGTTTATCATCTTCCAGCAGTGGAACAGAGCGCTGGGCAGGACAGGCAGGGTGCACAGTTGCTATGGTTGCTGATGAACTTCAGGAACAATCACAGCCCTCTGCCTCTGTCAAAACAAACACAAGGTGAGGTAAGAAGGTGTAAATACAACATCCAGTGTAATAGGGCTATCCCGCGGCTCAGGCAAACACCTTGCAGGCATCAGTGAACAGGTTCCTCAACCACACTGTGCATGGCATTGGGCTGGGATATGGCTGAAGAGCTGCTTGTTCTATCTGCACTAGAGTCTTAGCTGGGAGATTTTATTTACGAATTAGAGAAAGTTTCTGACAGATTTTTTTGTCTGCACCTAAAGTCATTATTTTAACTTCTTTGATACTTCTTTTAAAGAAAGAGTAGGAGGATGAGATCTGAGGATCTCTATTCAGTCTGTCTGGAATCTGTGAAACGCAGATGAACCTTCTCTGTTTCCAAATTTCACAATAGCAGGGGTCCTATGCTAACCTAAGTACACTCTTCTCTTTTGGATGCCTGTAAATACAAATTAGAAATAAGAATAAGTAGTTTTTCTAACACCAGTCTTCCATGATCATTTTCAGGACTTTAACAAAGAAAAATACGAGGTAAAATTAATCCCCATCTCCTGTTCTCAGAAGGCAAAGCCTGGGTTTCAAGGGTGTTTCAATACAGTCAGGAGGGATGCGTGCTGTGATAGCTTTTGCCTGCTCTGTGGCAAGCAGGCATGCAAGTGGTCCAATTAGAGATTAAGAGAGTACCAAATCCCACACCAAGCAATGTCTGCCTGACTCACATCTGCAGGATTTAAAGGGAAGGAGGGCTCTGGGAGGTCTTGGACTTAACTGTCTTGATCTGATCCTCGAGGAGGACTAATTAGCAGGAGGGAAGGATGGAAACATTCTTCCTATTGTGTCTAAGAACAGAAGATCCTCAGGGGAGCAATTTTGCCTCTTTTTTTTTCTCAGCACTGGCTTATCTAGATCATGTCTATCAAGGTTTTGAAGCTCAGCAGCCTTGATAGTAAGAACCTCCAATACACTGTAGCCTTCAGCAGAGATCTCAATTTAAAATTTTAAGAGATGCAATCTAATGATTTAGCTTGATTGCTCTTGATTGTCAAGCAATTTACCTTTCATGCGTGTCCTGGAATAGATGCCACCTGCCAACTTGACGTGTCAGAGCAGCTGCCCCACATGATAGACAGTGGTGCAGAAAGGATTGTGGTCAAACTGACTGCTAATGCAAGTGGAAAAATCCTTAAAATTCTGCAGGGCTGATCCAGCCAACAATCTGCTTGAAACCATTGTATTCATGCAGAGAAACCATACGGCTTGGATAAAGGTGCAAGTCCTGCTGGTGAATCACTGGCAGTGTCTTGATCTTTTAGACTGGTTGCTTTCCTTTCCCACAACAAATGACTCATGAGGAGTCATTCTCATGAGACTCCATAGCTGGTGCATTGCATTTCTTATGGAGGATGGCTGAGTGTTTGGCCAGGGAGAGAGGTGAGGATGCAAGTGGCCACCCATAAATGGCACATTTGTGAAAACATCACATCCACACTGTGCATCTCCAATGGAGCAGTCAGCCCCTCCTCCAGCAAGTAGGCAAGGAGGGTCTAATCTGAGTTTTTATAGGCCTGCTCATCCTGTACAAAGTAAGTGATTCCTCCAGAGCAGTTAACTGGAGTGTGAGTCCTTATGAGCTAAGTTTGGGCAATCATAGCTTTAGGCAGCTGCAGACTCAGCATGGGTGAGTGTCCAAAATGAGCCTATTGCTGCCAGTGGATCTCACAAAAGCACTGGTGAAAAGAGGAGATGCAAGCACAGGTAGATACCTTGCATCATTTAAGGGTTTCTAGGGTATCTGCAATATTAATAAGAACTGTCAGAAACGACACAGGGTTTGTGCCCTGTAGGAGGGACAGGTGGGCTACACCAGGGTCCCTATGGTGGCACCAGGTGTCTGTGTTTAGGTAACTGATTCCCATCCCTTCCATCTTTAGCTGGGTGTGTAGGCAGGGATTGCTTTGCACTATTTGTGTGGCTGTCACTCAGAGATGATGAGGTGCTGTGGCAATGCTGAGGGCAGCTACTAGTGATGCGCACAGGAGATCAGTGCAGGAGTTGAAATACTCATGACAACCTGTATAAAAGCTGTCAGTTTTATTTCCACCAGTAGAGCTGAGCTAAGGTGTATATTGGGGTCAAAACTAAAAGCACTCCTGGAATATCTTCCAAAGTAGGACAAAATCATTCAATATCCTGTGTCCTGACACAGGTATGAGTCATTTCAGAAAGAGCTGGGTACTCTGAAATTGGGATACTTTTATTCTTTTGGGACTTTTGGGGCAGGAATCTGCCGTTGAGATCAGAGGGCATGGCATATGGATGCTTCTTCATCATCATTGTCTTTCTAAGAACATATCAATGATCTCTGCTGATACATTCCTGCTGTCACCCGTGGTGGTTGCCATAACCCCCCACTGTGCTGCTGAACCTGGTTCTGTGAACTGTAAAAGCACTTCCAAGTGCCTTCACTATTTCTCCTCAGCAGCAGATGTACTCCTAGCTCTGGTATCAAGCACCTCAAACCGAGGGAGTCTGTGTAGGTCGTGCTTTGCTGGTTCCTGTTCTGAGGTGCTCTAAGCATTCCATCAGCCTTTCCCTGCTGCACCCACACCACAGCTGTTCATGCAGGATAAAAGCTGAAGGGGGATGCATGAAGCACTGCACAGGCGGCATGGCTGCCAGGACAAAAGGCTGCCTGCAGGAGTGTGATCTTGTTCCATGATGTAGGACAACTCCCACACCAAAGGGAGTTTGGAGCTGGATGAAAGAGTCCAGGGGAAAGGAATTCGGCTTGTCATTAATACTGAGTGAAACTGGGGGATTCTGTTGACACTTTTCTCTCTGTCAGGCAAAACTCCCATATGGTCTGCAAGGAGGCTCGAATGAGTAAGAAATACAGAGCATACGTGGATAAAGATGAGAATCTACTTCTCGTCCAAAGGGTGGCATGGTGAATTACTGGAGCAGTCACATATGCAGTTTTTGAAGAAATAATAGCAGAAATAAGAAAACAGGTACAGATTATTTGCCTTGCTGAAAACAATAAAGACAAAGATACTCACACCCTGGAGCTGGCTCTCTGCTTACACCTCTACTCTGGGGTCTGTAAACCCACGCTTGCCTTCATTAACCAGAGTGGGCCTCTCAGTTCTTGTGTGCCAGACCAACACCTAGAGGGAAGCATGAAGAGTTCAGGCATTCTTAATAGCATGGAAGCTATGAGAGTACTGCACCCATTGGGTGGGATCCTCAGAAAAGTGAGGCTCACAGCTGTTTGAAGCATGTGATTCAAAGGGGTTGATCCTGGGAGACACTTCACGGGCACATGAAACAGTGACAAGGAGGAGGGACCATTCTAGAGCAAAATTCCAGAGTCAACCCTCTGCCAATCCTACTGGATTTTGGAGAAGCAATCTGGGCACAAATTGTACATCTGAGATTCTCTATTAACACAGAATGCCTAGCACTGCTCCTCAGCTCTCTCTAAGCTTCACATCTGTGAAGAATTCAGCAGGCCTTATCCATCTGTCTGTCCCAGCATCATTTGGCACTGACATGTGCCAGCACAGGGCAGGCGCATTAGAAGGTGGAAGAGTGTGGGTAGGAGGCTGTAAAAGCAGCCAGGACCCAGCAAGAAGACTATCTTTGAGATTTCTTGTACTACTCACCTTTGTGCAGTTAGCTGCTTTGGGCTCTAGCCCATCCATAGTCACTAAATCCTTCAGCAGACTGGTTTCCTGGTAGCCTCCTTTAACCCCCTCCAGCTTGAAACTGGCGTGAGGCTTCTCCAAAATCAACTTGATGCTGATAGCAAATCCAGCCATGTCAATAGCAAAGGGACGATTAGGGTCAAAGACGGTTTTCCAGCCCACCACCTTCCCTGCTGGGCTCACTTTTGGGGATTCATATCGCAGCCCCCCGACGAAAGCCACTGGCCAGACTGAGACCCGCCTTGTGTAGCGCATCTATGTGCCAGAAAGAGACAGTGCTGTGAGAATTCAACCCTGCCACGTTTGTCCCAACCCATAAGTGCACCAGCATCCTGTGCTTTCATTGGCACCTGTCCTCCCCCACTGACTTCCTACACAATCACACTGCTCTCGGCAGCACAAGCTCTAGTTCACCTGCGCTGCTGCTTGAAGAGCTACAGCTTCCACAGCCACAAGGCAAATTCTCAGCACGTTATTCTCTGAACAACAAACTCATTGCTTTTCTGCGCCCACATTCAGACCCTCAGAAGAATGAAAATCTCTGGTTTTCTCATCCCATTTGAACTTTTACCTTTTTGTTATGGCAGAATTTTAGCATTTTTGTAAATGCCAAATATTACTTTTACCAGACCTCTAGCTCTGTGTTGTCAACTCCACTTACTCCAGCTTCGCACTCATGCAAGTAATCTCCCTGACTGATTCATCTTTGTCCTCATCTAATCCAATTTCTCCCCCTACCAGCTGCCTTGCTTTTCCATCCATGGGTACTGCCTAGAAGTGTGGGGGTTTATTGAAATTGTCAGAAAGGACCTGGAAGGAAGTAAGAAAAGATGAGCTTAACAGAGATCTAACAACTCTGAAAACTGGAAATATGTTCTGATGCATAATTCCGCTCTTCAAGTGCCTTAGTACAATTTGGCTTAAATTGGTGACAAGAGAGTTTACTGGATTTTTGCAAGTTTCCAGTAGGCTTGGCATCTCACAAAAGCCAGGTCTCCAGCAAAAGTCTGGGCAGGCTTCAGTGATTCCAGAGGCATAGCCCCACTGTGGTGGCTGGAACTTGGAGAACTGAAGGGCAGCCAAGGAATAAAGGTGGATAGAAAGTCAGACAACTTCTCTATCACACCCTACCCATCACACCCCTAGGTGTGCAGATTTACGCCTTGCCAGAAGTTTGTCTTTAGGCTTATTTAAATTAGGTCAGGCCTCCCTGAGGAGAGGTATAAATTCTGAGGTGCATATCTTGTGATCCCTGGAAAGAGGAACTCTAGCTGGTGCAATGGTGTGTGAGTGGCGGTTCACATCTGCAGCCTATGGCATGGCAAATGTGTTCTCTGCCCTTTCAGCTTGCATCTGCCCTATACCCAGCTGCTACTGCATGCAGAGAGGGTGAGGTCTTTGCAAGTGCAACTTGGCTTAGGAGGCTCTGCAGCTTTATCCTGCTTTTCCGTCCCATGTAATTTTATGTCTCTTACCTCCTCAAAGAGCTCCAGGCTGTAGGTGTTATCATCATCAGCAAAATAGACTACGCCTTCTGGTGGTGCGGTATTGCTGAAGATGTCCCTCAGCCAGTGCAGCCCCAGGTTCCTCTGTAGTGTCCCCCTTGGGGTGTGGGATGGGATCCAGGACAGACCCAGCTTCAGGCTCTTGGGTGTCTCCACATTGAGGTGGGTGAAGTTGAGCCCAGCCTTCTCCAGCAGGTTGGATACAAGGTTGGTCCTCCTCGGAGAGTCCTCCACCACCACCCAGTGCAGGTTCTGTACGTGGAGGAAGGTGTTGGCCAGACGGGTCAGCTCAGCCTTTTGCACTGGCCGGGTGTAGGTAGGGGTGATAACAAAGATGGTTGGCAGGGTGTCTGACCATGGGGGAGGCCTGGAGTACACATAATTCTGGATGATTTTAGGCGTTGCCCCTGTGCTTTGCTGCTGCCGAGTGCATGATGGGAAGCCTTCTTCTCTCAGTGCAGATGTACCATTAAGTAGAGCTTTAGAGGTCACGTTTTCATCTGTCTCTTCTGGGACAAAACAAAGGAAGAAAAAGGAAAAAAAGGAAGATGTCAGAGGACTAATACTAATAGGCTGCCTCCTGTCCAGGAAGGCACACATCTATCTGGAGTTAGTGCTACATCCTCTCTCCAAAGCCAGCCTACGGTGCATATTTAACATGCTCTTAAGAACAGTCTGTGTTCCTGCTGTTGGCAAACCCCAAGGGGGCCTTCAGGCAAGTCTGTCTTTGTTCAACCCTCCCTGTGAGAGAGCATCCCTGCTGAGACTTTGCAACAGAAGTCATCATAGCCACCAGCACACTGACAGCAGAACTTTTGCACTTACTTCTCAGCAGGCTGAGGTAATGGGTGGTTGGGTACTGGTGCCACAAGGTTAGAAGAAGAGCCCATGGCAAGGCAATCAGGAGCGTGGTAAGAAGGTTACGTCTCCTCAGCATGCTGCAGGGAGCTTCCAATGCCCAGGCATCTCTCTACCTTTCAGAAAAGAAAAAAGAGTAAGGCCTCCAAAATACCAGTCACCAAAAATGCAGGGAGGCATGACAAATGTTTGTCCCTAATCCAGCAAAGTGTTGTCTAAGTTTACAAGGAACTCCATTAACATTTCAGGTCCAAACCTGATGGGATTTTCACCCCACCAACCCCCTAACTGGGGGTTTTCTGCTTTCAAAGTCCTGTACCAGGGTTTAAAAGATGAGATGGAACCTGTGGCTCGGTCTTCAAAGGTGTTTTTTTTATTTCTTATCTCAAAGTCGTACAGCAGTCTTAGTGCACTGAAGGAAAGCTGCTACAGGAACATGGACGGAGAGTCCAAGGTNTTCCACATGCCCTGGACTCCAACACAAACCATTATCCAACTTGGCCAACTCTGGTGCTATTGAATAGAAGCTTTTAGCTATTTCTATTGCTCTAAAGAACCTCCCTCTACCCCTTGATGAAACCACTGTCCTTGAGTTAGGGTTGTTCATGTTGCTGCTCCTGAAGCTGGAGAGGATTGCTACGTGCCCCCTCTTTGAGACTTGTGTTTATTCCTGAGCTTTGTGGTGACCATTTAATTTGCTTCTTTTGTACAACTTTTTAAAACTGTGTGCAATATTTGTGTGCCTTAATATGCAACTGGACAAAACAATCAGATGTCCGGTATCCTCTAGATAGCTAGCACTTCTCAACACTTCTGCAGTGTTAATTCATCCTCCTTAGGCAGATGCATTGAGGCAATCAGGCATGCATGCTATCATCCACTAAGTGTTCCATGAAATCCCTGCCTTGGTCATTCCACAGTGCTGGTGATGCCTGCTGAATGTTTAATTATCCCACATCCCTTTCTACTTCTGGTTTGCAGTGTTTGGCCATTGCAACACTAAGCTGAAATCACAGACTTTGGAGTGCCCACCAGGCCCTACCAGGTCCTCCTGCACTCCTAGGCTGAAGGCATTCTGAGGGAAGAGCGTGATGGCATCACAATACAAAAGATAGAAAGCAGGTTCAAATTGGTTGGCTCTAAATTCCTGCTCTACCAGGGATTTTTAAGGGTACTGAAGGCTAGTCAGCTAAAACCAAGGTCCTCAAAGGGCACATTTTGTTCAAAATCAACTCCTTGCCCAGGATTTGGGTAGAGCAGTGCCTCATCTGTCAAGAGGGGAAGGATTGCCTTGCTTCAGCCTTAGAGAGCTGTGTGAGAAGAACTATGACAACTGGTCTAAAAGGGTTCGGCAGTGACACAGCCACAGGGTACTCCTGAAAGATATTAGGAGATGCTATTCTAAATTCATCCTCTGGGACCTCTTAGAATCTGTCTTTAATTGTTTCTCGGACATTTTACCTTGGTGTCCTGAAAAAACCAAGAATTATGCAATTGCAGGGCTTATCAGTGCCCTACCACCAATAACTTTCAATTCTATTTCAGCCACATCTGACAGAACACTAGCATGTCTCAGCAAGTCCTGTGGTGGACAAGTGGGTGCTCATAAGCCCTATTAAGGAAATTACTGCAACACAAGCTCATTCCTTGTTAGACACCAATGGTACCAATGCTGGAGCCGTCCCTTAGGGAAGCATATTCCCACTGACTGCTCCCCAAGCCAACCCTTATAGGTGTTATTATCTAATGTTTTTTACCCCCTCACTCAGGAAACACCATGGTGCCCATTTCATTACTTTCAAGCTACAAAAAACTGATGAAGAGGTGGACCAAGGAAGCTGTGTGGCCAGGGGCACACAGGATGTTTTGGTGATATGAGCAGGAGCCGCGTGCAGCAAACATGCTGGCTCTGCTTAACTTCATTGCTTTTTGATGACTGTGTCTGGGGCAGGTACAAGAGTGTCCTCCAAGCTTTAGCGCCAAAGGCATAGGTATTTCGTAAGCTACAGATCCAGGCCAGACACAGGGCAGGATGGTGTTACCCACACCAGGGACTGCTTTCCCTACAGGAAATATTTTCTCTCACCAGCGTAGCAGTGCAGAGTAAAGCTTCCCATCACTCATGGGTGTGAGGACAGAGCCACAAAAGAAATCCAAGGATTGCTATTAACAACTGCAGATACCTAGGCCAACCCATGCCCTGGCTCAGGGTCATCATAGCTCCTTGCTTCCTCTAGTATGCTTGCAATTGCAAATGTCCTCGCACCAGAGTCAGGCAGTCAGTGCTTCTTCTCTTTAATAAAAGGCCCTAATTATACAGACAGTTTCTATGCAGCAGACCTGGTACTGCTGCAAACTCAGGTTGCTTCTGGAGGGAAAGAGAGGAGGAGGCAGCCGTGTTACCAATAGAGCACAGAGGAGAGTGGATCAGAGTTAGAACAATTTTTAACAGATTCCCTTTCTAGTTCTTTTTCCTCCTCCCTCTTCCAGGCAGCCCTGTTCACGCTTCTCAAACACTGCAAACAAGTGGAGATGCCGTCTGTGTGTGCAATTCCCCTGGTGTTTTGAGCTCATTTATTTCTGCATGCACCTTTTCTCTATTGCTTTTCCAAAGCAAGCAAGGCTGAAGAAGTTAAACCACGCATAAAGCCCCAGGTAGCTTGTGAACCTCACAGAGGAGCTGACTTCAACCCCATTTCAAAAAAATCTCTATTGGAATACTTCATTTTCTCTTTAAAATGTTACCTTGTCTCCCCCACTGTCTCCCCCTGCATCTATCACGTGTGCTCTTCTCTGCTGCTTTATGTCTTTTACCTGCTTTTTCCCAGTCCTTCAGAGTCTCTTTTCTTCCCTGTTTCCAGGACTACAGGAATCCTCTGGCTTACTAATAATTTTAGCCTTTGTCTTCTGTCCTTACCCACACAAAGGCCTTTTGCATTCTCTTAATGTCCACCCCTCATGGAATATTTCCCACAAAGTGGTCCATTAAAGCATCAGTCCATCCTTTTGAAAATACAGCATCAAAATCCAGTCACAAATCGATGCCTCTGGGTAGCCTGCTGATGGCCCCAGTGGGGCTTACAGAGGGTTACTGCACATATTTTTACCTACTTTTTATAATTAAAACCAAAGTCTCCTAAGTGGCTCGGATTAATTGCATGCCTGCTGGCAAACATTACAGTGTGTATTCTTGGCACAAACAGCTACCTTCCTTCTGCCCTCTCAGAGTAGATCCTATTAAATGAGATTCAAGATCAGAAGAAAATTTTGTGATCATCTCAAACCCATCTCCTGCCTTCATCTGGTAATTCCTGGGTTTAAGCTGTAGAGGGCAGGGACCATCTCTTAATGTGCTTGTACAGTCCGGCACTGATCCCAACGGGAGCCTTTGGATGTGATTGCAATACAAATATTATTGATTGTATTCTCTTGCTGGCTCTTCTCCTCCCTTGCTATTTCTCCTGTCCAGCCTATTCCCCCTTCTCTTTCCTTTTCTTTTTTTTCCCTAGTGTCTCCTGCAGCCCTTGTTTGTGTTACACACCCTTAACATCATTAGCTGAATGTTTGATGGATGCCTTCAATATGCTGAATGTAGCCTTCTTGAGCTGTTTTCCAATTACATATCCCTCTTCTTAATTTCACCCATCAATCTTCTGTTCTCCATTAAAAAATAAACACACAGAGCACAAAGCTGAGTATGATAGGGACAAAAAGTTTCTCATACTACTCTGGCTTCACGCAGCTTTGTCCGACTTCTCAGCTCCTGGGATGCAACACCATTCAGTCTCCATTTAACCTCCTGTGCTGATGTGGGAGGCATTATTCTGAAAGGATTCAGGAGAAGACAATAAGAGAAGCACACAGAGGGAAGAGCTGGGTTCCCCAGGATGATGCTGAACAGGAGCATGATCTGGCTGGGGCTCAGACCATTGCATGTGACCAATCCCTTCATCTGTTGTTGATTAATTACCAACAGGGTACAATTTGTTACACGCAGAACAACCCAGATGTTGAAAGAGGGATAAGGATTCCAGGCTGCAAAATGACCCAGGCAGTGACTTTCTCCCTGAGCTGCAGAGTGTTTGAAAGAACATGATGAGTGAATGAGAGAAAGGTTAAAGTTAGGGAGAGACACAGCTGACTGGGTCATTTTGCCTCTGATTTTCCTACAGCCCCATTGAGAAGCTGCTCAATTTACATCCTTTTTAATAACTCAAGAATGGTTCGGATCACATGGGCTTTGGTAGTTCTCTGAGGTTTTGGTTCTGCCCTCTGCCTGCCTGATCCAGAGAATCACACCTTTCAAAAAGTTTGCTCTGTAAGAATGGTGATTTTCCAGCCTCTGGTTTAGGGTAGCTGGCCTGTCTGAGCCAGGCTTACAGGACTCTGAACGCTGGACCAACCCCAGCCCAAGGACTGTACATCTCTAGTTGGACACACAGGATCTAAATAGCCTTACCTTCCCAGAGGGACAAAGTTCAGTTCAAACCGTCCCTTGGGAACATCCTGCCACCCAGTGTAATGATTTTCTAGGAAAGCACCCAGAGCAAACTACTCTCAGGTAAGGGAGCCAAAAGTTTCCAGAAACGCTCCTTAATCTTGGTTTGAGCCATGTTTGCAAATCTACTGTTCTGTGTGTACCCTGGGAGGAGACAGAGATGTGAGGGGCAGGGCTGGAGCAGAGCTGCAGGTAGCTGCAGATGACTCTTTATTTCACACACCAAAGCTGTCAGCAGGGTTTTTGGTTTGTTTTGCCTGCATTTTGCTGCCTCTCTCCACCAGCCCCTAGCCACCTTGAGGAAATCCATGCAGATTTCATGAGTTCCCTAACTCCCGGTGTGGGAGATGCAATGCTGAAGGCAGAGCAGGGAGCTTTCAATTATTGATGAGAGCGACCTTTCTTTAAACAAGGAATGCATAATTCATGGCAGTGCCAGTATTTGTGGTGAGCAGCACCGGTTCAGTCTCTGCCTTGCTGAAATGCACAGGAAGCCGCTGTCCCCTCTCCCCCCATTCCCTTGGGCCCATCAGAGCCTTCAGCCAAAACTACAATAGCACTAAAAATTGAGACAGGCCAAGATGCTGCAGCACTTCCCCTCACCAGGCAGCTGCCTGCCTGTTTGAGATGTGCACGATGAAGAGGGAGGATGGATTCAAGGAACCACAGAAGTGGGTGGAATGGGTTATTGCTCTGGGATAAACACGGGTAATTACTGTGCAAACACAGCCAGAACAGGGCATTTCTCATAGCAAGTCTCCTCTGACTCCCAGACAAGTCTTCAGGACCGGCATCGTTGTAGGACAGAAAGGGTTGGCTAGATCTAAAGGACAGTGCCTGAGGGTTCACATCCAGCTGTGTTTCTTGTGGGGGTGGGAAAAAGAAGGGAAAAGGCAGATTTGGTTTTCTGCTCAGAAAGTAGCAATTTCTCCCCTAAACTCTCCTGGAACTGGGTAACAGAAAAGCAAAGGAGAAAAAAAAAAAGCAGTTTTTCTAGAAAGGGAAATGTTAATCATACAATCATGGACTGTTTTGGATTGGAAGGGACCTTAAAGACCATCTAGTTCCAAGCTGTCTGCTGTAGGCAGGGATACCTTTCACTAGACCAGGTTTCTCAAAGCCCCATCCAACCTGGCCTTGCACACTTCCAGGGATGGGCTATCCACAGTAACTCTGGGCAACCTGGGCCAGCGCCTCTCCACCCTCAAAGTGAAGAACATCTTCCTAATATTTAACCTAAGCCTACCCTCTTTCAGTTTGAACCCATTCCCCCTTATCCTTTCACTACATGCCTTTGTAAAGAGTCCCTCTCCAGCTCTCTTGTAGCCCCTTTTAGGTATTTGAAGGTGCTCCGAGGTCTTCCCAGAGCCTTCTCTTCTCCAGGCTGAACAGCCCCGACTCTTTCAGCCTGTCTTCATAGGAGACGTGGATGAAAGAGGGAAGAGAAATGCTCTGATCCCACAAATGAGATCTTGACCTCCCAGTAGTTCAGGCAATAGTAGGAGACTGCCATTCTGTCGCAAGTGCCCGTCCGCTGGGGGTTTTAATCGTCCCTCTGCTGCAGAGCTGGTGAAGGGCTGCAGGCAAGTGACACCTGCAATCTGAATGAGGTGAGCACTCCCCTACTGCTCATGGGGAGAGAGGGCAAAGGAAAATTAACTGAGTCCCCTGGAGAGACAAAACTCAGGGAACTACAAATAATAAAACAATACAGGGAAGGATGGCCAGGTCCTTCCCCACAGCAGGAAGAGCAGAACTGCCAGCAGCTGTGTAGTTTCAAGGCTCAGCCCCATCAATACTCTGGCCCTTGGTGCGCAGGCTCCTGTGGGGACAACTTCCCCAGGAAGTGAGTCACTCCCAATGAAACAGCTGCCCTTCCCAAGCCCCTGGACCTCTCAGATGCAAAGTAAGGCTTCATCTTCTCCTGCCAGCCCTGATCCCTTCACCATATGGGAGCAGAGTTACTTCAGCGCAGAAACCAGGCTTGTCCCTTGGGAATACACCATGCACAACCCCCATCCCTCCACTGCCTGCATGAAGCCAAGTCGAGCATTCCTCAAAGCTTGGTCCGTAAACAGCTTGACACAGCACCTTTCTGAAGAGCATCCTTGTCCTAGACATGTGGCTTGTGTGTGGGAGCATGGCCTGGTGGAGGGTGATGCTTTATGCAGGGATTTCTTCCAAGTCAAAAAACCCCCAACCCAATAGAAAAAAAAAAAGAAAAGAAAAAAAAAAAAGAGACATTCACGGAGCTAATTAAATCTGCCGGCTAGGTCCCACAGGAGCCAACACTTTAGAGACAGCATGTGGCTCAGCCTGCTATCTCCAGGTAGATCAAGGGTATCCAGGCACTATCTGGGCTATCAGCAGGAATGGAGATAAACCCAGTTTGAATACAGACTAGACCTTGAACTTGGCTGCAAAGCCCGTCCTTGCAGGGAGCCTTCCAGAGACAGAAAAAGGAGGTCTAAGCCAGGCTATTTTTAATCAACTCAGACCCAAATGTCCTTCACAATTGACCCATATAACCTGTCACCACATTCCTGCCCCCTGAGCATAGGCAAGGGAGGGCTGTGACTTAGAGGGACACAGACCTCTGCCCCATCACAGTTTCCCTGCACTGCAGAGCCATAATCCAGGGGTGCCAGAAATACCCGGAGAAAGATTAGCAGCTCAGGCCCGAAGAGAAGCAGGGGGTACCAGATGTCTCCTGGGAAAGCTAGCTCTCTCCTGAAAGACCTCTAAGCTTGGAGTTATCCTCTCTTGAAAGGGAACTCAGGGGCTTATTCAGACGTCAGCTTCTCTTTCCTGCTGCAGAGCTCTGGCAGAACTGAGGTCCTTTTTAGATGCTGATGACTATTACAGAATAATAATTCCAAACGTATCAGCATGAATCAGCCCAATATCTGCATTAGTCAACAAAAAAAAACCCTGCCTTTTTTTTTTTGTCCAAGGAGGCAAAATAATTCTAAGGAAGCAAAAACAATAGTGGATTGTTCCAAAGTTTCTGTATATCTTATTCAGAGCTTTCCCTACTGAGTTAACAGCTGATGCCTGTTCAGCAGGAGTGGGAGCTGTCATTTTACAGATTTTTTACAAAAGCAGAAAGGAAAAACCCATAGTATTTCCTTCCAGAACATTTTCAAAGATGGAGAGGAATTACTTTTTCAGAGAAAAAGGCATTAGGCATTATTTGATGGATAATTACATTTCACAGGTGCTTGTTATGGGGGGAAGAAATCACATTGATCATGAGCTCTTTGTAAAGATATGGGGCCCAAAGGCCAATGCTGTTCCTCTGGTAGCAGCCAGGATAAAGAGACAGGCTTTGATCTCAGCTATGTGTCAATATGACATCAAATGCAGACCTCCAGAGGAACATGCTATCACTAATGCACACTCTTGATTGATTTAGACAGCTTGTTTTCCTCCTGCTTTCAAAGGCAATGTTGAAATGCTCTTCCCTGCTGGACTTCCCCATTACTCCTAGGGAGGGCAAAAGAAAGCAAAGGAGAAACTGCTCTGGCTGAAATCACAGTGCAAATGAGTGGGGCAGCAGTTATGCCATTTAATACACCAGCGTAGCTAAATATGTCTACTGTCTTTCCAAAATCTGTGGAAATACTGGCATTTTCATGGTTACATCTGTGTGCTGGCCCCCTGAAGAATCAGAGCCCTGATTTGTTATTGTATGGAAGGAACTGTAGGCAGAGAATGAGTGCAGTGTAAAGGCAAGAATCCCCCTGAGTTTTTATTTGGGAATGCTGGCTGAATTATGTGATCAATAAAAGCATCGTGTAAACAGCAACTTTGTGTGGAATGTTCTTGTGGGAGGCTGCTCCATATAGATCAAGACAGAGAGGACACTGGACAGCACTGATGCCCCATCATGCAGGTGTTAGTTGAGTGAGATTAGAGAAAGGAGAAACACCACTTTGCTATCTTTGATGGACGTTCTTGCTGTTGCAGCTCTCTGAGCTGAGTGAAATATGCTCGCTTTGTAACTGGCTGAGATGGTCCTAAATGCTAATTCTGATTTCTTCCCCCAAATAAATCATCAGCACTCATTATATTTGCCACTTGCTGTGCAGCATCCAAGTGTCATGCAGGCACTTTTAGCAACAAACACAGAATGGATAAATTGGCACCTAGAGAATTGTCTTTTGCAATAGATATACGTTATGGTCCACTGCTTGATTTATACCATAAATGCCACGGCTGATCTGTATAGCTTAGGCTTGATTAAAAGAAACACAAGAATGAAAATTAGTCAGCAGACAATGTTTATTTTTCTGCCTCCTGCATTTGAAATAAAAAGGGGAGAAGAGAGCAAAAGTAAGAAGGGGCAGGAAGCTGATGGTGAGTGAGTGTCCTGCTGTGCTTCCCTGTCCTAACAGGGAAGCTGTTGACTCTGTACTACAGGCAGGCCACATTCAAATTATGTGCCAAGGTGTTTGAGGTCAAGAGACCGATATGCAATTCCCACCTCTGGGAATGCCAGAGGAGCAATATCTAACTTGGGCACTGGGAGCAGCTGCTAGTATATATCCCTGCATCATGATCAGAGAAGTTTTGTTTTGTAGAAAAAGTAAGCAGTGGATGCATTTGGGTGAACAGATGGAGCTGAGGAGTAGCAAAAGTCAAATGCCCCGTTCTAACAACAATCCAAGCCTACCAGAAAAAAAAAAAAGATGTGGGTTTTGGCTTCTGTTTTTCTGTGTCTTGCACAGTTAAAATGGAAGAGTCTGTTGGGAAGGCAGGGAGAGCTGTGAGGGAATTGAGGGCAGATGAGCTCACAGCATGAGAAACAAACTGCTCTCTCTCTTAGAGAGCATGGGGCTTGCCATAGGGCTTGCTTGTATAGGGATTGCTCTCTGCCAATCTCCTTAATTGCACATGAAAGCAGCCTGGTCTGAAAGTGTCTTTGCATGTAGTGTTTATAAACCTTCCCGTGGGAGAGAGGTCAGCCTGTGCTGCATTATATTCATGGGCTTATCTGTGAAATTGTGTGCTTCAGGCTGCCCTAGGCCTGGATGTAAAAGGGGGTTGATAGCACCACCCCCAGGCTGGTGAGTTGCCTGCTTGAGCTGTTTCCTAAAACTGGAGTATTTGTCTTTGCACAAATACAACCACGATAACCCTGGGAGATGTGTCTCCCCAGCTCTTACACCTCTGCACTCAGGGTGTGCTGGGCAGTGCCATCCTTCCTACCTTACTTCCACATTCATGGGCTGCCAGTTGGCCTTGGACAGAATAACTGATGAATAGATACTTCTGGCTGGAGAGGGAAGTTGAACTAAGCTTTTTTTGAACCCTTCTCTGAAGTTCAAGAGCCCTTGGAGCTTCAAAAGCAGACCAAGTTGGCCTGGAAGATCAGGGAAGACAAAGAGTGGTTAAAACCAGAAATGGTCTGCTGCTATAATTCTGAGAGGTGGATTTGAATCTCTCCTGATTCAGGGGATGAATCTGGCTCCCTCCTTGTGCTCAGGGAAGGAAAGTTCTCTCTGGTTATGTGGACATTTGTGGAGGTCAACAAGCCAGGTTAGGTATTTCTAGCTTCACACATGCACATGTGAATTACCTCCATCCATTACCAGCTCTGCAAAAAATACCCATGAAGGGCCAGCAAAAGCTTCTAGGCAGGGGAAACATCCAAGAACTTCCTGGGGAGAAAGAAGGAAGAAACTGGATTTTTGCTTCTGTGCTGTAACTAATTTCTAGGCCATTTGTGTTTGTTATGGTCCTCAAGTTAGGACCCATGTTTGGGTTAGGAAAGAAATACTCGGTAGCAGATTTTATCAGTCCGGTAAGTGCAATGCAGAAGGGAGTATACAAGAGCAGAAGTCTTGCCTAGTGACTGTTTTGCACCAGTGTTTAACAGTTCCACGACTTGATTTGACTTCAAGAGAGCTACAGTCCAACCGTGGCTTGGCATGGCTTGATGGACTATGAATAAAACTTGCTGAGATGGCAGCTTGTCTACCACTGAACAGGAGCTGATGTTGACAAAAGAGCCAGAAGTATCCCCTGCAGCACCTCCAGAAGAGGCTGCTAGGTGGGAAGAAATATGCAGAGTTTGTCTAGCAGGCTGACATGACTAGGAGCACAAGCAGGGAGACTGGTCATGATACAGGAACAGTCTTGGATTTATTCTCAAGAGGGTGACAAGAGAGGCCCTCTGAGGCGGTAAGAGCAATTTTGAATTATTCTTTCTCAAAGAATCCTTTGGGGTAAACTATATTCACTCCTAAAATTCAGGACAGAGGTCAGCAGGGATGATCTTAGCAAAATACTTATTGGTGTCCTGTGACTTCCCTTGTAATGGAGCTGCTGATGCATATCAAGTAATAAGGGATTTATTGTGTTTTCCTTAATGCTCCAAGGGTCCTATTCTAACACAAAAGTTAGAAACCTCACTTTGGCTGTAAAAAACCCTCCTGTTATAATTGGATGACATGCTGCTGTGCACTGTAGGTTTGAGCAAAATAGGAAACAGTATGAGAGTTGCTAACCAGAATGGCAAACACACTGGGATTACTGGAATAGTTATGGAGAAGCCTGTGGGCTGCTACAGTTCAAGAGGTGCTGGTATCCCATGCTGGAGGGCAGACACATGAGGTAAGGCAGAGCAGGGGACTGGACTGGAGAGAACACCTGAAATAACTAATTGTTCACAAAACAGAAAATATAAGAGGTTGGTGGGAGTAGGATGGAGGAGGTGGTTCCAAGGGCAAAAAGAAAACAAAAATAGGCAGGGGGAACAATGTTGGCTAGGCTGAGACCTACCACTTAATACCACTTGACAAAATCCAAATAATTTCTCGTTCCTAAAGATCTGCCAGGGGATGCCTCAGCTATCTGGGGTCAGTGATTAACACTGCTACCGCCTTTTCTATTGCTCCACAGAGATGAGGAGCTGGCACACATGTCTGAGGAGGAAAAAATTTTCTGTGGATCGTGGAGCAGCAGGATTTGCAGCTTGCCTCTGACTGCCCAGCCCAGCCCTGAGATAGAGCTCAGCCAGGCTCATGTTTGACTTCAGCAGACACTGCTTGTGGGTTTTGTAGAGGTGCACAGGGATAATCAGGATTTGGTTTCTGTTTGCTAGCTAATTTCAGCCCCTGCTGTGAGATTTGGATGTTTCTGAGGATTCTGTATTAGCTTTAATGATTAAAAAATTATTTCAATGCTTAGTGAAGAAGATGCATGATCTATCATTGAAGCCGCTTAGCAACAGGACTCATTAAGTCACATATTAGTACAGAAAGATATCCTTACCCCAGCGCCCTCTTGGAACGACTATCCACTCATCTAAACAAGATAAAGGTCTTTGCTGGCCTCCTATGAGGCCAGAGGATAAAGCAGTCAACTGTGAAACAAGATTTCTTGGTTCTTTTTCTGGCTTCAACTATGCGTCAGTATGTGGATCTGGGCAAATCATTTCACCTGCTTCAGTGCCTCAGTTCCCCCACAGGTAAGATAAGCACAACAATGTATAAGCACTCTGGGGAAATGACTTTCAAGTGCCTAAGCTCATTAGAGAAAAAACAACCAGTGCACTGAATAAAACTGTCTCAGCCCCTTGCTGGTAGTTTGTACTAACCATGCGGTTCACTTTGTCCTCCTGAAGCCCCACATACAGTTAGCTAATTACAGGGGAGAAAAAAGATCTTCTCCTAGCTCCTTACCACCTGGTGGTAGCCAAGCACAGATGTTAAACCTTGTCATTTGGCTCAAAAGAATTAATTTTAGGCAAAGCATTTCTGGTTGTCCTTCAAGGAAGGAAAGGGTCTGCCAGTTCTGGGGCAGGATCTAATTTTGCTCGAAGGAACACTGTTAAATACCACGTCTGAGAGAACAGTAATACTTTGTGTTTTATTCCCAGAGTCATTCACTGAATCTCTCTGGCAGCAACACTGTTCAGAGGAAAAACAGAAGTGGGGTGGAGGAAGCAGGTGTAAGGGCAGACATTTCAGTCTATAGTGAAAAAGCCGAGGCATTTCTGATTCTTCAGCTTACATGCAGGACATTGAACTTCATACTTGGATGCACAGGCCTTGGTCACACCTTAGTGTGGGGTAAGGGTAAGGAAAACATAAAAGAAAGGAAGACAAGGGAAGAAACACAGGTGTAGATGAAAAACTAAGGTATGACTGAAGGTGATTCTTGAGGAAGGGAAAGGGAACGGAAGAAATGAAGTTAATGAGAATGCAAAAGTTGAAGAAAGGAGGAGGAGGAGGAATGAACAAGGGTGAGGGAGAAGGAGACCAAGTGGGACCGCGAGCAGGAGGCATAGTCAAATCATCTGAGTGCTCTCTGAAGAGATTGCCTATTTTTTCTGCCTTTTTTGTGTGTGATCTTGCCTTAAAATTGCAGGAATGTGGCGGCACAGCACTGGCGCTCTGATTTATTAATTCCATCCCGTCCCACAAGCCCATAAAACAAAAGCATCTGTGTTTGCTCAAGAGAAAACCATGAAGGGCCTCATTCACGTCAGAGGTGGAGAGAGAAGCTGGCAGATACAGGAAAGTCATCGTCTCCTCCTTCCTTTTCACCTTTGTATGGATCTGGGCTGGGGGAAGGGCCTCGGGAAAGAAGGATCCAGAGGATGAGGTATCAGCAGGGTGAAAGTTAAGATCACCCTGGCATTTGTGCTGGAGAAAGTGTTGGGGAGACACAATGAACACAATGGCTAGACCAGAGAGGAAGGCACCCCAGCATTGGCAGAGAGGACAAGATCCCTTGCTGCCACCCAGGCTCACCCAGAACTTCGGCACTTTGTGCAGTATTACCCCAATGAATGTCAGTCCCATTGCTGTGGTCACAGTCAGGGCTTTCATGAGGCCTAGCACTGTGGCCTAACCTATAGCTATGGACATAACCATAAAAATAAATTAAATCTGCCAGTCATAGGAGAAATACCCCTTTACAGCTGTTTTTAGCTTTCAGAATGGGGGAGGGTCAGGGCAAGAAGAATGTTAACAATCCTTTAATAATTGAGGCATGAAGGGGGAGAGGAGCCAGCAACCTCTATTGCCAGGCAAGGATCAACTGTGCTGTTTCTATCAAGAGGCAGTTGATAGAAGGAGATTTTTGTTGGGAGCAAAGGACCTTGCTAAAACCCTGCCCTTAAGGACAGTGTCTTAAGAAGCCAGGCTACCCTGCAATGCTCCAGGAGAGCATCACCTCATGGGAGGCAGGGTCTGAAAGTTACTGCTGCCTGCCTGGCCCTTGGCTTTTCCTCCAAGTTCTCCCACACAAGGATTGCCGAGGAGCAATCCTGCTTTGCTTAGCAAATCACAGTTCCCATGTGCCCTGTACTCCCACACACAGACCCACCGTGAACTTACAGAACAAGACAACACTGCTGCTCTAAAATCTTTTATCCAGAGCTGAGATTGCCCGACTGCTAACCCTGTTCAGCTCCAAGTAATCCCAGCACTTTGCTTGGCTAGAGGTTGGCTGTACTGGGAATAAATGCCCCTGCACTCATTGACAAGGGGTAACATCCAAAGAAAACCATCTCCTTTTGCAATGCAGCATTATTCACAGACCAGCACCACATAAAGTTGCCAGGACGCTGGCAGTCTGCTAAAATCCACAAGACGGGCAGGGGAAGTGGCAGTGTAAGCACCACTGGACCAGCTCAAATCTCAGCAGAAGTTAATGTGAACCCTCTCCAGCTGACAAAACCCAAACCTACAAGAGCTAAGTGTCAGCACACAGGCTGGAAAATAAGGGTTTTTTTGCTTCTGCTTGGAAATTAAAATATGCCCCAGTGATCTTCACTTGAACATGTCTGTGTCCTTTTATCCTTTACATTGATCAGTGTTGTGGGTTTTGGAAAGTATAAAAAATCCTATGCTAAAGGATGTGAGAGGTTCAACCCTGAAGATTGAGATCTATTTCAAGTGGACTGCCCTGTCCAGTGATGAACAACCTACTATCCATCACAATTTCTCCTGTTCCTGAATCCTACACTCGGCACCAGCAGCACCTTGTAGCACAGAGTTCCTTATGTCATAATGCACAGCATGAGAAAATACTTACTTTTATCATCAAATTGCTACCTTTCATGATGACCTGAATGCAGTCCAGTTCCTCTACTGAGAAAAGACCTGTAGAGAAGCATTCATTCTCCCTCTTCTGTGTTGTTGACTGCTTCATTTTTCACCCCAACGTCCCTCCTCATGTGACTTCCTGAGCTAACTAACCCCATCTTAAGGAATCTTTCTGTGTGCACCAGGCATTAGTGGGATTACCTGATCAGAGTAGGGATGAACAGCAAACAAAATCTGAAGGTCTCTGTGCTGGAGCTGTGGATCCCAGTTCTGTGTCTCAGACCTGGGAAGCTGTGTCTCATGAGGAAACTTAGATCACATTTTATAAATCTCAGGAATTTGCAGAGTGCAATGTTTTCATCTCAGGCAGAAAGATGTCAGACAGCCCCCCACACTGAGTGGTGGAAGAAGCCAACAAGGCAGTTGATTGAACACTTGGGAACATTGGCAAAGTAGATAAATTTGAGTTTTAAGGAAAGGCCTTCAGGAGCAGTAATGTCAAATGAAAGCAAGCTGGAAGAGACTTCAAGCTTTTAATTATGAGCCTGCACAGCCTAAAACAGCATGAAAGATTAAAGGACCAAGTTTTTTTAAGCGTGCTGACCATGGGTTGAGGTGTGGTTTGGAGACGTACCCCAACCTGGAGGAATCAGTGGGGTCTGACCAGTGCCCCTTTCGAAGAACTGGCCATAGGCAGTCATGTGTGCACCTGAGATGAGGGCGCTGACAGCCACAGGTCTCATCCATGCCCTGTGTTTATTAGTCCTTTGTGGTAGTGGTAGGTTTTAAATCACAGTCCTGTTAGGCTGAGCGGCTTCCCAGCAAGTGCTTCCAGAGACACAGGGGCCTCTCGCCTGTGAGACAGATGATCTGGGGCTGTCTCAGCTCTGACGCGATCAACTGCCGTGTCTCCCTTGTAAAGAGGGGGTAGTCATCCTGACAAACAGCTTTGTATGTGGGCAGGGAGTGCTCTTAATCACACATGCCAAGTACTTGGAGATCTCAGGATGGGAAGCGATGCAGAAAAGCATAATGCTTATTATTAGGCAGAAAGGCCAGGAGCAAAAAGGGCAGAGTGATTTTATACTCCTCCAGGGCCCTGGAGGTGTGTGGGACCCAGATTCCAGTCTGGCTTATTACCTCCTTTTTAGGCTTCTCCTTTTATTAGGAACAATTAGATACAAGGAGGAAGGGGACAGATATCATCTTTCCTGTGTACATCCTGCAGAATAATTGCAGAGCTTTCTCAGAGCAATTCTGCATGCTCAGTAAAGGGCATCTTTGAAGCCTATCAAATATCTTGTCCCTTGTAGGCATACATATGAAGGCTTGCAGCACACGTCCTTATTGCTCCCAAGTATTGTGAACAGGAAAGACCATTGAAAGTGCTCAAGGAGAGGAAGAAGAGGCCTTAGAAGGAGGAGGTAGATGGAGTTGCGGGGTGGCTTCTTATGATTGGAATAGGAACGTTGCCTCTTGAGGCACTGGAGGAAAGCATGAGGTGACAGTGCCTGCAGCACCAGCACCCTGGGAGAGAGGGGCAGCCGAGGCTGGAGCTGTGAAGGCACTGAGAAACACAGGGATGTGTAGAGCATTGTCATTGGCAGGTGATTACCTTGGTGAAGAGGGGAGGAAAGCCATCCAGGGGTACAGCTGGAGTCAATCCAATCCAGGCTCCTGCCAGCAAGCTGCCTGCTAGATACGACTTTGATCTCGGACACTAAGGACATCTCCTGGCCTGCTGCTGAAGCAAGGTTCCTTGCCAAAAAGCACCTTTACCAGTGCTTCATAGGCAAGAAGAAAGGATGCTGGGTACACAGGAGACACAGCCTTGAGCTGTCCAGTACAACCTTGGACACTCTGCAGGGAAGATGTCTTTAGAGAACACAGGCATTAGGCACCAAAATATTCCCAAACCATGGAGAGAATATGAATTTAAGGGCTGTACATTGTGGAAGTGTTTTCCCTCTTGCGTACATTTAGCTGCTGTATAGCTCTGTACAGCTCCCTAGGCAACAGTCTTCCCCATTGACACTATAACAAAGCCCAAAGGTGCAGGAGCTTCCCTCATTAAAACCCTTGTCGTGGGAGCAAGTCTCCTCAGCCCAACTGCTCTGCTTTCTATCCTGTGGCTGGTAAAGTGTCTTGCAAGCCAGGCTGAGGCCCTTTGTTGTAAAGGTGGCTGCATTTCAGCTGTGCTCTTTGTCAGCTGGTTGAATTGCTTTGGGTCTGCAAGGTTGCCTAGATGATTTCACTATTATTATCATTATCATTACTATTATTATTTTATTATTATTACTACTATTATTGTTACTACACTGAAAATGCCAAAGAAGAGCTTTAACGTGGTCTCGCCAGATTCCTGAAACACCCGATACGATGTGTTAGCTGCACATCTACTTCTGTATGTTAACTGGGCTGCGGAGCCTTAACTCAATGCAGACTGAAGTGCCCTGAAAGCAACACCAAAGTCACTCACTCCTGGGAGGGACGGGGCGAGGGAGGGCAGGAATCACGGTCACAGAGCTCCTGCCCTCACACTGGGCACAGCGTGTGCTCAGCTACTGGTGCTCACGCCCAGTCTGTATCCCAGGTGTGCCTGCCAGCAGACTGATTCCAAGAAACCATGGAGCACGCACCAACCAAAGCTAACAGAGCCCCCACATCCTGCTCCAGGGCACGGAGGAAAGGGGATTGGCAGCATGTATGGCTGTAAACAGATGTGACACAGGCTGTCACACACAGCTCTGCTAGTGGCCTCCTCCTGCCTGGTAACCCTCTCTATTGCCTGAGACTGAGGTCCCCATAATCTCCTACTGAGGAATCACATTTTGGAATAATGATGGCCTCCCTTCTGTGAGGTTCCTATTCTGCTCTGTCTCTGCGCACCTGTCTCGCAGGTTGTGGAAGTGCTATATGGCCCCTGTTCCTAGTCCAGTCTGAGGCTCATGAGGCCAAGACCTTGCACTTCTGGGGCTGTCCGGAGGTACAAGGCGTGAACCTCCCCACCCATTTTTCCCTTTTTGCACCTGATGAGATTTAAGCCCCAGCAGAAGTGGGTGATCAGACTCATGTGTGAAGCTGCTGCACCTTGCTACACTCTCTGCATATTTGCTTTGCACAAGGAAGCCTCCTCTGGGTCCAAAAAATGAGGTGAAAGCACCTGCAGGGGCTGCATTGCTCACTCTCCCCCACTCACTTGCTGACCTGTGTGGACTTCAAGTTAACGGACAGGTTGTCATTATTGCTCTGCTATGGTGATGCTTGGTGCTGCCCTGCTGATTCCAACACCCCTTCTCTCCAGCTGTACAGAAATTGCCCCCTGGCAGGTTTCCCATAGGAGTTACAACTGGCTGCTTCTCTCCAGATTTGCAGCACCTTGAGAGGTTCCTCTCTGTCACGCATTAGCTGCTGAGCCTCCCCCTCTTCTCCCCTTGCCCGAGGCCGGATGGGTGAGTGGCTGGAGCGGGAAAAAAAAGTACTTTCCAACTCACCTAGCAACATCCACCCCAAACTGTTCCAGAAAACCAGCAAGTGCATCATCCCTCGGTACGCGCCCGTGCGCGAGGCAGGGGTAGAAGCGAGCAGAACCCGTCCCAGACCTCCTACTCCTGCCCTTTCCCAATCCACCTCTCCTAGAGCCCCTCACTGGGACACCCACATGGGGTCGGTTCCCAGCGACGCTACCTGTGTCTGCACACAAACCCCCCTGTCGCCCTTCTGTAGTTTGGCTTCTCCGGTATTTGTCACCGAGAGGCGCAATAAAACCTCTCCGGGAGCAGCGCCGTGCCCGGGACCCGCGTTTCGGTACCCTGGCTCGGAGATCCCGGCGGCGAGATTCCCGGGTGGACGCACACCAGGAATGGGGGCATCTCCCCACAGCTGGAAAATTCCAGCCGGGGAGTGGGATGTCGCTCCCCTGGAAGGTGTGCGGACGAAGCTGTGGGGGGATGCAAGGACAGGGGCTCCCCGTCAAGCGCGGAACCGGTTCGGGCGCTGAGCAGGGATGAAGTTCGGGGATGCAGCTGCCGGTCGCGGGGCAGGGCACCCCTCCAGCGCCAGGCGCCGGGGGACCGCAAGGTCACCGCTGTATCCCTGGCGCTGCTCCCACCCCCAAAGCCCCGGTGCCCGAGCGCGGGGTCTCCCGCTTACCTGGCGAGATGGGCCGGTCACGGCAGAAACGCCGGGGCGCCGGGCGCGGGGCGANGCGGGGCCACCTTAAGCGGGGAAGGGGCGAGCGCGGAGCCTGCGAGGGGGGAAGGAGCGGCGAGGAGGCGACCCGAGCCGGGAAAAGGGGGAAAGGCCAGCGGGGCCGGGCACGGCCGCAGCGCTGCCCCCGCCGCCCGCAGCAGGGCCGGGCACCCTCGCGGGGGGAGGGTTCCCTGCCCCGAGCCGGCCGCTGCTCTTCCCGCCGAGGGCGAGGGGCAGGATTTTATTTTGCCCGTCCCGGGGGTATCTTTTCCTCTGGCCGATCCCGGGGTGATTTCCCGCTCCGGCTGCTTCTTGAAAGAGCCACCTGCCGTAGCTCCAGCCCGTGCCGGTTGACTGTCTATAAGGCAACCTGGGAGTCACAGCCCGAACCCGGCGGCCGCAGCGCTTCTGGTCCCCCCAGCTTCTGCTTGATGCACGCATCGCCACTGCGTGCCTCAGTTTCCTTGAGGTGGGGTGATGGTGATGTCGGTGCAACCACTTCCCGCAGCAGCAGCCACACGAACAGCCACAGCCAGTGCTTTGTCTGGCGGCCTCTGCCTCGGAGCAGGTTAAGGGGGAGCAGAAGACCGTCCCGCTGCAGTTTTCCCCTTCCTGCCTCCCTTAGGAGCTGTCTCTCGGCCGTAATAAAGTCACCATGCTGCTTGAAAGGGGGCGTGAGAAGCAGCTCTTACTTTAGCCTCTCAGCTGGGGCTGGATGCACAGAGGGCAGAAGTGAGGGCTGTCACACCTCAGCCCTACCGTAGGAAACTTCTCCTTGCACTGGGCTGCACAGCACACATCTATCCCTCCCTTACCCTTCTGTGGGTTTTGACTGCCATATTCCAGGAGTTTCTCCTGAAGAGGTTTCAGCAAAACAGCTCTCAGCAAACAATGAGGCCTAGAAGGTAGCACAGTCCCCAGCGCAGGTGAGGACTTGGTCACGTTTGGCTTCAGATAACAAGGCTCCTGCCATGGGATGCAGTAAGCAGGGCAAAATATTTTGAGGTCCTTGGCTGGCAAGTGCTATTGGAGAACAAGAGAAGTCTGTCTTCTCAGGATAGCTGGCAGGTCTGGGCCATGTTTCTTTCTGGAGCAGGCATTGCTGAAAACACCTTGGAAAGAAAGACATCAAGTGACATTTTGCAGCCCAAATAACATTTACAAAGTGGAACAGAGAGGCAAACCCAACACAGGCAAAGCAGCAAGCCAGTGCCAGTGCCTTTTCTCACCTGCTTCTCCCTTTGCCAAGGGGACATTCTGAGCAGTTGTGTTCAGTGCCCAGAAGGACTATGGCCATACTCACCACTATTGTGCTTATGGCTGTGCAGACCCACTTGCTCTGTCCTTCTGCACCTCTCCCCCAGCTTGAGCAGGGCACGAAGTGCTGCTCTTCATCAAACGTATTGAGGGCTGCTCTTATTCTGCCCTGGCATTCTAGGCTGCCCTTAATGGCAGGAAGCCAGCCATCCATCTATCCATCCATCCATTCATCCATCCATCTATCCATCCATCTATCCATCCATCCATCTATCCATCCATCCATCTATCCATCCATCCATGCATCCACCCAGCCATCCCCAGTGTTGGAGGCATGAAGTCCCCAGGTTGCATGGTCAGCCCAGAAGGGTTCTGTGTGCTTGTGGATGAAAGCCAGCATGTGGGTGTCAGGAAATGGTGAGATGCTTCCCCACAGATGGCTCAGCAGAAGCCTGGATTCCTCTTGCACTACTGGCAGGAGCATTACCCTGCTCCAAGAATGAATTATCTGGGTTGTTCCAGTTCTTCAGAACCTTGATTTTAGGAAAATCCACACCAAAGAAGTTGATTGCCCATGCCTGCAAGGCATTGAATCTTTCAGAATTCCCTGGTATAAGGCAGACTTTCCCCTCGCATGGCTGGAGAAAGAACTTGGGGAGGAGTTGACTAGTTATTAACCACAGGCATCTTGGGTAGTTAGTGAGCTGCAGGCAATCCTTGGGCGAACACCCTACCCTGGGACCTCTCTAGGAGAGGCTGGTTAAGGACTTTGGCTTCTGGGGTTCTCTCTGGAGTGGAAAAGCATGAGGAAGAGATTCTCAGATCCAAGGCTGCTGGAAAACTCTGGAAGTCCAAACCACTCAGGCTTTGCTTACTCATGCTCCAAGCTCTCCCTTTTAATGTCCATCCAACCCTTGACATGGGTGTTTCACTGCTACACACAGAGCCACAGTTTAGTCCGTCTGTCCTATGGTTGGACTGGGGGCGCTGAGAGTCGGCAGTGCAGGAAGCTGCTTCCCTTCATGCCACAGTCAGAGCTGGCTCCTGGCAAAAGCTGCAGAATTCTACGATGAGACTCAGTTCTGTGGCAAGGGGATCTGTGCAGAGATATTTTTCTTGGATAAAACATCCACAGTAGATTTATTGGAGGGGGCAGTGGAGTATCCAGTGTGCTACAGTCTTCTTTATCCCTCCTGAAGGTGGTGGCTGGGGCAGTCTCTGTTCCTAGACTCATATCAGTGGAGTTGCTGCCCTGGTAAGACCTTCCTCCTTCCACTGCCATCACGGCTCTGTCCAGCACAGACATATGCAGCAGTCCACACTGCAGTGCTCTGGGTGGCAGCTCTTCCCTGGCATGCTATACTTTCCTAGGCCATCTGCCCCTCTCACTGCCCACACTTTCTCCACTGAAAGTACAACATGATGTGAAACTCCATGAAATCTCCATCCTGAGGTTGCTACTAAGCTAAGCTTCTTCCCAAGTGATGAGTGCTTCGAGATCCTGGGAGGGATGCTGTTGGAGAGGGTAGCTTACAGTTGCAATCTGTGTGCAATTTATTCCTGCAATTTGCTTTTCTTGCTTTTTCACTGCCATGCCCTCAGGGGCCTGATGCTGTGTCAGCCTTGAGGCAGACCCACAGACCACATCCCTGAATCTTGCAGTAAGTCACAGGAGAGGAAACACTGTGGAAAATGTTCACTGACTCGTGCTGCAAAGGAGGAAGCTGTGCCGCAGCGCTGTGAGCCTCCCGAGGTCTTACTCCATCTGGGCTGAGTGGCTGCAGCTGCTCCCCACTCTCCTGGCTCACCCCTCATGTTGCAGCCCTTAGAAGCAATGCATGGTACAGAGTGTTTTTGAGGCGCCTTATAGGATTGGAGGAGCGAGTTGTTCACACTTCCCACCCTTCCTTTTGACAGGCGATTTGGCTACAGGACAGCAGGGACACTGATAGTGTCCTGTGCTGTGGGAATGTGTGTGGTGCTGTGCTGTTGAGACCTTCTGTTCCCAGCTGTGCTGGTAACTTGCCTCTTCAGTGCCCTCAAGGCGGGGGAGAAGCAAAGAGAGCCATTGCTGATTCACGGCTGGCATGGTGTATTTCACAAACAAAAGGTGAAGAAGAGCTGGCAGCAGTCCAGGAGAAAGGCACACAGGGGATGTGGATTTGGGAGGGAAACCTACTGAAAAGGTCAGTCAAGAGTCATGCCTGCACCTGACATGGCCTGTGAAACATTGCTGGGTAGTGGCATCACAGTCTCTGTAAATACAAATCTGAAAACACTGCACACACATACTAAAGTGAGTAAAACCTTTCCTGTGAATTGGGAAGGTGGCACCCTTTCTGCTGAGAGGGAGGATAAGACAAGTTATCCCCTCAAAGTCACCCCTGAAATCCATATCTGAGGGATGCAATGAGACACCAGAGGTCTTGCCTGCCAAGCTCCTCCCTGGTCAGGTTACCTACAGCTGGATGGTATTTTCAGAGAACTCGCTGAGCTAGCTTCTGCCTAGTCCACACCTCTGCCCCAGGACAGACCCCCTTCCCAACTCCATTCCTTCCCAACCTTCTGGATGTGGTTAGAGGGTAATGGCAGGGGATGAGGAGGGGTGCCAGGTGCATCTCTTCCAAGGTCCAAAGCTGCAGCAGAACCCCTCTCTCCTCGTTGTAAATCTGCCTGAGAATATGTGTGGCAGAACAAGCAGTCCTTGATCTAAAATCTGCCATCCTTTGAAGAACCTGTGCTTCAGCAAAGCAGCCAGCAGTTGCTGCCTGAAGAAGGCTGAAAAGCTACTCTGCAAAGCTCTGCAGTTTCATTTCTCTCCCCCTTGAAGCACCAGAGCTGTACACTAATCAAGCTATTTCTGCTACAAGCTTGGGAAGAAAGAGAGATTGTTAGTGTTAATGCTATTTTTAAATACTTTGCAGACTCTTGAATAGGATGATGATGGGGGCCGGGTAAGGACCCAGACAGAGACAGATTGATGTGTGGTAAACACATCTGCTATTCTGCAACTGGAAGGCAGCTCTTTCGGCAGCACCACTCTAAGGTGCAGGAAGGAGCCACTGTGAGGGCTTTGCTCACAGCCTCCGACAGGGCTTTGGTTTGGTGCATCCAGTGCTCTCTGCTCCTTCCTTGGCCACCTGCAAGGCAGTGTTACTGCAGAGGGGCTCAGAGCTTGCGATCCCCCAGGAATCAGCCTCCAGTCGCACAGCATGTGTAAGAGTTGCTGCATGCAGGCCAGAGCCCTCACACACCTGTGCGGGGGAGAAATTGCCTGCTTTTGCATGTACCTTGCACCCTCGGGATGGGGTCTGTCCGTGAAAGGCTGGAGAGAGCCTGAGTGACTGCCTTTCCTCAGATCCTCCTGCCCACCAGCTAAAGAAATGCAAAACCGAAGAAAGTCTCCGGCTTTGGTCTCATCCCTGCAACTATGTTCCCATGTGATAGGGAGAGAACAGGATGGGAGCAGGGAGGTGAGAAGGAGTGTTGTACTGATGGAGAAGTTTAAAGAAACCCTGAACCACTGAGCTGTTTGAACTGGGGGTCCATGTGTACCCCAAAGATGGCACTTCAGCATTCTGGCCCTCTGGAAAAGTTTTGAAAAGGGAAAATATGATTTACCTTTTGATCGATTTATGACCCATTCTTTAGTGTCAAGCAGAGAGCTTTACCCTGAGGGTTGATCTCTGTAGAATGGCGTAAAAAAAGGAAGATGCTCTCTGTTAAACTGTCAGCTTTAAGAATTATTTCTATGCCATTCTGTCAGTCTCATCTTCATTAAATTCCATAAAGCTTTTCCTTAAAGGTAAGTAACTGCTTTTGTAAGAAACTGAATCTTAAGTGAGCAATGTGCTGGAAAGCATGGCTGGATCCTCCATCCCATTACAGTGAATCGATGCACAAGTAGTTTTGAAAGCACTGCCACAGAGAACCCGACCTTGCCAAGGAGATGTTGCCACTCAGCACACCCTGACCACAGCAGATCTCCCTGCACTGCCATTCCTAACAGCCAGTATTAAACTTGCATCCAGAAGGATGTGAATGGCTCTGCTTTCCATAACTGCTCTACTGACAGTAATGTCAAATCCTTTTTCCAAAAGCCGATCATGACACATCCTTTGTCCGTTCCTCTGGGAGGTGGAGGGAGGCTGGGGGTGGAGAACAGAGGGCAGTTGTCACCCAGCTCCTCAGCTACATGAGAAAGTGGCTTCTGTTTCTGAGCTTCTCTCTGCTCCACATCTTTCATCGACATCAAATTGAACAAGACTTTCTTTTGTACAAGGGGAATGAATGGTCCGCGCAAGGGTCAAATAGCAGCGCCTGCCCAGGCTGGGACCTGCCTCACACAGTATGGGCTTGTCCTGGGCACACACAATCGCGGTCAGTTGTAAGTGCCCCCAAGGCTGGCCTTCCCTCCTGGCACTGGACACAGGAGGGCAGAGTCCGTGCATCCACCCAGCCACGGAAGGAGGTGAATGTCAGGGTGGTATTGCCCTCTGCAACATCCAGTGCTGCATCCATGCAACATCTAGTGGCTGGGGAGGGCTTTTCTGCACTTGGTGTCCCCCACTTGCTGGGTTAGTGCTTGAATACAAGTCTGAGTGTGCCAGCAGTTCCATGTAGTCACAGCTGGGAAGTCCTGTGTGAAAGACCTAGATGTGGAGGTCAGATAGAAAATTTCTCCAGATGCAGTGATGTTCTGATCTGGGTAGCAGCTCTAGTGATTTTTAGTCTTTAAATGAGAGGCAGCCACAAATCCCAATGGATTCTCCAAGTCAGCCACATGCCTCCTCCAACACAAGCATGCAAAGTCATCTCATAAATGCGACAGAAGCTTTTGATCATCATCTGCTAGAACGGAATCTTGCCTTCTGCTGTAGGTTATGCATCACAGAAAGATGCATGCTGGTCTTTGCTGGTGAACACTTAGATGTTTGTTCATCCGGCCTTCTAGTGCGTATGGGGCCCTCTGACTACGTCAGCTACTGATGCCAGCCTTCTGAGGGTGGGTAGCCAAGTCTGGGCAGAGCCTTCCCTCTTAGGAGGGCTGAACCTGTTGATGAGAAAGCAGAATTTGTCAAGGCAGAGAAGGACATGGTGTCCAGTTTTCTTTGCGATGTCGTCCTCTAAGCCTGCAAGCTCTCCCTCTACAAGAACAGCCTCTGCTACTCCAGTGTTTTCCTGCTTAGATTTCTTCTTGGGAGATAGCTTGGATATTACAGATTCAGTGCATTTAACATTATTTGCTTTCTGGAAATCTCTTGAGCACTGTTCAGGCCAAGGTGATTACAGCTGTGCTGAGTGGAACAGCAAAAAAGCCGAAGCCTGAGCCGAATGCCAAGACAGGCTGTTTCTGTGTCAATCAGCAACGAAGAAGTCTGTGTCCATGGGCAAAACCAGGACATGAACAGGACAAGAGGCTGCAAATGTCTCTGCAAAAGAACTAAGGACTCTTGGTGATTGCTGTATCGTGCTACACCAGCAAATAGAAAGGCCACTGTGCTGGGCTCTTTGTTAAAGGCATCTCAGCCTCCAAGCTGTCAGTTTTGAGTGCTTGTAATGCTTGGCCAGTTAATCATTTTTGCAGCATGAAACTATTTCAGTCCTGAAATAGAGTATTGCAAAGTGTGCTGGACCAGTGTGACATGACAATGACATAAGAGGGCTCAGAAAGCTTTCAGACCTCTGGACAATGGATTATACTCCTGCTGATGGGCTGTCTTTAAGAACAAGAGGCAGTGCCACTCAACCTGAAACAGGTGAAAAGACTCTATGAGCAAAGAAATGGGATGAGCTCATGAGCACCGATATGGAAGTCCCTTCCTCTCCATCCTCCTCCGCCTGTTGACCTCATCTCAGCACTGCAGAGGACACTCTGCGTGGGAGATTCAAACATTAATTCAGACTTTGGGTTTGCTCGGCTCTCAGCACCTCGCCCACACAAACCCTGCCAATAGTCATTATTGTGATGTCTTCAGAGCTACTTCCAGTGAGAAATACTGGGAGAAAAGCGATGGGTGGATGTAATGTAATGTGCTGATACCACATGCACCTTGTACACCACTCTTTATTTCAGTTTCATTTGTGATGAAAGGCTTCCTTGCTATTTCTTTGCTTTCCATCTCAGAAGCAGCAAAGGATCAGGTCAGGGCTATGAAATGAATACAAATGTGCACATGCTCCATGAATGTGTGCATGCATGTCTGTTTGTACCTGTGCTGCACAAGGAATAAAGTCAATGATGTCTCCTCGAGTAAGTCATGGGTCACCTGTCACCTGTCTTTGAAGGTCTGATTTTGTCAGTCAGGACTGATTTTGTCAATAGGCCATCTATATGAAACATTGCCTTAAGAAGGGCTAATACTCTCAATGAGAACAAGACTACATGTGTGCTTTTGTATCCTTTAGGACTTGAATATTCTGGGAAGTTGAGTCGTGTGGCAATAGAATAGCAGTTATTGCTCTAGCTATGTTATTTTAACTCCCTCATGTGCATAATCTGTTCTGGAATAAGAGTAATTACTCCAAAGTAAGAAAATGCTTTTATTCTAGAACAGCATCTCCCTGAGGGTGAATTGTACTGAGAGCAGAGTGTGAACTAGTTTTTCCTGCCTTACCAGACTTTAGGATGCAAAAATTATTTTCTGATCTGCACCAGAATAAGATTATTTTGAGATTTTCATCAGTGAATATAAGTTAGTGAGATCAGGAAGAGCTCCTGAGCAGTCTACTGATCAGCATCTATTGTGGGTGGATGATCCACAGTTTGAGGTCCCTTGACTCTCTGATTCATGGATGGACATTTACTTGGAAATCCTGCTTAGAGAGAAACGTCCTGAAAACACTTCACTGTAATAAGTGTGTGTTCTGACTCTTATTTTCTTCTTCTTTTTTTTTTTTCATTTGAAGTGTCCTTGTCCTTGAGAAAAGTTTCATCTTTGATAAAATCAGTTGATATTTTCCAAGGAAACACTGGTTTGTTAAAAAATTCATGACCAGCCTTAGTAGTATTAGCATAGATTTAATGGTATAATTATCTAACTATAGTTATGCTGGTCAGTTCCCTGAGGTACTGAAGCTCTAAGCTCATTTCTTCGTGTGTGTGCAAGCTCAGATGATAATGCAAGTCAAGTAATCCTCTCCCCTGAACATGGGCATCTCATCTCTTCCCCGAAACTACCCTTGCTAGTGATGCCCATTACCACTTACCTGATCCTGCCATGCAGCCCCCTGGGCTGCCCTTCTTGGGTCCCCACAGATATGCAAACAGCTGGGATTCCTCTGAGGCTCTCTCAGACCCTCACCTTCCAAACAAGCAAAATCCCCAGCCAGTGCATCCCTTAGCCCGTGCTCTGCCTTTGCAGCACTGCACCCAGGGCTGCTCTTGGGCTTGTGACCTTGAAGCAGCAAGCTCTGTTATCTCCTCCCCAGCCTGCCTGCCCACCCGCTTGCCTTTGCCTTCCCAGCGCATCCTCGCCCACCACGGGTGCACTTGGAGCTTGTTGTAGCATCTGCTGCCCTCTCATTTGGAGTCTCAGTGAACGCTGCTGCCCTCATCTAACTGTCAGTATTTATCATGACATCCCATTAGCACAATCCACACTAATGACTGTGAAAGACGCATCTATTTCCATTTTCTAAAGGGCTTCCACTGGCTGGAATCCAGCTGCGGGGCGAGGCTGGGGAGGGTGGCAGGGGGACAAATCTTCGTGTTGACAGAGCAAAGCGTACATATCATTACCGAGTGTTTTTCCCTCCAGTGGCTCAGCAGCTGTCAAGGGCGAGTGAGGGATTCCTCTCTTGGCAGCTCAGCACTTGGTCTGGGTACTGCAAGGTGTGAGCTGGCCCGGGGAAGGGGGGAATCGCCTCCCTTTTGCCGTCTGCATGGACAGAACAGCTTTCCAGTTAAACAGACTGCAATTGTCCAAAGCTGCCATTTCTCTCTGAAGTGTGTACTGAGAGTTAAAACTGCAGTTGCATGCCCAGTGTGGAAGAGGCAGGAAACAGGACGCAAAAAGTTTGTGGTCAATGTGTATATGGTGGGGAGAGGGGGACAGGATTGGGGAACCATGATGCAGCCTCTCCCTACCCTATACAGCCCTCAGTTCACCTGGTATTCAGGTCTCAACTCCTGGGGTTTATGTCTATAAGGTCTCTGATTTGTTCTCCCCAAATGGCCCCAGTAAGGAAGAATTAATTTCTTCCATATATCCAGCGCTCTTACCCACTCCTTTCCAACACCTTCTTAATCCAAATCCTGTTTGTGTCCCTTTTGTCTGACTGAATTGGACTTTACTGCAAAGGAACTGAGGGACTTCACTGTCAGTCTTGTGTAAAGAGAAGGAAAGGGTCCATGGGAGATACTCGAAGCTCTTGCTATGTCATTCTAGGTGGAGATAAGTCAGCTCTGTTGCAGTGAGACCAAAAGATAAGGGTTACAAGAAATCAGGTTTGTATTCTGAGCCCAATCCAGATTTTCTGCGGCAATCCCTGATGGGTGTTTTGGTTCAGGTGAAGTTGGAAGAGCATATGGCAGGCAGAAACCCAGGCCAATCAAACATAGTAATCCCATTCCCTTCTTAGGACTTGACACCGTTTTCTCCTTGTCCCTCTCACATCCTGACTCCAAAAACTCCCACCCACTGCTGGCACAGATCACTCTGTGCTACCCAGCACAGGGGCCTCTATACAGGTGAAATGAAGTAGAGAGCTTCCATCTCTTTCATCAAGCCAGTGCAACTTCGGCCATAAAACTTACTTGATACTGAGTTGGAAATATCCTCTTTTGCTCCTAGCTTGTCTCTTGCCTCCCTAGCAGCCTTGCCCTTTAGCTATTGATGAATAGCTGTGTTTGCTTTTGGTCATGTATTATCCCACAAATATAGATTTAACTTCTGTAATACTTGCTGTAAATTTGACCCTCTAGCTCTCTGACTGGTCTCACCATTTTTCTCTGGTCTCCAGTTCCAGAAATTGCCAGAAGTGCCACAAGTATGCAGCTGATGTAAACCCTTGCCAGTCAGATTTCCCTCCTTTCTTAGGTGCCCAAAGCAACAAGGACCATTTTCAGCACATTTTTATATTAAAACCTTCTGTTTAGTTGGTGCTTCCTCTCCTTAGGACCAGTGCTGTTACCAGAAACATTTCACATATCTTTTATTTGCTGAGTATGTGCTAGCAATATTTTAGCCTTGACTTTTTAAAATTAATTCCATCTGGATGTTTCTTGCTGAGGTTTCCAATCTCTCTTCCTCTGTTCCTGGCTTGCTTTGGTCTTCATTATTTCATCCCCAAGGAACCACGGAAGGTTTCTATAGTCCTCCTTTGATGTCTATCCTTGTCTCACTGCCTGTATACTTTCCTTTTGCATTTTAATTTGTTGAGAAGTTCCTTGCTTATCCAAATGGGCCCTATGCTGAAATACTCAGTCTTCCTTCTGAAAAAGATTGTTTGCTCCTAAGCTCTCAATAATTTTGTTTTAAGAATCAGTCAGCCCCCCTTGGTATCTTAGCCCCTCACAGCAGCTTCTTTTTCATACGGTTCTGCCTAGAATGTCTCTGAGAAAATCAAAATTTGCTCTGGGAAAATCCAGAGTATTGACTGCTGTTTGCCTTCCCAAACTATCTCTAGATCTTGAACTCAGTGATTGTATGGTCACTGTGGTCCAAACTACTTTCTGTGATGTCATTCACCGCTATTACCCCTGTCTGTGAGCAGGCAGAGTTTTGCTTTATCCCTGCAGTGTTTTGAGGTTCCTAGGCCATACCTGGTTTCCTGTTGCCCTCCCATCCATGTCTGGATGCTTGATATTCCCTGTGAGAATCAGGACCTGCACAAAGGAGCTTTCTGTTAACTGTTTTTGAAAAGCCTCATTTCCTTCCTCCTCTTGGTCAAGGGGATTGAGATGGAACCCCAGTGCAACCTCCTTATGTTTCTTTCTTTGTCCCTGCCTGTCCTTCCTAAAGAACATCCATCATCTCCTGTGTGAGTAACATTTTACCATGTCTCTGTGATCCCACATGACCCTTTCCTGCTCACTGCAATCTGGAAGATGGAGAGGAAGCTGGATGCAGGTACACACAGTCCCTTCATATGACTTCCCTTTGGGTAAGAAACCTCTTGCACCTTGTTGGTTCCCGGCCCTGTTCCTTTACCTTGTGATGATCAGTATTGTGGCACACTTGTTCCTCCCCTGCTGCAGTCTGGAAATCTCTGTTGCCTGGTGTTACTGAGCAGAAGGAAGTGTTTTCTGAGGCATGACAGCGAAACAAAGCTAAAACAAACATGGAAAGATAGATACTGAGATGTTCAGATTCAGAATGAGGATAGAAATAATAAATAGGCCCTAAGAATAAAAAATTTTACAGCTATCACCTGTTTTTCACTCCGGCCCTCTAAGGAGATGGGGACTGTACATCATATGCTCTGACAGAGTGGTCTCGCTAAAAGCAAAATGATATGTGATGTGAGTGAGAGATTCATGGCACATTGGAGACTGTCTTGTCTTGCTTGTCTGGCTGAGCTTTGTGTGAAACTGATACGCTCTGATTATCTCTGATAATATGACCTGATGGCCAGAGGGAGCTCCACTACACAGCACTACAGCAGAAGGAGCTGTGCAAGGCTTGGTTAAACATTTCTGAGTAGGCTGAGAAACTCTGATAGAGTAGAGGACTACTTCAAATATTTCCTTCCCCCAAGTAGAGCCATTTGAAGGTCTTTTGATCATGACTGGATGGAAAAATTAGTTAAGAGGATGAACCAGGCCCCAAGAAGAAATGTAAGCCGGTGAATGGAGCTCAGGTGATTTTTGTCCTACATTTTGTGCACCCAGTGGGAGGTTGCATATGATTCAGCAGGACCTTCTCCGTTTGATGTATTGAATGGCAGACAGCCTAAAGCCTTCTGGACTTCAGTCCAAAGCTAAACCCCAAACACTTCCATCACAGTTTAGAGATAAGATAGAGAAGCACAATGAAAAATCTTAGACAAAAAAAAAAAGCAAGGCAGGCTGGCTGATAAAATTAATCAGGCTGGCAATGAGGAAGAGCTTTATTGTTACTACCTGCAAGTGAAGATAAACTACAGGCAAAATGGCAGGAGCTGTTTGGACTAGGCAGGGAAGGAGGTGGTAAAGATTATGGGATGGAGCAGTCTGAGGAGAATCTTTGAAGTTGATTTACTATGTCTCTGACCTGAATGAAATCCCAGGAAGCTCTGAACTGCACTTCAGATGTGGAAAAAAAAAGACCCTTCTTTTTACTTTTTTTTTTTAGGCAGAAACACACAGTGGTGGAGGGAACAGGGGATATGTAGCCAAAGGGACAGCTAGCAGGAAGAGCTAACATCTTCAGCAAATTTGTCAACACATTTGTGCATAGGCAAAGGCAGCAATGCAGGGCAATGCATCACATCAAAAAGACATACTTCTTCCCACAAAACAGTCCTCCAAGCATGGGGTGAAGCAAGGAAGCAGCACAGCTCTTGGTATCTTCAGTGAACAGAATCACTGCCTTTGCTGTCTCTTCACAGCACTTGGTGCTTCCCTGGTGCTTCCCTTTGAAGCACCAGCTACCCCCTGCCTCAATAAGGCGGTCTGCTAGATGTGCCAAGCAGGTACATGGCCAAATGAGACCTTGCCAGTGTGTATGGATGATTGCCCTGGAGCTGGGACGCAAATGGAAATCTGCTTTGCCACCTCTGCAAGATTACACTGATGTCTGGACTCCTGGGGCCACAGGTGGCCTTCCAGCATCTCATGGATTTATTTCTGCAGCTCCAAGTGGAGGATACGGCAGCCGAAAGGACATGATCTCTTACAGAACTGACTGCAGTAATGCTCAACCTCAGTGAAATTAGTTTGAAAACTGAACAGTCAAAGTGGGGATAACTATCAGCAGCTTTCTTTTCTACCTTTGCTGCTAAACATACACTGACGGTTCAGAGAGTCGATACTTAAAGTATCTTAAGGACACTGGGAAAATCAAACCCAAGTAGTTTCTAAAGATGGAGTTGTAGGGGAAGTGCTGAATTACTAGCTTCAAAAAGCAAGACAATTTTAGGGGTAGAAGATCATTATCAGATGTCTATTTTTGAATTTTTGCTTATTACCATGTTCCCTGACCAGTTTGCTGAAAAAAAAATAAGCCAAAAATAAGAGAAGTAAATTAGATGGATGAATGTCAATGCACCTTTGATGCAATAAAAGAAACCCTGAGACCAGAGCCAATGTTGATAAGCTCTGACTTCAGGACACCATTTATAGCACAAATGTATATGACCAAAATAGGACTGGTTGCAGTAGCCAAAAGAAGGACATGAAGAACTGTGTATTTTATATAAATTTGCCCTTGGGAGCCACGGTACAGTACTGTAGAGAGGCTGCCTGGCACCAAGGCAGTTCTGCAGAGCTCTCAGGTCTGTGCTTGTTGCAGTGAGAGGCCAGCATCCTCCGGCTTGCTTAAATACACAGAGAGATACGGATACACACAGGGCAAGGTGCCACTCAGTTTCACAGTCCTGAGGTGAAAAAAGCCCTAAAAAGCCATAAAAAATTGTTTAATCCTGGGGAGGATGTAATTCCTGCATATGGGGAGCAACTGTGAGTGTGCACTGTGCAGAGCAAGGGAGGCAGGACCGTCTGTCTGTAGTGGCAATGGGCTTTTGCTTCCCCAAAAGCGTAATCTTTCTGCTGAGGAGCTGGTGGGTTAATCAGGCAGCCTGATAAAAGAAATGTAATTGCTCACGGGCTCCTGTGTAGCCAGCAGTGAGTGAGAGAGGAGCAGGTGCTAGCTCGGGTGGGAAAATGTGTTGCATTCATGAGAAAATTAAAAAAAAAAATGAAAAGCTATTCTGATTTATTATTGAGATAAAGCTGATCGCCATTCCTCAGGAAAAAAATAATCCTCTGACTGCATGAAACCAGATCTAACGCCAGAATATGCCAAACACTACACACAAACACTCACCTAATTGCTGAACACCAACAATGATTTTTTTGCTCACAGTAATAAGTTTAGAGCCCCCCATCTTTCCCTGGGCTATGTCCCTACCGTCAGCCCTAACTCCCACAGGAAAACAAGCTCAGCAAAGGGAGTGGTTTGCCTGGGGGTCAGGCATTGAGTCAGCCTCGGAGTTTAACCAGAGAAAGTGTGACTTTCCAGATGCTTGCCCAGACCTCTGGCTGTACTTCCTCCCCAAACCTACCCCCAGGCCCTGGGTGGGATTTCTCTGCTCAGTGAGGCAATGCACTGTGCATTAGCAGAGGGGAGCTGCAGAGGGTCAGTCATCTGACAAGACACTGCTTCACCTGAAGGATGCCAGAATTTCCCTTTCCCTGCATTGATCTTCTCCTAAATGATTTGGGAAAGAAATAGCCATGGAGGAAATGTTGACTAGCAGGCTGGCAGCCTTGATGCAAATGTCCAAAGCAGCCAGGTCTTGGTGACATTAATCCTTTCAATGAAAGATTGTGGCAATAAATCTGTGTAAGGGGCGGTGAGGTCTGACGCACAAAGACAGTTTAAAACAACTAGAGATGTGTACTGTAGCTTGTCTGAACGATTCACACCTGCCAAGAGACACCCACATATTTTATTGTGCCTGTCAGTCTGCCCAAGCCCAGAAGGGAGGAAAAAAGCTGATTTTCTTTTTCTCCTCCCTAGTCCTGTTATTGCCCTTCTGAACATTTGTGGGGGCAGGTAACCTGCCTTCTCCCACTGACCCATTTGCTAAGGTTTCTCGTACTGAGATACTGCGTCCTGCAGAAAGGAAGCCAGTCAGGTAGAACTCTTTGAAAAGGGCCTCTGTGAAGGGTGGCAGACATGCAGCGAGGAGCCATTGTGCCAGGGCTTCCCCAGGGCAGAGTAGATGGAAATGTTATCTTCGAGAAGCGGTACACAAAGATCACAGCTTTTTATAGCTCTGACCTCTTCAGACCAAAACTCCAGGCCAGAGAAATCGTGTTTTTTTCCAAGCCTCATGATTTGTGTCTGACTACAGGTCCTGCAGCATTGATGCCTGTCTGAACACAACCTATGCCTGTGGCATGAAGGACTGACCTTCCCCAGTCTTGCCTGCCTCCCGGAGCAGAAAAGGCAGTGAAGGCTTAAAAGAGGCATGTTCTTCCTCTGCCCCTCTTTTCTTACTTCCTTGCATCCCATCATCTTCTCTCATGAAGATGAGAGACAAATAGAGAATGCATGTATTTTTCCTCCCACCTCCCTCTTCAAGCACAGAAAAATGCAGTGAGAGCAAATTGTGCCCTGAGTTACCTTTACCAAGCCTTTTTAGGCTTGGCAAGGGAAATAGGCTACTGCTAATGCCATCTTGAGATGAGAGTTTTAGAAAGGAGAGAGAAGAGCTCAGCCAGGAGCTGCAGGAGCAGATCTGGAAGAATGAGGTTGCTCTGGAGATGAGGGTCTCAAAAATATCTGCAGAAAAGACAAGGGTACATACACATGTTTTGAGGGTACCATGAAAGAAGGTACAAGCGTCAGTTGAATGAAGCTTAAAGAGGAAAGCTGGGAAATCTTCATCTTCAACAGGGTCCAAATCATTTCGGCTTTATGCACCTTGGAACAATGAGTATAAGGTCTTTTTTAATTCCCCCAGCCACATATGTGGATGCTGATAGTGGGGGAATGTCCCTCTGCATATGTGTGTGTGTGTCTCTGAGAAAGAGGGAGTAAAAAAATGCACAGTCATCTTCTTTGCTTGGTCTGACATATGTGGGAAGGCATCTGACTCCGCATTTGGGGTTAGGCACTCCACCAGAGAGAGAAGTAACTCAAGACAGAAGCTGGAAGATGGCACAGTTGCAGGGAACCTTAACATAAGCTGTATAGGGGTTTCATAAATACTGTTCTTCTGGTTCTCCAACTGGCAGCAGGTTGTGCTCCATGTAAAACCTGGGCAGCTCAGAGAGGTCTGGCAGGAAGACAAGAAGGGGTGGTCCATCAGCCTGGCTTAGCACTATATCATTTAAACAGAACTCTGCCCTCAATTCTTCCTGGGAGATTTCATGCATCTGATTTAACATCCTAAATAAGATATCAAATATTAATACAAAATATTGCCTCTACCTCAGGGACTCAGAAGCTGCTCTTGCCATAAACTCAAGGCTTTCATTAAATAGGCTGAGGCTGCAGCTGTATTGTTCTTTTAGAAACAGATCACTTTTCCTGTGTCAGGGCACTGCTGTGGCAGAGCTATGAGAGAGGGAATATGAGAGAAAACAATATGGAACAAAAGAGATCATGGAAGAAGAGATACAGGGAACATAAACTGGAAAGTAGCAGCTGGGGAAAGAAGGATCAAAGAAAGGAATGAAGGTGTACTGATGTTGGGGAGGAGAAAAGAGGCAAAAGAATGGAAAGAATATGTGTCAGTTATGTGGCAAAAGAAGGAGAAAAGCTTGTTTCTGATTCACAAGGCTGATGCATGGTCCTGAGGGGATCAAGGAACTACTCTGGAAATTCTAGGAAACTGTATGTGATTAATAATTGGCTGCAAGATGGAGTTGAATTTTTCCTTTCGGCTTTTTCCATTCTTTTGCCTTTACTCAGACTTCAAGAAGTTCACCAGATCGACCTTCAGGAGCCCTGGGCTGGCAGCAGAGAAATAATACCCAGGCATTCATAGCTCAAACAGGAGGTGAGGTGCTGTGGTGGCCTCTGGCAAGTGGGCACTAGCACGTTGTGTATCACTGGTGGGGATACCTCATAAATCTGGGCAATTCCTACCCTCCTATGGTCTGGGCTGTGCAGGCAGTCTGGCTCAACGACTAAACCAGCCCCCAACTGCTCTGGAAGTATTGTCAGTGCTGTTTTGTCCTGCGGATTAGAGATCTTTCCCGGCTCTGCAGCTGCCTTTAGTTGGTCCTGCTTTATACAAATTCTTTCCCTGCTACACTATGGCACAACGCAATAGTAGCAAGTAATGCCAGAGGGTTTTAGCAAAAGACAGACTTTCAAATGAGAAAAGTGAGTTCAACCCTCTCCACAATGCTATGCCACAAGTGATCTTGTGCTTATGTTTTGCTGATTTTTAGGGATTGCTACCTAAACCTGTAAAGGCAACAATAAAGAAGGCAGATGAAGGAGCAGCACAGTGTTAGGTCTCATTCTTCAAGGTCCCCATCTGCTTCCACGGTGGATGGTCAGTAGAGAGGAATAATGACCATTTAGTCTTGATTCAAGGAGAGCAGGGGATGTGACATCCACCTCTTACGTTAGTGCTGTTTCCTGGCTGACCATCCTCTTTGATGATATTCATGCTTTGCCTCCAGCCCAAATTTGTCTAGCTTTCAGTCAGTGACTCCTGCACTATTTCTTTTCTGCTAGATTAGTAGCTGGCATTTTCTCCCCATGAAGGTACTTGTAAGTTGCAGTCAAATCACTTCTCTGTCCTGGTTTTGATAAACTAAACTCAACCCTGACATTCTCATAGAAAGGCACTTTCTGCAGATCTCTAAATATTTTAGTTGCTATTTGTTTTCTCTTTGATTTTTCAGCATCCTTTAAAGGATGGACACCAGATCTGAATGTAGTATTCTCAACTTAGTCTGATTAATGAGGGGAGAGACCTTATTGCAATATACAGCTTCTGTGTGAGGGGAAGTGGAGGGACAGGTACTAATCTCTTCTTGCTGGCAACCAGCACCTGAGACAATGGCCTGAAGTTGTGTCTGGTGAGGTTTAGTTTGGATACTAGAAAAAGGTTCTTCACCTAGAGGGTGTTTGGGCACTGGAACAGGCTTCCCAGGGAAGCAGTCACAGCACCAAGCCTGACAGAGTCCAAGAAGTGTTTGGACAATGCTGTCAGGCACATGGTGTGACTCTTGGGGATGGTCCTGCGCAAGGCCAGGAGTTGGACTCCATGATCCTTGTGGGTCCCTTCCAACTCAGCATATCCTGTGATTCCGTAATACTGTCACGCAAATATAAAATAACCCTTCTACAACAGAGAAGTAAGAAGCAGGTTTTTCTTCTGCACTGAAAGCTCTTATTATCTCTCTTTGTCAAACGGTGGTACAAGATGATTATTGCTTGTCTGGCTTTGCCACTAGATCCTCTTCAGAGTTGACGTGTCACAAGACACTTGTGGTAGGAATATCTCATGCTCTTTCTTCTTAGTTTTTCATTGAACCATGTCAAAATGCATTTTGTCTGTAAGCAGCCACTTGATACTGAATGCATTTCAGGGTCTATGATGGCTTTTTTTCTTATATTTACTACTCTGCCAAACTTTATCTCTCTATAAACTTTACTGGCTGTGATTTTTTATTTACTTCCAGATCATTAGGCATCAGTCCCATTTCTGATTGTTCAGCTGTGTGAGACACCATCCCCATTTGAAGAGTTATTCTTCCCGACCACTCCTTTTAAAGGCCTTACAGCTGTTTATTCTTAACCCATTTATGATGTGCTTTATGGATGTTGTAAAATCATCACAGGTCTGTTTTTAAATCAGAATATCATGTACTACTTAGTGAAGAGAAATCTGTGTGGTTAACTTCTTCAGCTAAACTTGCAAGTCCAAGAAAATCACAACAGGTTTGACATGTTGATTGTTCATTAATTATATTTCTGCTCATTACTTTGTCAGCAGTGGACATCTGGCCATCTACCTACCATTGGAACAAGCTGCTTGCATTTTTTTTTGCTAAATTAACACAGCATTAGAGTTCTCTTGGTCTTCTGAGATTTTGCCTCCATGCCAAGATTTGTTTACTGTAGATTACTGACTTTAATCAATAGGTGACACTGTGAACTCCTTTGGTCTCTTGGGTAAAAGTCATTCAGATCTGGAAAGATTAAAATATCTAACCTTAGTAGGTGATGTTTAATAGCTTAAGACACTAATGGACTGGAAAGCACTTCTTCATCCTCTTAAAAAGTTGCTGTGTTTTTTTAAATACAGACCAGAAGTACTTAAGTCAGTCTTCTTTTTTCCAATATATATAAAGTATTATTTCCACTAGTCATGAACCTTGATAGAATTTATTTCGTTCCTTAGACACTTAAACTTCTTGTTGTCCTTAACCTTACCACATACTTGTTTTCAACTTATGTTTAGTTTCCTTTATCAATTTTCTATATTCATGACTTCTAATTTATATTGACTGTCACCTGTTTTCTGATACAGTATAACTCATTTATCGTACATGTCTTCCCAGTTTCTGATTGCTGCTTTGACTTTGCAGCTGAATAAGGATGATGAGCTTTCAAGGCAAAGCATCCCTTTGGTTGATTGAAAAGACGTACTTTTTTTTCTAGCAAACTTTTCTGTAAGACCTGCCAATTTTCATTCCTCTTTCATGCCTAAATTTTCCCCATCAATTTCACTTGTATTTTTCTTCTGCTGTTGAGAAATTAGCTCTTTGCAACTGCCCTCTGTTTGCCCACATTTAATGCAATCATCTCACAGTCATTATCATCTGTAATTTTAGAAACCTTTAAACTCTGTCAGCCCCAGCAAATATATCCCTATAATCAAAGCTCAGTAAAACAGTGCTTTCATTTTTTCCCTTCTGCATTAGGTATGAAGAAGAGACAGGTGCTTAAAGAATAACTCACCTTATTTTCTGCTTTGATTTAGCACTCTGGAACGTCCCTGTACCTGCATGCCTCCCGAGTTTTATTAGGTAACATATGCATTCAACATTCTTTGGTTCTGGATTGTCAATAGTTCTAAATCAAGCAATGACATCTTTAGTGCAGACTGCCACCTCCACTCTTTTTTCTGCTCACTTATTCCTAAACCAATTAAACCCATGGATTTTAACATTCCAGCCGTGTGAATTGTCCCACCAGGTTTCAGCAATGCCAGTTATATCAATGAGAATTTCTAATTCTTTTCCTTGTTACAGAGTCTCTTTGCACTGCAACATGAGCAGCTGAAACATTTCTTTCCCTATATGCTACCATATCAGTGCAGTTTGTCTGTGATGAGCTGAGTTCAATGTCAGTTTTTCACTCCTGCACTCGTGGCTTGTCTCGCAGGGTGTGGAGTGTGTGATCTGGTGTCAGGATTGTATCAACATCTATGTTTCATAACAGTGCTAGAGGCTAACTTTTAAGATGGCTTGCTGTTTTGCCTATAAGAACCATAAAAATTACTGCATTGGAACTTGGCGCCTGTCAAGTCTGTCTGTCTTCAGCAAGCTCAGGATAAGATACTTAATGCCAAGACATACTAAATGAAGGAAGGCAAAGATGTCATTGTTTGTCACATTTACAGCAGCAGAGTTTTGTGGGAGTTTGTGGAAAAGGTTCTTCTTGTGCTTTGGTCCAAAGATGATGAGATAGAGCCCAGGACACAGCTGGATCTGTGCAACTATTCTGGAGGGGAAGTCCCTTACATAGTAGCCGTAAGGCAAAACAGAATATTTCTCTATCTGTTTTTCAGCTAAATGTTTTTCTTGTCTAATTGCTTTCCCTCTAGCTAATTATCACAGGGTTGAGATGGGGCCAGTGGTGCTGGCCATGTCACATACTCAGTTGTTTCAGTAGAAATAGACTGGGAATCAGTGGCATCTCTCCATCTTCCCAGAGGTTTTCAGAGGGCAGTGTTTAAGTCATGCAGGCAGGAGCTTCCAAGGCAGATGAGCAACTGTCCATCATAACAGGATGCCTCATCTGCAGCTTCCCTGGGGCCTGGGTTACAGGGACTGTTTGCTGACCTGAGCAGGGGACAGACAGATGGGAGAAAGTCTTTGCAGCAGAGGATATATATCAACATACGGAGAGGATATACAGCAGAGCATATACATCAATAAAAAGTGTGAGACTGGAGATCTGGAAGTACTGATAGTTATACACATATAGATTGAGACTAAAATTTCATTATAATCACTTGAAAAAATCCTTGTTTTTTATAAATGGCCAATCCCACAGGTGTTGTGATCTCACTCATCAGTTTCAAATCCTTGGGATCACCGGGAAAGAGAAGCTGACCCAATTGACAAGTGGTGTCCCAGTCCATAGCAGGCTTGTTGGGGTCTCCAGGAGCAGGCCAGAGGGAGAGAGCTAGCACTGGTTCTTCCTGAAGCAAGATAAGCATCTACTCAACCAGCATTCTCACCTCTTCTATAGACTCTTCAGTTACACTCCAGTGATGGCTAATAGGGAACCAACTCAAGCAAGGAAAACCAACTCTCCCTAGCAAAACACATACCTTTATCAGGAATTTGCTTGTGGCCCATGCTTATCATTAGATTCTCAGCCACAATGCTTTATTGCTAAGTGCAACACCAAACAGAGATGTTATTTGCTTGTATGCCTCAGCTTGTTCTTGTTCAGCATAAACAAACAAACAGTAAACACCCATGAGGGCAGTGAGAGGTTTATCTGGGAAATGCAGTATGTAAAATGGCAATTACTCTGAAATCTGCTTCCGGTATATGTTCATAACACAGGTTCTGTGCAAAAACATGTGGGATATCATTGTCCAGCTTTCTGCAAGCCATAGTTTCCATTGCCATTGGACATGGGTCAGGATGGGTATCTTATTCCTTTGCCCCAGATAGGAAACATTTTCTCTAGCTGCCTTCATCTCTTCCCCTGTGATATTCAATACATTGCAAGTGTCAAGCCATCAAGTGCCAGCACTTGTGTCACTCTGGGCTGAGGAAAAGCCCAGGTGCCTGCTGCAATGCAAATTATTCAGGAGATGCTTGGTCACCTCTCTGCTGAGTCAAGTGTTTAAAAGAGGATACATCACAGGAAAGGGAAAATCAGCTGTTTCCTCAGCCTTTCATCTGTGAATGATGAAATGGGAGAGGAGCTCCGCTCCATCTGAACAATATTAATCGTGGCGGGATTGTCAGCGGTGCTACGGGCAAAAAGGTTTAGCAGTAGTGTGGGTGAAGAGAAGCATATTTGCCACAACAGCTCAGGGCTTCTCTGTACTGGCAGGGGGTTCTGGATTGAAACCCTCGGATGATGAGGGGCATCAGGTGGCTGTTCCCTTTCCCGGCACCTTGACATCCCAGTAAAAACTACAGACAAAAGAATCACAGCACTGCATTGCAACATGCCTTGATGGTGCTTAAGAGCGCTCTTGGAGGAAACCAGCTTAAGACATGGGCACCACAATTCCTACTGCCTAAGCTCTGAGCAAAGCGTGATTTACACTCCAAGCCTTCTTGTACAAATGTGCTCCATGCCTTCAGGTCATGACATGTCAGGATTTATTCTACCAGACTCTGAGAGAATATGACAAATTTGCATCTTCAACTAGATCTCACAAATTCCACCAATTCCTCCGGCATGTAGCTCTACTTCGTTCCATCACTAGCGGCTCTCTTTCTTCCAGCAGAAATAAGATATTCATGGTAAATAAAAGAAATAGCAGATAACACTTACGTGCGTATACTGCCCTATGGGTCAGCCTGCAGTGAGAGAACGAGGAGTATGACCAAAAGTTTAGCTTGTAATGGACAAAAATCCTGCAGGGTCTCATAATGGACACACTACTATCCTGCTGCTACAATGTGCAGTGATTTGGGAACATCAGAATGCAAGAGTTTTCCAAGGTGATACAGTCCAGTCCCATTTAGCAAAACCAACTGCACCACAAGGCTTCTTATAAACTGATCAAGTCCCCAGTAGCCCCAGGTGGCTTGATGCTCTCTCCCTTGGACCCCACATAAGACCAAGGTCTATGAAAGACTTTGAAGCAAATAAACAAAGAGAAGCATATAAACAAAGAGAAGATACTTGCCATAGTGGCACAGAAAGTTCAGCTGCTGAACGTTGATTCATTCGAGGGAATCATCTCACTGAGGCCTAAATGTTACAGAACCCAAATTAGCTGTCCCTAACAATGAGATTATTGAAAACTTGTGCTTCATTCCGATGTTAATCCAAACCAAACAGATAGATGAAAAGGAAGAACGGTACAGCACTCCTATACGTGTTGGTAGAAATATTTATTGAAACTTATGTTTGTAGAATTTTCATGTAGAATTTTAATTCTGTGGTGACTTGTGCTGACTGAGAGTGGTTACAGCTGTTCCACAGGATGGTGAGGCTGAATGCTGAGTGAGTGCTTTGTGTCTTTAAGTCTGTCTATAAAGCTCACAATTTTAAAAGATGCTGTATTAAACATTAGTTATTATAATAGTATTCACATGCAAAAATGCTCCAGGCCTGGAATTTTCACAGTGTTCAGTGTTTGTATTATTGGGAAGAGTCTCAAGAAATACTAACCCTACTTTTGGTCATCCATTTGCTGTTATATATTTCCCTAAGCTTACTCTCCTCATGTGTATCTTCTTTAAACTAAGAGATTACATCCTTCTCAATCTTTCTTTAACAGGAGTGTCCCAAGCAGATAATTATTCATGTCACCCATCTCTGAGCTACTTGCATTTCTATTGCTACCATTTGATGGCTGGTGACTAGGAATGAACACAATATTCCACGTGAAAGCAACTATTGATTTATTGAACAGCTTTATATTTTCAGTAATCTCTTTCATGCACACTTTCTTGCTACTGATGCTAGAAGAGTAAATGGATAAAAAATGTCTCTCAAATGCACTAAAATGGAAAATCTCAAGTATAATCTCTTCCTCCCCCTGGAAAAGTAACACATCTGACACCCTCTTTGTTGCAGAAAGTGCATATCCATCATGGATTTTCAGAGAGGTGAACTTTTGACTTTTAGTGTGACTTATAAGAAAGTTGGTATTTATTGTGTTACTGCCCATTTGCAAAATACTTGAGAACTGGGATTCAGTTAGCTGAAAATGTGAATAGCTTTACTTGGGCTGAGATATGTTAAAGAAGGGAATGCTAAAGGACTTTTCTTTGCCAGTAACCATTTCTGTGAGTGGATTTTAGCTGTAGGCATCTGTAACTGTTTTAACAAAGTATTCTTTTTTCATATAAAATATATGGGTCATCCATAACAGTTAAAAATATGATAGCATAAAAATATATAGCTAAACTGAATTCCTGAAATCCAGAATATGTACAGATGCCCTCAGACTAGGTAATAAATACCTCTTTTTCTTTAGGGCCTTTGTTCTGAAATTTCTCCTATGAATATACCATCCCCTGGAATGCAACACATTAGCAAAGTTTGTCATGCCTAAAAAAATAATTTTAAGAGGAGACACTCTTTTACACCATATCCTGTGGAAAATATATATCAAGAACTTTTAGGAAGTCAACAGTCACTGACTGCTCCTGGCCACCTCTGGCATGCTCTTCTCAGCCATCTCATGGATCCCCAGTAAGTGCAGCTGGACTATAAGTGTAGAGGTAGTATTTTCCTTGTGTCCCTAAAGCAGCAGTGCGGACACAAGCACAGCCAGCTGTGGACTGAATGCTGGCAGCCTTCTTGCTGACTCTGAGGTTTTTCTGCTCCTCTAAGGACTTAAGGATGAAGATTGCAGACATACAGGCACTTCGACTCTATCTATCTTGGCATATGCCAGCGGAGATAAAAGAGCGTATGGCTACGTGCTGAGGCTGTCTGCTAGAGCCAGTTGACAAGAAATAAATCAAAAGCAGAACAGTTGTCAGTATCATCAAGTGTCTTCTAGACAACCTCACTGACCAGGAGCCCTGTCTCACAGAATGTGTGATGAAACAGGCAGTAAGATGACTTTGCATCCACCTTTCTGTCTGTTGTTTTCTCCGGAGTCCAATACTGAAGTTTCTCAATGCACAGCCACACTGCATTGTCCACTAAATGGTTCAGGAGTTAGCCCTAATAAAAACAGGCAGCTGTGTGACTAATGACAAGTAATTTACTCTATTTTTGGAATTCAAAGTCAGCTGAAGTTATCATTATTGGTGTAGAACTAATCCAGTTCTGGAGAGCAACCTCAGTTTCCATTATAGCCATGACTGCAGAAATGAACATGAGAAATTTGCAGAACTTTATTATTTAGTCATGACACCACTTTTGTTATCAGGTCTCCTACATGTAAAGATCTTTTCTGGGTGCTTATAACAAGCACTGAGACATTAGTATGGACTTGCAAGTACCAAGTATGATTCCTTAACTCTGAGTGTATCTTGGGGATTATGAACAGTTGTGCCTCTGAATTTTAGCCAACACGTGTTTGACGTCAGCCTACCCATCAGCAGGCAGCACAGGTGCTTAACAGACAGGGATGCAAAAAATAATGTCAAAGGAAGTTAGGGCTCCATGCAAATACCTCTGGATTAAGAGTTTGCTAGACATGACACATTTCAAAGGAACATGGAGAACTTCTCAGTCTGTTATTTGGTCTTGCTCATGTTTATCACCAAAGAATCTGAATATTTAACAGTGAATGTACCCAAATCCTAGAGTAAGGCAGCAGGACTAGAGACATCTTCTCTCTAAACAGCTCTTTTAGGATCACACTCTACTGCTATGACCAGGGATACTGCTGTGGTAGGAACATGAGGAGATAAACAGATGCATAAAATAGATTAAATTGTTCAGGATGATAAGGTTCAGGTCACTAACCATGAGTTTGATGGGTCAAGTGCAGTCCCTATCCTTGTATGTTTCCAAGACCAGAATAGACAAAGCCCTGAGCAACTCAATCTGATCTCATAGCTGGCCCTGCTTACAGTGGGGGATCAGACTAGATGATATCCTGAAGTCCTCCCTTTCAATCTGAATTAAATTACTCTGTGACCCTGTTGCCAGGGTCCCAAATCAGTGCTCTGATGCCAAAGCTTCTTCAGTCTGTCATGCTTTCTTAGCTGACTCCAATCTTGCCATTAGTTTCACTCCTTGCAATGAGCACTTTGAAAACATTCTGCATTCAATGAAGCTAAAGGTCTGGAAAAAGAATATCAACAGGGAATCTATAGCTATGAAATTCACAGCAGAGCTCTGGCTAAAATTGATGAACAGTAACTATAAACTACCATCAACCTTCCCCAAACATATTTACATTTCATTAGGAATAGCAAAATATAGTGCCTGTTTTCCACGCATGACATCTTCTTGAAAATACATAACTTTCAATTTTTTTTCATAGTTTCCCCCCCCAACTTTGTTTCATTTAGATATGATCACTGAATCATAATTTCTGTTTCATTTCATGTGGACCGTCTTTCATCAGTCATATTAAGCAATTTCATCCTATTTAATTTCTAATACAAAAATGTTTGTTTGTTTTAATACCCCTTCCTCAGCCTAAACAAACAAAAAATTAGAGAAGAATCAAGTGCTTCTTTTATTCTGAAGAATTAAAATCTCTGAGGGAACAAGCATTTCTCATGAGCATTTGTTCCTTTGAAAACTCAGTTTTTGTTCAGAAAAAAAAAAAAAAGAACGAAAAGCAAGCCCTTGATGAATGTATTAACAGTTCATTCTAACCAGGATAACGAATGAAATGTTCTCAAAGCAGAAAGAGCCCAATAGCCTCTTAAAACAGATAACTTCCTGTGATAGCTTTTTATGGACTGATGAACTTGACACAGCATGCTCCTGCCTTGCTTCTTTGAGACACTTTCTCACCTCTAGCTTAAAGCTACTGTGCTATAGAAATCCCTGCACCATGGCAGGAATCTCTCTGTGAATGTCTGCAGTGCCTATAGGGGCTATATATAGTCTTAAATCAGGTTAATTGTCTATAATAGTGCCCTTCACTCTCTTTGTCAAGTTTATCGTTGCTGAAGGATGTCACCCTGACAACTGCTCAGGCTGAAATCTCCCATCTTCCACAGGAGAGTGGAATATACTCCAGATGTACAACAGACTCCAGCAACTTTTCATCCTTTCTGATGGGTTTGGGTATAAGGGGGACAACTGTGGTGACAGCTTTAAGCTCGACCATTCCCCAAGAGCAGCAGGAGAGGATTGTCCACAAGAGGCAGCCATTGGTAGCCACTGGTAGCCACTTATGATTACTTTTGAGTGGAGGAGGTTTGAGGTAGTCATATTATTTCAAGGTCAGAAGCTTCACACATTTTAATGTGTATGCATTGTGATGTGTATGCATGTTTTCCACTCTGTGAACCCCTGGTGCAGCGCCGTGAATAAACGACGACTCCTCGAAGTATGATGTTCGTGGCATAAAAAAGCCAGGAGGAATTGTTATCACAGAGGTGATCACTGCCGAGGTGGTGCCCTCATTGACCAGGCACAGTCCCACAGCACCACCAGGGTGCTGATTGAGGCAGAGTCCACTGACAGCCCCAGGCAAGGCAAGGTGATGAGTAAAGTCCAGGTTCCCACCAGGGAACAAGACCCGGCCTTCTACAAGGTGGACCCAGTATACCTCTAGAAAGAGAATTAATCGAACCGGGACAGCGCTGAGCAGAGGTACGCAGGCAACATAACACAGGAGATTTATTGAAGCTCAGGTCTGGGCTAATGGGCAGAGGTAAGCCAGCCAGGGCAGTTCAGGTCTGTTAGTGCCCTCAAGGCATGGCAGATAAAAGGTTGTAAATAAAGGGGACACCATTAAACAGAGAATGTGAACGCTGAACCACAGAGAGCTGGCTTATAACATCTTGTGAACAATTGCCTTAGGGCTGTGTGTGAACTGATTATTCCAAGGTGTTTTTTTATTTTGGTGGGTGGTTTTTTTTGTGGGTTTTTTTTTTCTTTCTTTCTTTCCTTTTTTATTTTTTTTTTAAGGATGGAAAGTATTTTCTTTTTGCATTGGGATAGAGGCAGTAATATACAGACACAAAGGATACACATCACTCAGCAGAGCAGCTGTGGATTCAACACAGTACAGCAAGGGAGGTTAGGGAGAAATCAAGGGCGGGGAGAAAGGAATAGTTTAGCCTGTGCAAAACAACAGGATTTGCACAACAACCCAGTAGGTGAAAACAACCACCACTGCCAATTGTTGTGTGTCAAGGCCTAAATGGATCACAGACGGGAAGGCATTTCTTTCCAAAATACACATGAAAACATGAGGCGTGTCATCAGCTATTTTACTACATCTTAGAACATATCTGTTGGATAATTTTTTAGGAGAGTGTACTATGATGAACAGAGCTGCTGTAGCATGAAAACTTCTGCTATTCCTCAGGCTCCTTTGGATATGCCAAGCTGCATGCCCCCAGGAGATGGGCTGTGGGAGCCTGAAGCACAAGATGTGAAGATGAGGCAGCAATGGGGATTATAGTGATGAGAAGGATCTTTATTTCTGTCTGGAGACATGGTTAGGACTTGCTAACCTCTTTGGGCCAGTCCGTAGAAAAATGTGGCATATCACTGTCTCTGGGCTCTCCCTGCACACACTTCATGTGTTATTTGCACATGAGGAGGAGACTTAGACAGCAGATGCTGCAGAAAAGGGAATCAGTGAATATTTATTCAGATTCTGCACAGCTGCTCATCTCCACTCCTCCCCCACTGTCTTTTGTTTCTTATTCATGAGGACGGGTCTGAGTGGGGTTCTGTCTGACATGTACGTTTGGGACACAGCTGTGGCAGGCGGGGGGTGGTTTCTGCATTAGGAAGCAGAAATCTTGTAATTAAAAGCATTCTGACATGTAGTTCAAGAGCTGTAAAGCACAGCACATCAGCGAGGGAGCCACTTACACGGCCTGAATGGGAGAAGGGAGCAAACTGCAGACACCCCCCACTGAATGAAGTCTATTTGCATGAACCACTCATGAAATAATTACCAAGAGCAACAAAAAGCAAGGTCTGTTTGCTAATGATTCATGAGCTGGATAAAGGCTTGAATTAGTGGGATAATTTATTTGTAAAAATAATGTAGCCAGCTGTAATTAGAAGGCTGGATAGAGTGATCTAGAAAGAGAAGGAAATCATACCCAACAGCCATGACCTTCCAGAGGGTATTACTGTTTTTGAACAGAAGCATTCCTAAGAGCCTGTGAGCTTGCCTGGGTGCAGGGTGGATCTGGTGGAGGCCTAAGAACCAGGATCCTCATGCTATTTTTTTTTAAGTGTAGGGATCCTTTCCTTTCTTGGCTTTGGCCTATTTGAGCAGTTGGTACTATTCCCAGTGGCTTTTGGGTGTAGATCAAAGCATTGCTGAAATCACTTTCAAGTCAAGCAGAGAGCATTTGGAATTAGATCAGCAACTAGCTTCATTTTAAAAGAGTTAGAGATTTTCTGCTGAGAAAAAAAGTTGGCTTTTTTTTTTAACATAGTAGGGTATATCCATATAGTTCATATTTTCTCCCCATCTCCAGCTGTTATAGAGGCTGAGATAGGGATGCCCCTTGTGTGAAGCACCATCCTCTGGGGCCAGCACCTCTAACCCACGATGAATATCCACAGGCCTGCGTGTGATCGATCTCAGCACTGCTCGTTTCGCTTGCCAAAACCTTGAGCTCAAATGGTTCCTTGTCTGTCAGCTGGCCTGACCCTGACATGGCAGAGGATGACAATTATGCCTTGTCCTCATCTTTGCTGCAGGGCTGTTCCCTTCTCTGCTGGGCAGGGAATATGGAGGTCAAAGAACTTGGCTGGGCAGCAGGAGGAGAGGAAAGGGGCCACAGGCAGGTAGGAAGCTCTTGGTGGGGTCATGATACTGTAAGGAATAACCTGCCTGTTGCTTTGCACAGAGCGTTGTCCTGTCATCCTCACAGAGGAGCAAGCCAGCTTTGCTATGGACCTTCCCCTCAGCACTCACCTCCAGTCACATATGCATGCTAACAGCATGAAAATGGTGAGGCAGCCCCTGAGGAAGTGATCTGCCTCCCCCGGGCCAGTGAGGAGTTCCTTTCTGACCTCAGTCTCCCTGTTTCAGCCTAGCAAGCTGTGTGACAGAACCCTTCTCTGTTCAAAAGGAAAATCCTCTGGACAGAAAACAGGCACTGACTGACCCAAACATCAGCAGTTATGTCAAACTCACCTCTGCTGGTCTGTAGTTTAATCATCCCTGTCTGTTGTTGTTGCCCTGCTTTGAAGTTTCTGGAACAACACTTAAGGGGGCCTTTCCTTGAAACTTCCTTGCAATGAAATGTCAAAAGGACTGTTGCAGCTCTCCATTGCATGAAGAAGCAACGAAAGATAGTATTCTAACCCTGCTCTTGGTTTTCTAACAAAGGGTCCTTCTAAGTGTCCTCCCTCTGAACTATGAGAGTATTCCCTTACACGGGAGAGGTGACAAAACTCTCTTTCCTACTCATGGGGTGCCGCAGTTCAAGCCAAGCCCTTCCCAACCTTCCCATTGCTGGAGCGAACTCCATCCTGCTGCCAGGGAGGTCCAAGGCTCAGCTGGTGCCAACCAAAATAGGCGGAAAGCTTCATGTAGGGGTTAAAAGGACCTCACATGGGGAGAAGTCTATTTTTAATTAGCTTTGCAAATCTGTGTAATCATTTTAATGATTTAGAGATTGGTCCTCTAAGGTATATCTGGGAGCTACAGTGGAATTTTTATATCTCCCAGGGGAAAATCAGCAACATTCAAAGACAACCAAGTCCCTTAGCTACTGACAAGCAACTGTTTGTTGCTATCTATGTAACAGTCCTGTACAGAGGGGTTTGAGAAAAGGGTGGGTGGGAAGGGTTTCCACCAGATCAAAATAAGACTGTGAATCATCGATGTCACACTGTTGTGAAAATGTGTAAGACCATACTAAGATGTATGGCTAGACTCCTGTGAAGAGCCCGGGTAGTAATCCTTTAGCGCCAGTGATTGGCATGATCTCATTTAGACAACTGGCATCACACTTCAAAATGTTTGTGCATCAACTGGACAGTCTGGGAGGAGGGTGCCAACAAAGGTCAGTGGTAGAGAAAACAAGATGTGTGAGAAAAGACAGAGGGTACTGCCTAAGCTAGAGAAAATCACATTGTTTGAGGAGGAGGATGTGATGCAGTCTTCAACACATAAAAAGCCACTGCAAAAAGTATGGGATTTTTTTTTTTTCTTCATGTTTTGGTAGGGAAAGGAAATGTAATGAACTGCAGCAAGAGGAATTTAAGGCTACAGATGCACTGAAGTAGATTGTCTTGGATGGGCGAGTTTCCATCATGGTAACATTAGATAAATATCTGCCAGGAATGGCCCAGATATAGGTAATCCTCCTTTGGGCAGAAGATGGGTAGAATGAATGTTTGAGGTTCCTTTTAACCCATATTTTTTTACTAGTCTACATTCAATATGATAAAGCCTCCCACTAGTCACACACGGGGGGATAGAATTCTGGCGCTGGAATGCAGGGATATGGAATGGACATTTGTTCCAAATGTTGCTGAGCCTTGGGAAGAAAATCAGAGTTTCCAAGTCAGAATACATCATCAAAAAGGATTAATTTCATGCATTCTAATGCCAAGCAAGATGCTGTCCACATATCATTAGGAGTCAAGGCTTTTAAGATCTGCTCTACACTGGCACAGAAAACAAAATTTGCCCCAGTGGCCTGTGTAAAAGCCATAAAATAAAATTCTCCCTCACACCTGGTTGTAATGCGCTGGCTACTGAAGAGGATTTGTTTGTCACCCTCCATCCCAGTGATGGTCTCCTTCCAGCAGTGCTGCCAGAATGGCAGAAAGGTGCACAGAATACTTTGGGATGGAAGTTTCTCCCCACAGAGCCATATGGCCACAAGCAGATAACGCTGTGAGCAGCATTCATTAACAATTTCCAAATCTGCAGCAGCTGGAGCGTGGGATCATTTAAAACATGACTGATTTACTTCCTGCAGCCTTGAAAAGGAGGGATGGGTTGGAACCCAAATGCACAACACATTTCTCTGAACTTATCAAATGAAGCCACATGCATCTCATTAGCATCACACACACGCACTCACAGAAGTTACCTCTTGGGGAGGGTACTGGAGAGGCTCACAGGACAGCTGCTCGATGGAGCATTGGCAGGAGACCAGGTATCCCAGTTGCTGGGGTGGCTCCAGAAATTGAGCAGAATGGAGAAAGCGGGAAGAATATTTATAATAATCCTGATGAAAGCGAAGTGTTGGACTACTATTTTATTTGAGCTGCAGCAAGAACAATAATAAAAGCTGTGAGGTAAGGGCCATTCTTTAGGCAAAACTGTTCTGTGAAGGCTGTAATGAGCTGCACTTACCTAAAAATAGTGTTCAAGTTAACACAGTGTACCCTTATTTGTGGGACAGTGATCCATCTTTGTGCCCACCAGATGTTACTTCATTAATTATTGACAACAACATGGCATTTCTATAGCACTTCATAGCGTTAAGAGAGTTTTATAAATAGATAGATAAAAAATTAATCAATCAATTTTGTTAGACAATTAACTAGCATCCACCGCTTTAGTCTGAGATGATGCCAAGATTTTCCTTTTTTTTTACGCGTGCAAGAAGAGAAAGACTGAGCTTGCCAGAAAAAAGAGAGAAATGCTTCCAGCCTAAAAAATGCGAAATAATTTCTGAATGTTAAGCAATGGGGTTAAATGTATAGAGCTTCCAAAAATTTTGGGCACTGGGATGGAATTTGTCTCCCTCCCTTGATTGAATGCAGATGTTTGCATCTAGGCTCATCACAGTGGACCTCCTTTATAGTCAGCAAAAAGAAATGAACCATGCTCTTCAAGTGCCCGTTAGTTGTGGCTGATAATAAAGAGATATTGTAGATATCAAGGTCAAGGTCTGACGTAGGCATTGCACAGCTGGGGGAGAAGAATCCTCCCCTGACATCTCCTTTGAGAATCTGTCAGGAAAAATATTTTGAGCTCTAGCCCTGGAGCTGCTGCAGTTTAGGTCTTTAAAGAGGAGACAGGATGGTACCTCCGGGGAAGGATGGCCAGGCACGTGGTGGGCACAGGTCCCAGCTAGCGCAAAAATGGCACTTGCTCAGCAAAGGCATTGCGTAAGGAGGGCACCTGCCAGAGGGCAGGGAAAGCTCTGCTCCTCCAGTACCTCTGCATGGGCTCTGCCTCTGAGCTGCACTGCCGCAAAGAATAAGTGTCTGAGAGCCGGGTTGTGAAGGAAACTGTTGCCCAGGAATACATGGGCAGGTTTATCCTGGCTGTTTGGTTTGTGCTTAAGCTGTGGTGATGCTGGGGCTCCTGCTGGTTGCTGTAGGCACAGTGGGTTGTGGTCACTGGTTGCTGTGTACTCTGCCACCCTGTCTCTGTGCCTTGCATGGCCTTTGTGGGCTCAGAGGACCTGAGGCAGTAACAGAAAGCTTTAAGCTGAAGAGTCATTCCTGATAAACAGGAACAATATCCAGAAACAGATTGCAGAAATCCTTGCTCTGTTGTGTTGGCAAAAGGGCATCAGAGCTGCTGATACCCTGAGATATGTGACTTCTTTCAGCCATTTCTCCAAAGCAAATGAACTGGTGTTTGTTTAAATGTGCAGGAATGGGAGCATAGAGAGCAAGGTGCTGAGGAACAAGAGAAAAGAAAGCAGATATTGTGCAGGGAATACAGCATGCCCTTAAGGCTGAGAGATCTGTGGAGGAAAACACGAAGACCAGGAACCCCTCTCTGCACAGCAGAAACCACCACTCACCTGAGTACTCAGAATTTCACCTTCCCAGCTGACAGGACTGCAGAACTGCTAGAGGAGACATAACGGGAGGAGAAAGGGGAAGGAAGAACTCCCAGACACAGGGACAAAAATCCTATTTCTTCCTCCTATTTTGAAGACCAAGACCAGAACAGTTCTTACCTTGGGGACAGCAGTATACATCCCCACCAGTATCTTATAAATTTCACTAAAGACTTTCTCTGTCATTTTGTTCTAACATAATGTAAAGTCACAGCAAAATGCAACAAATTTTTAAGAGAACAATACCATACAAAGCAAGAGCAGCACTGGTTATCATTATCATTATCAAGGTCATACTAACTAGGTAAAAAGATCCAGTTGTTCTGTGTTGGGAGACAAAAGACATGGCCATTAACTTTTCAGCTTTCTCCTATATAGGCTTTTCTGTGTTCATCTGAGTTGCCACTCTCCAAAATATTCATGTGTTATTAAAAAATATATATATATGTATTAATGGAAACTTGTTAAGAGTACTCATAATGGGTTTACATAGATTTATTAACTTTCTGAAGAATGTTTAAAAATGTTGAGGTTTTTCTGTGTCTGTACTCCTGTGCAGTAGTCCTCAATGGGGATTTCACTGGCTGTTCCCAGGCTTGGCGATGGACATGCAACTACACAGGCTGATGGCAAAGATGGGATTTGTAAGTAAAGGCTACAAGGTCTTTTATGAAGTAATGGCCATATTTCTTCTGTTTTTCACTCCCTCCCTTGAAAAGAACTCTGTATACTTTCACATTGATAGTAGTATCATGATTATGAATAATCTTTCCCTGTTCTTGTTTGATAGTCTTCCTTTAAACCTCTGTCACATTACACATGTGTAAGCTTATTGACCATAAAATTTTCTTTCACGATCACCACCAGCAAGAAAACACCAGAGATGCCACTGGCCAAGCTCCTGTTACTGCTAGATTTTCTGCTCTTTCTGTGGTTGTACCTGGTTTCTAGAAGAAACACTACCCTGTTTGTCTTGTGCCACACATGTTTGTGGCACCTTCCTGGCACATAGAGATAATTCCTGCCCTGAGAAGCTCTTGACTGCAGTTAAGAGACAAGAAAAGAAAATGCTTCGTAACTCTTATACATTTAGATATATATTTAGATATATTCAAATATATATAATATATTATGTATAATATATCTTCTAATTAACATTTATTCTTTTTGTTTCAGCAGCTATACACAGCGGGTCAAATTCACCCCCAGTAAATTGTTACTAATCCCAGTATACACATTAATCGAATGTTTCCAGGCAGACAGAGACACTGCCTGGCCACTCTCTATCTGCACAGGTTGCTTTCAGTGGGAAGAAGCAGATCTTGCAAGCTCAAAGGAACTGCTCACCTTTGCAGTCCAAGCTGAGAAACTGGTGAAACTTCTGACAGCATGCAATTTCCCCACGAGATTTTGACTATAGGACTAAAATCATGTTTCTGAAGGGATTAAGATACTTTCCCATTCTGATTGTAGGAAACATGGAGAAGTAAAAAAATAAAGCACATTTCAATTTTTTACACCCCTCTAGAAGTGTTACTTTGGGCTGCTGCTCAAATCACCTGAATAATTTTGCTCTTCTCTGCATTTTCTTTTATTAAAGATGCTTCTATCGGGGCATCATTATTCAATTCCTAGCAGCAGAACAGCTAAGACAACTCTTCTGGTTGCAATCATTAAAGGCATCAATTAAACCTGAAGCTGAAATACCCCGAATTTATTTAAACTCAGCCTCCTGACAGACTTCAGAATCAACTATTTGCACATCTTTGGTTGTTTTACTTGTGTTAAGACCTTCCTGCTATTGCATAATGAACTAAGGGATCATAAGCAAAGAGCTCAAAACACAAATCTTAGAAGATGTTTCTTTTCTGCATGAAATGTGACCTGGGTCTACTCTTAGCTGTTTTTCTGCCTTAGTCGAAAGTGAGTGCAGGATAAGAAGACACATAACACTGATGTGTGGCTGTGCATGCAGCACACAAGCACATACCTCAGCTTCCCTGATGCAGGACTGTGACCCTTGCACTCCCTGTATGAGCCCTGGGATCATACCACACGTTACCACTAGATGTCAAACTGTGTCCCAAATCCCACAAATGCCTCCCATGTCAAGTGATGGAGGGCCCTATGTGCTGCTCCTGCTGCAGCAACCCGGTCAGAGCAGATTTTAATTTTATTTCAGAGGAAAATGGTAGACAAATGATTGAATTAAGGGGATTTAGTTACTGCAGACACAGGGATTTCTAAAGGGATACTTTGCCCATAGAGGTAGGATCAGGTGTTGCTAACAGCTGTTAACTATGATTTTGTCCAAAAATTAAATCTACCTGCTTGCACTGTAAATGAAAGAAAAAAAATAATATAGGTCGATAGAGGAAAAATTTAACTTACCAGCAAGTGAGGCTATATTATTCCTTTGTTCCCTCTTGGCAAGTTTTAGTTGCTTTAAAACCAAAATCAGTAAGAAAAACTGAGGAGTCCTTAGCTTAGGACTGCAGCTTTAGCAGCATTCGTACACAAAGCACAAAAATTGTGATCAGCATTTGGATCAGGGATTCCCCTGCATACAACAAAACCCACAAGAGCAGCTTATTCCTTCAAACAGTTTAATCTGGAAGCGATGGAGGTGCTTCCTTGCAGGTGAGCCGCGCACTGCAGGCCATAATGAAGGGTGTTAACAACAAGTCCTGTGTTTCCTTCCTCAGGAGAGGCCTATGGCACTGTTACTCTGGACAGGTTTGAACTCCTACCTACCATGAGTTTGATTTCTCAGATGTGTGCTTCTTTTTGTTACCTTCAGGTTTAAATGACAGCTCTTTTACCACCCAGATAGGGTTTTTTCTCAACAGGAGGTGAAGAAATTCCCATCTAACTGCATGCCTTCTCCGTGAAAGCTGTTATGTAAAGGATGGGATCTGGCCTTTAGCATGTGTTGGAAAATACAGTTTTTTAGGTGTAGGCTTCTGAAACGACATGGCTTGGGCTCTTTTTAGCCTCACCAGCATCCTTCCTGTTACTACCAAAAATAAACACAGCAAAGCTTTTCTTCTTTAGAACTTTTAAACTTGCTAGGCTTTGTCACAAGTTGTGTCACAGGATGTCCCACATCACCACAACATACCTCATCACCACAGCATGACATGGGCTGAGGTCAGCTCTGGGTGGGGAAGGATCTTGGCCTCTCCTGCCTCCAGTTCCTTGTCAAAATCTCTCACTGGATCAAGAGTGATCAAGTACACTGGGTGCAGAGCCTCCCCCCACAGCCTAATCGGGGGAATTTGATCATCTGGCTTTGACCCTCTCATTTACCACTGGTGTCTTACACCTCTGAAAGGCATAAGGCATCCAAGCTCCCTCCTTGAGTAGAGCCTCAGTTATTTCCCCGTCCATTTTCCAGATACACTCAGTGTGCAAAGTTTAGTCATGGCTCATGTCCCTAATTGGTTCCTGCTCAATTCCCTCCTCCCGAGGTCCTCTTCTGTGGCTGGCAAGGTGGGAAGAGGCCCTGAGGCACAGCTCTGTAAGGACAGAGGGTCTGGTCCAACATGGCACGGTGGCTGTCTGCCTCCCACACAGGGAATGGAGGCTCTGGCTGCAGAACAGCCAAAGAGCTGTGTGGGAAGGAAAGGCTGTCTGGGCCTGAAGTGGTCAGCTGAAGACACTGTGCCAAGGCCCGCAGCAGGTCCTCTTTGGCAGTACTGCTTTACTGCATGGAGCAGCGGGTCTGAGAGCAGGGTCTCCTGGACAAATCAGGCTGCAGAACAAGCATGGTTAAGAAAGCTGCTGAGTCTGGTTACGTGTCCCCAAGGCTGTCTCTCCAGCCAGAAAATTTCATCTTGACACACGGGGAGGGCCTCCTCAGCAAGTGTGCGCTATCCAAACCAGTAAAGAAACGGCCTTGTGCCAACAAAACCAGGCCAAAACTATGCAATCAGACCTCCAGCATGTTTAAAAATATCTCTGGGTCCCTGTACATCCCACTTCTCCTGGCTCCCTTTCTGTTTCTCAATGCAAGGAAGGAATATCTAGCTAGCTGAGGTTTGGGATATGGTTGAGATGTTTCTGTGGTAAAAGGGTGGAGCTTCCTTGTTTTCTTCTTTTTCCACAAAGTCCTCTGGATCTTGGACGGTGACTGTTCAAAGAAACCATGTTGCTTTTCCTCTCCACCCCCTGCTTCTCCTTCCCTCACTCGGAAGGAAAATGAAGGAGCTCAGGGATGACAGGAACAAGCAGCGAGCCCGAGCTTTGCACCAAAGCTGTCATTAGAGCAAGGTGTGGCCAGCACACCGCAGCAGAGACCAGCCAAGACAAGCACTTCCCTTCAAAGGGCCCTCCTTCCTACTACACCAACACTGGGACACCCTTTCATGGGATTTCCTTACTGTGGCAACCCACACCCACATGGTATTTAAAAGAAGGATCATTTTGGGGTTATCCCTGTGTCACTACCTGCTCCACTTGCCTTAAGAGTTGCCTCCAGCAACCAAACAACAAATTATCAGGGCCAGGGATGGGGACATGGAGAATACGAGAGGGCCCCAGGATAGCAATGAAATGAAGTGGCTTTTGGCAGCTTGACAATATAATTTGTCAGTCATCATTGCTCTCTCCGAATTTTATTTCTGAGGCTCTATCCTTTTCTGAATATAATGAAAAAGTTATTCTCCTTCAATGGCAAGCAGTTTTAGAGTTAAATTTTTCTCCCTTCAGCATTGTCTTTAAGTGAAAGACACAGGTGTAAAAGTTAACAGCACCTGAAAGTAATAATGATGATCTTTTACAATTCAACATTGGCATGAGACTGTGCTCTTAATTTTTCTCAGGCCATGCGGTCTCACTTGTCACAGCTGGCCCAAATGCCTGAAACCACAACTAGTCAAAGCGCACAGTCAGTCCAAGGAGGAGAGGAAGAAACTACAGAAAACTTGCCAGATAGCCTAAGACAATAAAGAACCTGAGGAAATTTCAATCTGCTCTGGGATACTCCAAAATCAGAAAAAGAAATGAGATTTGCTGAATAAACAATTCATAGCAAAATTATTCACTGAAATTAGAGGCCAAATAAAAGGAGGGAGAAGGATCCCGAATGTTTTATGGTAATAGAAGGTAAGATGGTATTGGCACAGGAGGAATGTACTTCCTAGGAGAGATGACAAAGAGGATCTGTCTCCTTTTTGGCATTTTTCAGAAGCACAACAAGAGGTATGACTCTGGAAGAAAAATAGAAGCCATTTCCATCCACAACCTATAGATCCTGGGGCCCCAGAACTGAGCTGTCACATCTTATTTTTATATCCTACTCCCAGTGTGTGAGTGTTTTACCAAGATGTTTTCTTTTCTCTCATTTCATATTTTCAGCGATTGCTATTGTTCTGCAGTCTCCAAATGGGCTCTGGGAACCCAAGGACAGCACGAAAAGCTGAAGTATGGGAAACGTACCCGGAAAGGGCAGAGCAGGACTGATAGGGGTGACAGAGACTCCAAGGTCTTCTGGAAATGCAGCGCCTGACTATCCCTGATGCAAGAGCTGTACTCAGGCACTGTGGCATTTCACAGTGAGTTCGAAGAGCGTTTATAACCCTCAGGTACTGAGTGGCTGTGGTTTCACATGCCTGTAATAAGCAGGAGCTAGTGTTAGCCTAGAGTGAACAGAAAAAGTGATGTTTTGTAATATTTTTTCTCTTGTTTGGAGACTGCTAAGCACATACTGAGTGTTGGGGGGGTCTCCACTGCTATCTACTTCTTCTCTGGCCATAAAGAATGAGCAAAACCAGAAAACACGTGAGAAATTGTGTTACTTATTGCAAAGGTTAACCTGAAAAGAGGTGATCTTGCTCAAACTCATTTGTAGGTAGCCTAGGTAATTTAAAAGGGAGACAACTGTGAGCTGGCGCAAATTGAGGTATCTTAGAAAAGCATTTGTAGTTTCCACATGACTGATAGATGATTATGTCTGTTTGAGATAGTGTGCTTTAAAAATATCAGACAGCAAAAAAAGGTTTATTGGTGTAATCTATTTTAATTATGCTTCATATTTGTAGTTATTTCTGAAACTCCATAAAAATTACCAGAAAATAAAACTAAACTGAACTAAAAAGGTTGCTTCCTGTTAGCTGGTAATTAAAACATCCTGATTTGAAACTAAATATAGCCCTTCCTGTAAATTTGGTAATTTTTTGCTAGACTGGGCTCACTGCACATGTAAATACAACAATCTAATTGCTCACTTTTATTCAAATGCACAATTTGCATTCACTTATGTTAGAAAATAGTAAATGGCTTTGCTTATTTATGTGATAATTATTTTTTTAACTTTGATTTGTGTCAAGCTATTTTTAGATAAGAATTGAAATTCAATTAAGATGCAGAAAGACATGATTTAAATTTTACTTTTTATTTGATAATGGAGCTGCCCAGTAGTTATGCAGGACAGAAGCTGATCAAACTGATTTAGCAAGGAAAGGAAATAGTATCTGTAGGTGTAAATTTAATTGTTTATTTTTTGGCATATACGTCTCACAAGGTTGTAGAGCTAATAGATCTCAGCCTTTGTCACTTATACTGAGATGAAAGAAGAAAATCTAGTCTTCCTTGGTTTCCAACTTGCTATGAACTTTGTAGTGCCGAAAAGAGCAGTAGTTGTTGAATCAAAATAATAATAAATAATGAATAATTTTAAGAAAACCTCCTAGAACTTCCAGAAAAAGGCTGCAAATTGTGGAGAAAGGAGCTCTTGGACAGATTTTTCTAGTTTTTTCACTGGTGACTTACCTCACATTGTTGGTGTGAGATTAAGCCTTTAGTACACAAAATTTCCCATTGATTTCTCAAACAGCTTAATTCTCTAAAAGGAAGGTCCATTTAATTTAAAAGCTAAAACCACAATTTAAAAACCCCAAACCATCTATGATTGCGCCTCTAGCAGTCTTCCCATTGCTCCCACAAATTTCACATCTAAACAGAAGTTTCCACAAGATGGTCCTCCCAGAATAGGACCCATTCTGCAATCACAAAACACAGGTTTTTGTTGCATGTTCCTCAAACAGTCAGCACCACCTCAGCAGCCATTTCACTGCCATCCCTGAGCTTCTCAGGATGTCATTAATCCACCTTTTTCTCCTGATTCTCCCTGCTGGCAACCTTTTCTGTTTCATATTCAGCTGGGGCCCAGGTCTTCCTCCACCTGACTGTGCTGCCATAATAGGTCACAAAAGAACACTAAGCACAAAATCCCTCTGGCCATTCAAGCAGTTGCTTTCTTTTAGGTAAGGGGCTGCAGCACTATCTTGGAGAGTCAGAAAAGCATGTGGCTGCAGACCAATCCCTTTCACATCTCCTAAGCAACCACTGAAATAGAGGAACAGTCTTTTCAAAATGGCATCACGATGAAGTGATTTGGCAAAATGCAAATATAATTTCCTGTTGACTGTTAAGGCTCCATAAATGAACTTTAGTCACTGAGCACAGTGGATCTGTGTTCTGCAATAAACAGCAAGTATGAAATAACCTCCTTCTGTATTGCAACACAAACCGAGACCACTGATTTCTTGTCCAGCCTGTGTGCACAAAATCAGGAGCTGCTACAGAGACATGCCTTTGTTTTTCATCCTGACATCCAAAATTTTCCAAGTTTTTAGGGTTTTTATCTCTAAAATTTCTCTATACACTAATGATTGCTGTATCTTTTTTGGTAGTGGTTTATCCTGAAATCTGAGAGTCTTACAAGAAATCCCCTGACACCAGCAGCTGGGACTTAAAGGCAGTTGCTGTGTGACAATAATATTACAACCCAGAAAACTTAACATATACTGGGTTTTCTAATAACTCCCATATCTCCTATGACAAAGGCAATTCCCAATTGACTCAGTTTTACTAGGGGCCTTTGACTTACTCAAATTGTCTTCTGTGATATGGTGAAGTGCAACACTGTAGAGTCTTGCATGCTGTGTCCTACAGACCCTGGCTGCTAGGGGTCAGTCTGAAATACAGCCTCTCCTTGCTGCATTAATTTCTCACTTTTACTGATTTACCTGTAAAACATGAATTGTAGCACTTGAGCAATTCCCTGTACCCTCCATTCATCTACAGTTTCTCCCTGGGACTGCTGTCCTACAAAGCCCATGAATCAGTGTTGTGTGCCCATGGTGTCAAAATATTATTATCTACTTATTTTTGCCCCAGCTGCATTTTTCCTGACAGCATGCGTTCTCCTAGGCTGTTCTGAAAAGTTGGTTCCATTTTCGAGTTGGAAATACTTGGTATTGTTACAAAAAGATGCTATATAACTATTACTCAAACCATTGGATTTGTCCCGACATCTCTTAAATTTGCCAGAGAATTGTTTGTATGGGGTGGTCAGTGGAGTCAGAGTATGACACTGGCACTGGGGTTGCATGCACGCCTGCCCTCCTCCTCACAAGAGATTTATACCCCTCTTCTCAGGCAGGACTACCAGATGTCTGTGTGGTTTAGGCAGATTCTTTTCTAGCTAGTCTTTCTCTTTCCCTAAATTTTGCTATAATTCTGGTACTCAGCACCTTTCTTACCCAGCTGGAAATGTTTTTTTTGTTGTTGTTGTTGTTTTTTTTTGTTTGTTTGGTTTTTTTTGGTTTTTTTTTTTGTTTGTTTTTGTTTTTTTGACAAAACCTCTCTAGTGCTTATGGGTCTAAAGGAAAACCCAAACCTGATCCAGCTGAAGGATGTTCCTGGAATCTCCCTCAGGGATACACATGTCCTTTTCTGGCTAGAGATATTTTGGATCAGAGGGCCAAAAGAAGCAGCAAAGTTGGAACTCAAGGTAATGGAACAAATCCATTTTGGATGCAAATCTGTGATTTACAGGCTCTCATCATTTAGGCTGCAGTGGACTAGGCAGACCTCTCAGTCTTAAAAGAACTTTCATTCTTTATTCTCCCTGTATGGCTTTTTTGTTTGTTTTCTCCCCTCTCTTTTTTCTTTTTTTTTTACTTTTTTTAAAACAAGCAGAAGTAATCTCATTGCCCTGCTCACCAGTAGGGCTGGGTCTGCTTCTTCTCTCCCCTTACAGTGCTGCTGTAGCAGAGAATGGTGGCCAAACACCACAAGAGCACAGAAGAGAACAATTTGAAGGGTGAGGGAGAAGGGCATCTGACCACACCTGTAACCCTATATGTACATGAGCAGCTTCTACTACAGCCAGGGCAGAGACAGCAAAAGCTTTCCAGGAACAACCTGCTACTAAAATGTGCTCTGGCAGGAATACAGGATTAGGGGTGAGGGAGAACACAGAGCAGATCTTACATTGCTCCTTGCCATCCTGATTTGTTGTCTCTTGGCATTCCCCCCCCGTGTCCTCTGACACCTCCTCAAAGACAGTCCCTGGGGCAGGGCCACACCACAGAGCTCTTAGCAAGGGGAAAAAGCCCATGGTGGAGTTTGCAGTGAAGAGTCACAATTGCTTCCCATTTCCCAGTACAGTATGTTACAAGGGGCCCATTGCAAAGCTTGGCCGCCTGACAGTTTTGTTTGCAAGAGCGTTGGCCCCTTTCCAAGCAATTCTTTCAGGTCTCATTGTTTGGTAGGAAACAAACAAGGGGAACGGTACTGGGTGGGCACACCAGAAGAGGGTCTAAATATAGCAGGGTAGCATTAGGGAGCCAGGCTTCTTAGCCAAAGCTGACTCTAAAGATGACAAACCTGCTCTGCTAGTCTACAGAAAAGACACCAGTTCTGCTGTAGGCACCCAGTGACAGAGGAGAGGGCTCTCTAGATGTCCCAGTCCTCTTGGCCAGCTACAACCATGCTACGCTAGCCATAAAAGTTGAAAGCAGCCTGTTAAGCGGCGTAAGTAATTGCAAAACACAAAGAGAATATCACTGGTTCTAGCCTGAAGTCTTCTTAGTACTTTCTGCTATAATTTACACCCAGTATAACTTCAGCATGAGTCAGGAATTAATCTGAACTACAGACTTAGGCAATGAGGTATCAGAATGAAGACAAGCCAACCCCTTTTGTCCTGTGATGGAAAGAAGATAACTTTATGCCACCTTTGCCTGGAGGTGTTGAGACTCAGTAGGATTCAAACTAAATAATTTTGCTGACAGCACTGCAGAGCTGGTGACGTTTCTGAAAGCAGAGGAAAAGAGAAAACAAGTGTGCTAAAGAAGTTTAAAAACATCCTCCATAACTTGGCATATCCCCACAGAAAACATATCCCGTTAGAACACCAGGGCACAGGTAAGGAAATGTTAAAGGAGAAACAAGCCTGTTCCTGAGGGATTATATGGAGAGCTTTAATTTTACACATCCTGAGCGGGGGGACACTCAAATTTCAGGCAGAAGGAATCACCCCACAGAGCTGATTTTCCTGCTCAGTACCTTCAGCATTTGAGAGCACAGTAGAAAGGCAAGTTGTTTTTCCACTTAACCTAGGGGCACGCCTGACCAAGAAGAGAGATGTGGTGTGAGACAGGAAGAAAAAACATGAAGGAAGAGGGAATATGATCAGCCTTGCAGAAAAGACAATAGGAGATCATTTGTGCAGACCCACCAGAGAATTTCCTACAGGGATTTAGCTCAGCCAGCAGAAATAAGAAACAACAAATGTGCCAGAGCCTGCCACATGCAGGAACACCTGGCCTTGCCTGATGCAGCTGCCAGCACTCTGCCCCTCACAGCTGCCAGCACTCGTTGAAGTGTCTGCAAAGAGGACATGTCGCATTTGCAAACTTGTATTCTCTTCCCCCTTCCTGCCACCAAATCACCCTTCGCCCTGTGAGAGACAGAGAGAAGGTGTGAAGCAGCAGACTGTCCAAGCTGAAGACCACCACCATAGCTGGTGTTTCTTCATAGGAACTCATCCTTGTGCTGGGTGTTCAAGCACAATTAAAGGAATCTTAGTTGAAAGCTTGTGCTAAAACAAGATATAAGTCGCTCATACAAAAGATGATTCATGCAAGTGATCAAGATCAGAATAAAAGAAGTCAGGTTTTAAGTGACTTTTAAAAATAGCATGTAATAGGCTAGCTTTTATCCCTAAAATAGTAAGCAACCCCTGAGCTATTTGTTGGGGTTTTTATTTCCAACAACAACAAAAAAAGATTATTATGAAATAGCCCTTATCTTCTACAGAAAGTGACAAATATGGATGACTGCTGGAGTAAAAAAAACCCCAAACCCACTTCTTTTCTCCCTTCCAGCTTAGTCCTTACAATAGAGATGACTTCTCAGCCATTCTCAGCCTTGAACCACCATTAAAATAATGCAAGGCTACTGCTTTTATGCAGTCTGGTTAACCCACAACTTCCTTCTCCCGTGGCAACATAATTAGCAGAAAGGATGACAAGAGAGGTACATCTGAAAGTGGAAATACAGGCAGTGAAGAGGGTGCTGGTTTCAGTGTCCTCTGTGTGGTAGTGAGATTATCTAATCGAAAATTATACATGTGGGTTTTTTACAGAGTGCTACCAATGCTCTTGCGTGGCAGAACTGAGGACAGGAGAGAATAAATAGTTTCTTCCTTTTTTTTTTTTTTTTTTTTATTTTTATTATAGGCCTTTGGCTCAACAAATTTTTCATTACTGTTAGAACAGTGTTTATAGGCTAAAGGGCAGGGGAAACTGCAACAAAACTAGTGGGCTACAAATGTGGAGGAAGAGATTGCTACTTGAAACTCTCCTTCTATCTCTTAGGCTGTGGTAGTCAAGATCCCACCTGGTGACAAAGCAAGCAGTGTCTGAAGAGATAGATAGATAGACGGATAGATCAATTGATCTCCTCAGGATTTTCTTCCCCAACTGAGTTTTCTCAGCTGCTAGAGGCTCCATGTATGCTTGAAAATTATGGTTGACATTCCTCGTCTTCACAGGTATAGCTGATTGGGCTTTTTGCTGGTCTAGAGAGCCACAGTGTAGTTTTAAGCAAGTTTTTAAATTTCTGTAGGCCTCTTTGGTTAGCTGATCAGGTGGAAAAAAACAGGCAAAAACATTTCCTGGTTTGGTGGGAATCCTTATTGTTAATATTTTCAGTGAGGCAGTGTGTTGAAGGAATCACCTCTGTGACACACTACCTTGCATGTACTCAGCATAAAGTTGCCAGCTGTCTCTTTGAAGTTATTCAAAAATTTACTGGCAGGATGCTCTCAGAAAGGCCTGTGTGACTTTGGAATGTCTCCATCATGGAAGGTTTGTGGTCTTCCTGCCTCACCAAATGGGTAATCCTGGTGGTAAGATGCTAGGAGGGGGTTCAGACCATGCCTCTGAGATGAAGGAGGCTTTTGCTGGCTGTGTGGCTTGACTGACAGATTTTTTTCTCTGAATGTTTGTTTTACAAAACTGTCATACATTACTGAGCTATCAATAGAGTTTTACACAAGGAGACATAAAGCCTTTCTATAATGGTCTTTATGTTTAAATAACAAACAGTTTGAGTCCTCAGTCAAGAATTAGAGATCCACTGTGCTAGATGCTGGACAAACACAGAATTAGGAAAATGTCATGGTTGAAACAATCTTGTGCTCTGAGTAAGGGAATGGAGATATGTTTGTCATCCTGTTTTCTGAATCCAAGACATCTCTGAAAGGACTGTGAACAGTGAGAGCAGGCAATCTGGCTAAAAACATGGTTGCATGTTTTGTAGTTATGCTCTGTATGGTCAGTGCCGAATATCATGTTATATTGGGATACTTAGAACCATTTATGTCGAAGAAGACCTTTAAGACCATTGAGTCCAACTGTTAATCCAGCACTGCCGAGTCCACCACTAAACCTTGTACCCTTGGTTACACTGTCATGTCATGGGCCGGCAGCCAGCAGCAAGGAGACTCGGTAGCATGCGTGGGGTGCCTCCTTCCTTTGTACCAGAGGGGCTGGGATCTGCAAAGTAGCTGACAAAACAGTTCCACAGGGCAGAGAGACACACAGAACAAGGTATGCCAGGGTGTAGGTCAAGAGGTTGGAAGCCAGAAAGGGAGGCAAGTGCTGAGGAGACAGGACTTGTGTGACTGGGAATGGGTGAAATTAGGAGCCAAGTGTGGTAGGTGCCCTGTGACAAGGATCAACCTCATAGTCTGTGGTTCAAAATGTACTCAGAGAAACAAAAGGCTCCACGCCAGCCTTTGGCTCCACAATACACTCCAGCTTTGGCCACAGAGATGGGAGTAGACAGGAAACTGCTCTGGAGAGGGGCAGGAGAGGAAAGAGAGTATGCTGAGGGGTGGGGAGGGGGGGTGAACTGGCGTGTCAGAGTCTAACAATGAACCGTCTGTGTCAGGAAAACAGACGTACTTGGCAGGGCTATTTTTAGGGGTTCAGATCTCCCCCTCTCTGAGTCTGCCTCCCCCTCTCTTCTGTACTGAGTGGCGTCTGGCAGATTGGTGGAGATTTAAAGGCCACAGATAGGAAAGAGCTCAAACACAATGAAGGAAATGCAGCAGGGAGGGGAGAGATGGGTGCCCAGAAATAGCCTGTGTGACGCCTCAGCCACGGCCCCCAGCTCCTAGTGGAGGGGGCAGAAATAGACCTAATGGCCAAAGCTTGCTCTCCAGGCTCTCGGAGTGCTTCTGGTGCCACTGATACCTCATCTGTGAGAACGGAGAGAACTGTAAAGAACCATAAAATCATTACCCATGATGTGTTCATTCACACACAAGGCTGGCTCGCCACATCCGTTCTCAAGCTGAAGGGCGGGTGAGGCATCGCGGATCAGCCGTGAAACGGGGTGGGAAGGTGCCCCACCTTCCTGGGTGAACCTCAGGCCTTTGTAACTGACTTAAAATCCTGACCGATATTTACAGGTTCAAAGGGAAGGAATTAAAGTCATTGCTGGGGGTCATGGCTTCCAGACTTGGGCTATGGCACTGTGGGGCCACTGGCCACCACACTCTGCATATGTTGGCAGAGATGAGGAAGAAATCTCTGTGGAGAGATGGCTGCTATGAGAATCTCTGTTTGGCTTGGTGTTGCTCCTATTCTGCACTCACTTTTTTCTTTTTCTGTTTTTTTTTTTTTTAGGAGGGAGAGAATTTCCCCCTTCTTTTCCAGCTGTTTCAACCTTGAATTCTGTTTTGCTTTCCATACTTCTTGCCTGAGAACTTTTCCTCTCTGGGTTTGCCTGATCTTGTCTGTGAAAGCTTTTCCAGGAGGGGCACTGGCTTACTCCTTAGCCCTGCTCACTCAAACTAGTTCAGAGACCTGCCCTGCCTCCTGGGTTGTGCAAATCCAAACTTCATATTTTTTCCTCTCTGGAGAACATCGCCCCTTTCCCTCAGAAAAATCCCTCGGCTCAGCACTGATTTCAGGCTCTGATATGAAGTGCTTTATTTGTAAAGCCTCCCTTGTTTGGCTCCCACTCACCTTGCCTGACCTTCTCCTCCTCCCTCTTCTCCTCCTCCTCCTTCTTCCTCTCCTCCTCTTGGCCATAGGCTCCCTGGGCAATCCTTTAGTGACCTCCCCTCTGTCCTCTTGCTGAACCTTATCCTGGCATGGGAAGAGCCACCCCTGTAGCCCAGCCTGCCTGGCAAGAGCTCTCCTGGAGCTCCTCATGTCTTCTTTCTCTCGCTGCAGCACACACCTCTTTCACCCTGATTGCTGTGCCATTTCCTTTCTCCAGCTCTCTTCCCTCCATGGGAATGAGGAGCTGGGCAGCAGCACAAGGCAGCAGGGCAGCAAACCTACAGCATCTGAAAGAGCTTCTGTGAATAAAATGGGAATATTGTCTGTTTTGTTTCTAGCTTCTCTTCCCTGTACTTGTGCTTCAAATACCATTTTTTCTTGTCATGGGGGTGGCAGCCTCTCTGCTTTCCCCACTACAGCACCATGGTGGTGATGGCTACTGGTGGGTCCTGCAGCCTGGCTCTGGACACTGAGTCCGGGGTCCTGACTGGGATCAGGGCAGCAGACCACAGACCCCAAATAACCAAAATGAGATGGCAGCACTTAATTTCTGCAGTGTTCATCAGCAAGGAGGACCCAGCACCATGGCTTCCAAAGATGGGAACAAGAAATGGTGCTTCCAGCTGAAATAAACACCACGGTGTGAGGGTGATGTGCTGACCCAGCAGTGCTGCTGAGTGCCCATGCTCTAGGACTGTGAGCCTTGGAGCAGGGCTGTGAAAGGGAGGGGAGGGGGTCCATGCTGCACAGGGTTCTTCCCCACCCCTGGGGCCGGAACTCCCTCGCTGGTGACATGAGGAAGCTTTACTCATGTAGGGGGGGATTTTATTTTTTTAATTTAGGTATTTGTTTATTTATTCTAAAATGAAGACATCCTCTTTTGAGGACATTCTGTTTGGATAAACTTGCAAGAGAACAGTGGAGAACCCATATCTAAGATGAGGGAGGACAATGGAGATGGGGCAGGAGTGTGATGTAGAGGGTCACCAGACAAAAGTGAAGGTGGGCACAGGCTCTGTTAGTGATGTGACCTCCATCTGATGTACAGCAGTGGAGGAAACCAGCACAGTGAGATTAAACATGTTGTTTAGCTCAGGGAGGGAGGGGTCTGCAGAGGGAAGTTCAGGACTCCAAAGAAGATGATGTGGTTACTTGCTGGGGCGAACCTGTTCTCTCACCGCTGGTCTGGGGTGGGGACTCAGCCGTGTGGGAAAGGGCTGGCGAATGCAGCAGGACATGCCTCCTCCCTGAGAGGGCTAGGACGGGGCTTTATCTTCCTACAGAAGGCAGCCAGCCACCCAGACTGTGGGAGCATGGCCTGGCAAGACATCCAGGTCTGAGCGTCCTGTTGTCTGTGCTAGCTGTGTGAAGTGTGGCCCTTGGCAGGCAGGCAGGATGTGCTGTGGCACGCGATGGCTTTGGCGGCACGCCGGTGCGGGGAGGGATCCTGTGCTCTGACTTGACATCAAGGTGCTGTGAGAAGCCCAGGATAAATTCAAGGAAGTTCTGAGTGTTTCATGAGGACTGAGGGCTCCTGAGAACAACTGCTGGTCTGGTGGTGAGAGCTCAGTTTTCCTCCTTAGCCTGTGAGTGGGAGCAGAAGGCAGGGAGGTGACAGGCCAGACATCTCTGTGACACATCCTGCAAATCACTTTCCCCTCAACCCGTCAGGCATCAAGCTGTAAAATGGGGATAATTATGATAATTGCAGTGATAAACTGCACAATCGGAGTTATAATTGTACAAGGTCCCTCATTAGGTCCCTTGGCGTTTTTTTCTTATGTGTGAAGTGGTAACATCCAACACTTTTAAAGGAAGAAAAAGTCACCATACCAACAGAACCTGAATTGATTTTGGCAGTGGTCAGATCTCAGACAGAGGCTTGATTTCTCAGTGAAATTACTCTCAAGTGAGTGAGGTGGTGAGTTTGCAGATGGGTTCCTCTGCTCCATGAGAGTGCAGAGCCAAGGCTTGTGAAGGGAGGTGAGTTGAGGGCGTCCTTTGCCCCATTTCCTGGCCAGTTTTCCTACAAACCAAAACTACTTTCCTTGTCTTTGGCCTGATTTTTGGTGAAAGGCTGCAATATCATGTTTTTCATTTGTTTGCTCATTTTTTTTTATCCAGACCCATACAGCTACATTTGTCATGGAGTACGAGGAGTCAGTGAAGCCTTAGGAGAGTTAATTTTGCATCCTTGGGTATGCTGGTGGGGATAGCCAGGCCTATCAAGCAATCTGAATTTCTGGGATAAAAAAATGTGAAGTGCAAGGAACTGCTCTTATGAGCTGACATATGTGTGTACTGAAAACTGGACCAGAAAAGCATCTGTGGGGTGAAGGGGGTGATGACACAGACGGGGCAGACCTGTCCCATTTCCCTTCTTGCTGTACTGAGTCATTTCAGCTCCTTATCTAAACCCCTTTGTTGGTCAAGGGAACCTTTTTTGGGAGCTGACTCAAAAGTATGTGAACTTAGATGCCCGGACAGCCATCTGTTTCTGCTTGCCGGGGAGGAGGGAGCTGCAGGTTTCCCTCCTTCCCCCTCCCTTTAATTTCCCAACTCTCTGTCCCCTTCTCGCGCTTCAGCAGCTCCAGCCTGCACCTCCGTAGAGGAGGGCAGGTCCTGCAGTGACAGTCATGCTGGAGGGCAGGAAGGCGCCTCGCAGCGAAGGGCTCGGCGAGCGGAGGCAGAGATTCAGTGCAGAGGCTCCTGGTCTCTCCGCTCCTCGCCGGACCCTGCTCGGCCTCCGCCGAGCTGCGGGCTGGCAGGGCAGGAGGCGCCTGCCCGCGCCTGCCCGCGCCGCCCCGCAGGGATTTCCTCGCAGGCAGCCCCTTGTCTGCCGACTGTCGCAGCAAACCTTCCCTCTGCCTTCCCCGAGCCCCATCCCTGCTCCCCAACTCCTCTCCCCGCCTCCCCTCAGCCCCTCGCTCACACACACACACACACACACACACACACACACACACGCACTTTACTGCCAAAAACCGTCCTCCGCCCCCCTCCTCAGCTAACTTCCTTCCAGCATTTTTTTGGAGCTGGATAATCCTAGGATTTGTAGAACGGGGGAAAGGAGAGAGCGACTGAGCGGGAGTCAGGACAGGAAGCTGGTTTCTCATTCCTCCAACTGTCCAGAGCAGGAGGAGGGGAAGGGGGGGGAGCCAAAGAGGAGCCTTGTGCGGACTCTTCCCCAGTCCCGTTTCATTAGTCCGTTCGAACTTCCAGCCTCCTCCGAAAGCCAAGAGGAGGACGACCAGACTGGGACGCCTTCTGCTGGAAGTGGCAACAGCGCGGCTGACGAAACCCAGAAGGTGCCTGTGGAGGGTCCCGGGATCGCGCTGAGAGAAAAGACGGGCCCCCATCATCTCCTGCCCCCAACTTGCCAGCTCTGATGCGGGCACCCATCCACCACCCACTTGCCTCTGATGAGAACCCTTCTGGGCTCAGGCTATGATCGCTGCTGCTGCGGGCTGTGGAGCCTCCTCTCGCCCTGACCTTCCTCTGCCGCAGGAGCGACCCAACATCTGGTGGGGATTAATGTTTACTTCTCTGGCTGGACGCTGCACGGGACCCCCGATGTTGCTCCCTGGGAGCGGGACACGGGCGGTGGTCTGAGGAGAAGAGCAAGAATTTTGTCGCCCAGCGTGAGGCCGGGGGGAGGGGGGCAAGGCAGGAGGGGGGTGAACCTCTTTTGGGACTAACCTCATGAAGAACAAGGGAGCCAAACAGAAACTCAAGAGGAAGGGAGCCGCGAGCGCGTTCGGCTGCGACCTGACGGAGTATCTCGAGAGCTCTGGGCAGGATGGTAAATGCTTCTTTATTCTCCTTCTGGTTGCAGAAAAGCCAAGCACGTGTCCCCCCTTTCTTACTGGTAGGACTGCAAATCAGAGCTTTCCTAAAGCTCAGGCTTAGACAACCTGGAGCTGATTTATCCCCGGGAAGTGGAGTCACTGCCCATTACTCACAATGAATGAACGATTGGAAGATTGCTTTGGTGATGCATCTGCATGACCCTTGCATGAGTAGTGCTCTGTGTGTGGAAAGGACTTGGCTGGGGTTCTTGGGCTGCTTAAGTGTGTACAAAGACAGCTCGACATCGGCTGTGATGCCCTCTCCTATCTGCCTGGCTGTGGAAGGGGGTAGCGGGCTTTTAGGGAGTCAGGTTTGGAAATACGAACTGTCCTCCTCCAGGATTTCAAAATCCAACTTAAGTCCATGAGACTAGAATTTTGAAGGACTCGAGGGAGGAACTGGATTCCCATACAGTTCCCATGTTGTCCTTGGACCGCTGGATGGAGACAGGACAGAGAGTAGGTTATGGGGTGGAGTACGGTGTGTGGTGTAGGAGGCATCTGAGCTAATATATTCACCACCCTGTCTGTTGGATTTCACTCCTTCTCCCCTTGACCTTCATGCTCCCAGGTATTGAATGAGAACACAGTAGCTCATAGAAGAGGCAACTCCAATAAAATAAAGGGGTCCTGAGTTTGAAGTGGTTAGTCCTTGAGGAGGGAAGGAGCAGAACGTGGTTTTTTTTGTGAAAGTGCATTGGATGACAAGAGAAGTGCTTGTGAGTTTGACCAGCAGAAGGACCTGCAGTTTAGCAAGAGGAAAAAATAAATACATGCCTGTTCCCATCGCTGATGTTAGCATTATGATCCAGGTTTAGCATTGTGTTCCAGTTTAATTAACCAATGTTACCAATGTCAGGTTATTTCAATTAAAAAAAAAAAAAAGACTTTAGCAGCAATGTCAGCTTTGTACAGGGAGAGCTGTACAATCAGGTCTTTCATTTGCTGATGAGCATGGCTGATGAAGTGCAGTGTGGAACCGTACTGGCAGAGGGATGGACTACATAACAGGAGTACTTTCCATTGCACAGTGAAGAGGGCAGTAAATGTATCATTAAGGTAAAATGTTATATATGTGTTTTTATTTAGGTATGGGGGGGAAACCAGCCATTCAATTGCATTGTGGGTTGTCTGTGACAGGTACCGGGTCTTTTAACTTATGTAGCTCTTAACAGCAACTGAATTGAAATGTCAAAAAATTAACAGACTTAATGGGCCTATATCTCTTTGCCAGTGTGAGGTGGAGACAGAGAAATTCCATCCAATGCTACCATGAATCTCTGTGGTGGAGGAACTATTTACAGCTGTTTACAGGAGCACTGGGAAACAGCACAGGGAAGGCGGGCACATGTAGCATATTCACTTGAAGCAGCAAGGGGAATTTTAAAGGCAAAACCATAGTTGCTACAGTTGAAATTAGGCCAGAGGAGCAAAATCTATTACCTAAAATCCCACAGGTTTTTTTTTTTTTTTTTTTTTTAATAGGCTTTTGAGAACAAGAAGGAAAGACATTTTCTCAAATCTCATTTGTGGCATGGTTCACAGTTCCAATGTACTTCTCTCTCCATGCTGAGGAGCAGTGGGGGAGAATAGGAAGTTCTTTTCCTTTATGCAGTACTGCTGTTTGTTCAGTCGCACATCCCACTGCCCAGTGCTGTGGGATCCAGAAATGAAAGACTCAGTTGTTACAGGTTTATTGGTAAGGGTGCAAGTTAGATTAGAAGTTCCAATTCATCAGGACAAGGGGAAAAGAAATTAAAGTATTAAAGATATTAACTTCGTTGGTAGTAGGACTCTCAGGATGAATAGGAAGTGATGTCCTGGGGAAAAAAAGAAGGTTGAGATGTCACCAGGACATCACAAACTTGCAACCAAATTTGAAGAGCATTTGGGGTATGAGAGATGGTTGATTTGGGAAGAGTTGGATTGTCCTGCTAAGAATTATTTCCAGTGACAAGTCAGTGCTCCTGTAATCAGCAAGTTTTATAGGGACCTAAAGCTGTAGCTTTCTCTCTGCATTACGCAGTGCTGTCTGTTTAACTGGTGGCATTCAGGATCAGGTTGTTCCCTACTAGGAAGCAACGTAGTTCTAAGACTGTTCCCAGTATCTGAGAGTGATGAGGAGCAGAAGAGCACTTTGGCTGCTGTCCAGCAAACATTTTGTTGTGGGCCTTTCTGAAAGCAGGTTTTAAAATGCACCCAGAAGGGTTAACTGGAAAAGAAGATGCTGTGGGCCCAGCAGGACGTGAGTCATATTGGTTGTGCTTTCCGTGCTCAGGTTTGATTTACACCATTCTGCAGTGCTGTTGTGTGTGACTGGAGCTGCACAGGCAGGGAGAGGCTGAGACCTGCTTTGCTAGTGCTGGCCAAGGGAGCACAGGGGATGGTCAAGGCTAGTGAAGACGATTCAGTTTGGGATTTTCCCCTCTGGGTTAGTACATGAGCTTTGCAGTTAGGGGGTGCTGCACTACTTGTGCGATGCTTTGTGGAGGAGAGGCACAACTTGAGTCCCTACATGCTTGTGGTTGTTGATGAGCAGCCTGTGCTTTCTGCAAGGACCTTAGTCCGTGTGTTGTTGCCAAATTCCAGTGGAGAGAATTATATTCTGCTAAAGGTATCAGCATTTCCTCTCTTCCCATTTAACTCGTTAATAACTTGCTATGGTTCGCTTCAGAGACAGCCAAAGATCCCGCTGTCTCTCTTACCAGATCCATGTACCTAAGCCTCTGTTAGAGAGAACTTTATGATGATACAATAAAAGCTGCTGCAGAACTACAAAGTATTTAAAAATGATTAAATAGGAAGACTTTAGGCAGGTACAGTGAAGCAGCTCAGGAGCCAAAAATATGATACAAAGCCTTTAGCCCTAAGTTGATTCTTCAGATCTGACACAGGTCAGTGGTGATGGGCAGATGTGGATGTCTGCTGGCTGGTTAGAGACTCAGATGTGTTGAATTTACTGTGTTTCAAGTCAGTTCCTGTCAGAACCGCATCTGACCCTACTTGGCCTTTTCCTGCTGGCAGTCTCTATACAGACACTGGTCACACGCGTTATGGGGGCAGACTGCTATCAGTGCACACAAGCATTTGAAATCATGACTCAGGCCACAAAAACCACGACATAAAATCAATGCTGGGTTCTTTGTCTGTTTTCTGTTTTCCAAAATTTCAGTGTGCATCTGGGTTATGTTTTCAAGTCTTTCTTTGGTAAGAGGGCTAGAAACTTGGGGAAAAAGAAACTTTTCTTCCTCCTCACCATAATTATCAAACAATGGATTAAATAGCAGTGTGTATGAGAACAAGCTCACATCAGACATAAAAGAATGATGGCTGGCAATACCACTGAGGAAAAGTTGTCTAATTTTACGTAGTCCCTCCTGCGTAACTTCCAGCACTGAATCCACACTTGAAGGCAAGCGATCTTTTGGAATATAAAAGCTTAACTAGAATCAGTGTCCATGCCCAGACTTTGGACATGGATAGGCATCCACGCAGAAGGAAGTGTGTACTAATGCCCTCTACTAAAACATTTTACTGTGCCAAACTTTATTGAAATGTATGAGTTCAATGGGGCTAACAGATAATAGTCTTGAAGGATTAACATTAGAGTCATGTTTTGGCCTCTTAATAACCGGCTTGGTTTCCAGAGGAGAAAAATGCATTCTGCCTTTGCTGAAGTCAGTGGGAGCTGCACATCAGGCTCTCAGTTCCTGCAAAAACAACAGTATAATTTTCTGGTGACTAATGGACCAGCAGAGAAGATAAGACACAAGTTTGTGCACCATCTTTAGCTGAGGCAGGATACTCTGAATTGCTTAAGAAAACAGTCACAAAGAGCAGTCTTGCTTCTGGTTATATCACAGAAGCGTTGTAAGAGTCAAACATGTTAAAATGAGAGGAACTAAATCAAGAAGAGTTTAATATTCCCAGTGCTTCTAACTGTGGGACATTCAGGCTGGGATTTCAGGTGTACAGCCAGGCACAGCTTTCACTTTTTTTAAAATGGAAATGCACACAGCATCTACAAGAATTGTATTGTGATAGTAAGCAATAATCGAGTCTTTTGCACAGGAACTGCTACCGATCCAGACCTACCTTTGCTTCATATGCTTAGAGCCAGGTAGGACGTGGAAAAAGGCTGAATTGTTTCCTTTGTTTTTTTGGTATGCTGGTATCTATATGTTGGGCTAGGAGGTGCTACCAGATCTGCATAAAGCCAAATCTCAGACTTGATGCCTTGTTTTTATAGTGCAGGTCAGCTCTATGTGTCTGAGATTGCCCTATTTGCTGGAGAGTTAATTCTGCAGTTGCTGTACCCCTCTGTGGTTTCTTCCACATCTGTTTCCTGCCTGATGTTGTCTGGTTGGGTTGCAATGAGCTCAGCTTTTCCCCTCAACCCCCTCCCACACTCCCCACAGCTCCCTCAATGGCTCTCATCCTGAGCCTGTAGCACCCAAAACACTTTCTATCTGTTCATCTAAAGCAGCTTATTGGCTTTGTTTGTTACTTGCTTTAGAAAAAGGGCTACTTCATTTGAGAAGATTTGAAGTCACCAACTCCCTTGTTCTTGCCACTTGAGGTTCCTTCTTGCCATGGCAGAGAGAGCAAGGCCTGCCAGCAACACTGCCTGAGGCTGGGGAGGGAAGAGAAGCTGTTGCCTTCAAATATAGACAGGGAGACATGAGGAAACCCTTACAAGTCCCTTGATTGTAATATGGGAAAGGAGACAAAAACATGGCTAGCCCATATGACACTCTTCTGTGCTGTGTGGCTGTGCACTGGCTGCTTCTGCCTTGTCACAACTGCATTTGAATTACAGAATAAGGAAAGTTTTCATTTTTCATTAGTGGTCTCAAAAAGGTGGTAGCTCTGGCCAGCCCGGGCTCCACAAGCAGGTTCTTAAATGTTTTTGAGAGCAGCAGTAGGCAAAGACTTTGCTGTAGTATAGGCAAGTAGTTCTGAGGGAATGCAGTAACAATAATTCGGCACTAATGTGCTGGGTACAAAAGGCAGGTGGCCTTGGATACTGCTTGCTTGTTTTGGTACAGCCCCTTAAGCACACTGTCCTCTGTGTGATTTTGTCATCATGCGTTTCACTGCGAAGCTGCCTTGTCCATACGTGACTGGATAAGGAGACCTGTCACTCAGGAAAAAAATTTCTTGCTTCAAAAAGACTCCCTTTGGAGTCAATCATTAAACCTGCTACACAGATGTGAAACAGCTTTTCTGGGCTCTGTGGTTTTCTTTCCTCACCCTTGCATGCCTTTTGGGATAGGAGCATGCTGGGATGAGCAGGAGGGTGCATGCAAGTCCATGGCACAAGTAAGTGTGTGCCACACAAGGCTGCATTTGTGTTCACTTAGGACATCTTTTAAGCTGCCTTTCCTGCAGTGATGTTTCAAAGTGAAGGCATGCCCATACTTTTGGTGCTTTTGGTTGGTGATGCATGCAAGAAGTCCTGGGAAAACTGCTGAAGAATCATTAAAGGCAAAGTAGAGGAAAAAGTCAAAGCTATTTTTTTTTTAAGTCCCCTTGGAAAAATGAAAATGCCACACATTTATTTAACTTGCTGCGGAAGAATGAAGAGCTGCTCAAAATCCCACTCTCAAAATTAGAGACTGTGGCACTAGGGATTTCTGTCTCAAGAACTGATCAAGCTGAAAAGAAGCTGAAAAGCTCCTTTTCATGGAGCTGAATTGCCTTCAATCTAGATCTCTTTCCTGACCTACCTTACTCTGTGGCTATGCAAACACTTGTCTCCTTTCAAGGAAGGAAGCAGCAGGAGCTGGGAGGAGAACAGGACAAGAACGACCTCTTGGGCTGGCTCAGAAATGCTTTAGTCCTCTTTTTTTTCGTGTGTGTGATATGCTGCTGGGGTCAGATCTACATTTTCACACGGCTAATATGCTGGGAAGCCACATGGCCTGCACTCCGTGGGGTCTATTCTTGGTCTATTCTAGTCATGCAGGCTGTGTGGATATTTAAGGCTGCATCCCCTCATCCTTGTGACAGGAGCAAAAGGGACAGTTGAACTCTGAAATTCTGGGGGAAAAGAAGTGGGATTGTGGTTTTGTACAGTGAAGGAGAGCTGTGGCAGCAGAGCCTGAGAGCTGAGTAGATGTATTGGCAGGTGAAAGAGCTAGGCTGGGCTTTGAGGGGAAGAGAGCTCCTTGGCCTTTCAGTGTCTGCCAAAGCATGTCTGGTGGGCAAGCGATGAGAAGCTTTGTTGCCAAAATGGATACTGTGGAGGAAATTATTAATAATGTAAATTCTTGCATTTTCTCCACCCCCTCTCACAAGTGGAGCATCACATTTTGAGTCCCAGATACCAGCTTCTATGGCAACAAGTGAGAGCAAAAAGACACTGGGAACAACGGGAGCAGAAGCCATCTGTTTGCTTCTGTTACTTTGCTGTTCCTTCTCGTTTTGGATGATGTTTGTGTTACTTCCTCAATCTGTTTCTGGTTCCTGGGACCTGGATTTTTGTGTCTCGGTGGCACAGTGTTACTGTTGTTTAACATTCATGTTGCAAGCTCAGCTCCTTGTTCTGTACTGACTTTCCCCTGCTAGCACTGTGTGATTAGCAGAGAACTCTTGCATGTTGCCTCCTGCTTTACATTTCCCTTACTGAGCACTGCAGGAGGCAGATGTGTGGTTTGCACGCACTGAACCCCACTTTGATCCTGCCTTCTCCCCCACCCCCTGCAAACAGCATGAATCGCATCTTGCCTGCCGATTTTAGATTAGGACACATATTTTGATTTACCAAATGTTTTCTCTTTGTTGGTAGCAGCTGATTTCATCTGAACTTGGAAACCAAGGAGTAGGGACTTCTCTGCTTGTGGTATCACAGCCCTCAAAGTTTCAGGGAACCAGCTGTAGTGGATGAAACGTGGGCAGTGCACGGGGTGGATGTACAACACAGGCTGATCTAGATGTGATGAACAAGTCTGGGAGACTCCCATTGGTCTGAGGTGCTTGGGTCCCAAGCTTTGGTGTAGGCCTGGTTCTAGTTTGGAGAGCTCAGAAGGCATGCATCTATAACCCGGGCTTTGCATATATGACACAGTTCTACAGCAGCAACATTTGCTGGCAGTCAGGGTTGTGCTAAAAATTTATGTTCCAGTGTTTCTTGGTAATAAGGGAAATGAAAACAGCCTGTCAGTAATGGTATAACCAGCCCTGCTCTGAAGGGCGGGCATTGAGGTGGCTGTCAGATTGACTGCCCACATCATGGCTTGGACTGGATCTCTACCTGGAGGGTGATTAAAGGATGGAGAGCTACCAGCATATGCCTCCAGTCCAGCATCACCAACAGGGTGCCAGATACACTTAGAGCTCTGACATGGAAACCTACAGATACCTTATTGCAATGCAAATGGCTGCACTGCTGGTTATTTCGAGGTCAACTAGTGTTCCTAGCCACCTACTAGCAGCTCCTTTCCACACACTCCCAGAGCCTCAAGCCTCAGCTGTCCCTTGCTCGCATGCCAGAGCCTTCAGCTTCTCCACTGATAACTTCAGTTAATGTGTTTTGCATTGTCAACAAAAAAACCTAAAACCAAACCAACTAAAAAAAAACAAATTTTAAAAAAAAAAAGAATCTGCAGTATGTTTACAATGGACACAGATAGAGAACAGTGTAGCATAAATTGAATTTAGTGTTAAATGAAATTATGTTGTGCAACTGTGCTGACTGTATTATTAACTTTCATACTTAATTCAATAATGTAGACTCTGTTTTCTACATTTATCTGAAACCACAAGCAGACTTTCTGATCCTCTGCACCAGTGTGATTGCAGATACAAAAATACTTAACCATGGACTTAAGATCTACCTTTTTGTCAGATGTTGGGGCCTTTGAATATGATGAAGTTATAGACACCAATACTAAACTTCACCCTCACTCAGGTGCCAGATCACTGCTACCCATGTGTGAGAATGAGGAGTTCAGTCCCTAAGGCTACAAGTCTTTTGGCGCATAAGTGCACAGGGAAGTGCCAGTCCTCTTCTGTTCTACTCCCCTGCCTTGAACACGACCCCGCAGCTGGATTAGATTCCCCACTTTCACCCGAGTGGGGGCCCTTTTGATTTTAACAGTGCACCAAAAGGGGCAGAGCAAAACTCATGCTTTTTGCAGTTGCCTTCAGTTCCTCCGCCTCAGTTGCTTTGTTCCCACTTGGGAACAGCCACCTGGCCTAGGCTCAAACCAGCCTTCTTCCATCCTGTCACCAGCTGATGATGTGTGTGACAGGTTCAGTTCCAGGCAATGGCAGGTTGGCTGGGTGGCTGCCTCGACTTAAATGAGTTAATGCCCATATAGGAAGAGTTACCTTAACAGCAGTAGAAAATGTTACAGAAATCACAGAATTACTGAGGTGATCAGGGACTTCTTGAGATTAACTAGACCAAACCTTCTGCTCAGTGGGATCAGCTTGAGTCAGTTGCCCAGGACTGTGTCCGCTTCAATTTTGAATATCTCCACAGATGAAGATTCCACAACCTCTGTGAGCAAACTGATTCAGCCTCAGACTACCATCAAAGTAAAGAAGTATTGTGTTCAGATGGAGTCTTATGGTTGTTAATTTATGTATCTTGTATTGTCAATAGGCACAACTGAGAATAGACTGGCTCCCTTTTCTTCCTTCCCTTCCAGCAGGTCTTCATTCATAATGATAGATCCTTCCTGATCCTTCTCCTATACAGGCTGAATAATCCTGGCCTCTCCTTATAGGAGAGATGCTCCAGTCCCTAAATCATCTCTGTGGCCCTGAGCTTGAGTTTGCTCCAGTAAGTCCTTCTGGTACTGTGGAACTCAGAGCTGGACACAGGACTCCAGCTGTGCGCTCAGCAGTGCTGAGCAGGGGGGAAGGATCATCTCCGTCAACCTGCTGGCAACTCACCTAACTCTTCTGATGTTCTTAGTAATCTATACAGTTACTGGCAGAGATTTTTCTTGGTATTCCAGTTTTTGCTGGCAATTCAATCAGTAACTAATGTGCAATCAGGATGTTGTAAAGGATCCTTTCTAGCTTGCTTAATGCACTTTCTGCTCTGGTTAATGTTCAAAAGGAATTGTCTTTTCATAAAGAGCCCCAGTTCTTTAATGGTTTCTGAAGTTTTGCTGCTGGTCTGCCCAAATAATTTTTATAATACACTGCTATGCTGCATGTTTTGAAAGCCATGCAGAGCCTTGGCTTAATAGAAAGTCTACAAAAAACGCTTTGAAGCAGCACACCTTTCTCAGGTGGTGTTTGTAAGAGCTCCCCCTCTCCTCCCCAAAAGCCACAGGGCACAGAACCCGGGCACTGTGGCCAAGCTCCTTTCTGCCAAAGCATGTCCAGCAGACTGGAGAGTGAAAACTTTTCTGCCAAAATGGATACCGTGGGGGAAATTATTAATAATGCAAATCTTGCTTTTTCTCCGCCCACTCTCACAAGTGGAGCATCACATTTTGAGCCCCAGATACCAGCCTCTATGGCAACAAGGGAGAGCAGAAGGACACTGGGAACAAGGGGAACAGAAGCCATGTTACATCTCCAGCACGGGGATTGAGCAAGGGGAGGGGAAACTCACATCCCTTTGCAGGATTCTCAGCTGTGTCTGCGGCTCTGAGAAATATGCCCTGAGCAGCTGACTTGGGTTCATAGCAATTTATCTCCAGCTCCTCACTGCCCTCTTCTACACTCAGGGCTCAGCTAACTAAATGCCTTTGGAAATGCTATTATCTCCTGTGCTCTCCAGGGCCAGGAGCAGCGTGGAGATTTATCATCTGGAACAGGAGGCTTTGTTTTGTTCTATAAAGCACAGAAGAGTTAAAGAAAGAACAAAAAATAAAGGCCAAACCAAATTGCAAAACTCATTCTAAATCTCATGCCTTTTTTTTTTTTTTCTTTCTTTCTCTCTCCGATCTGGGAATGTGCATGTATTTTGTTTTGTAATGTCATTAGATACTGTTACATGTGGAAATGGTTGGAGGAGATATACCTCCATCTCTAGAATAGGGATGAACATCCAAATGGCCAGGAGACATTCCTGATGTAACTAAGTTGTGTAATTTATTTCCTGAAGAGCATCAGACCAGGTCAGCTTGCTCAATACAAACTTCATTTAAAGGATGCCACTGCTGGTTTTCACTAAACACAGCAGTGTCGATACTGCCTTTTTACCTGAAAGATGCTGAAGCTGCTCACAAACTTTCTATACGCATAGGATGCAAGGCTGAGAATCCAGGCTGGATCTGTGCCTGTCTATATTCACTGGCTCATCAAAAAATGCTGATTTAGCAGACAGAGCACTGGGAGGAAGGGGGTGGGTGCGTGTATGTGTGTGTGTTTATTTGCAGCTGAATATTTCAGTTGGGATATTTTTGATCCCTTGGCATTCTGCATTTACCATCTCAGCAGTGAATGTGACTGTCAGTCCTGTTGCAGACAGGCATCTTGGCAGCACAACAGAGCCATCCGGCATGTGGAAAACGCTTTGCTCCATGTGCAACTAGTGCTGGTTTTTCTGTTCCTATCCCACTGTGGCGCTGCTGCTAGTGGTGGCAGTCACACCTCAGGAGGTTCAGAGGTGTGATCGGCCAAGGTGAGCTTCCTTCTCGAGCCCTTGCATCTGTGCTACAATTTGTGTGAAATAAGTAAGCTGTCAGTGGGACTGAATTGTTTTTGTCAGTGGGACTTTGTGCAAAATCAGAGGGGGAAACAGCTTCACCATTTTGCTCTTTCTGTTTTTATCTTCTCAGTGTGCTCCACTTGGTACTGCATTTTCCTTACCCTTGTTCTGGTCAGGTAATTTCAGATAAATGAGAGGCTAAATGAGAACAAACTCTCTTGTGAGATTTATTGCATCTTCTGCTTCTAATCAAGCCAGAAAAATAGAGCAACAGACTTCCTTCTGTAATCCTGTTCTCTCTATTCCAGTCCTGACTGGAAACCAGAAGTACAACAAGGAGGAATGCAGAAAAAAAAAAAAAAAAAAAAAAAGTTAAACCAAATGTCCTGGAATCTCAAAGAAGAGCGTGGGGTTTGGCCTGAGGTGATGGCTCAGGGGTGCAGAGGGGGTATGGAGGATTCTCCCTTCTCTCAAATGTTTTCAGTTCCCTCTACTTGTGTTTTTTTAACCCCCCCCTGTGCTCCACTCCCTGTCTCCTTCCATTTTGATAACTTTATTGCCAGGATGGCAGTATGCACATGTTGCCAAAGTCAATACATCAAGCTCTGTGCCCAAGGCAGGCTTCAGAGCAGTAAATGAGAAGAGCTGGTCTTGATCCATTGAGTCCATCATTCTTCCCTCCTGGCTCGATAGTGATTTACATACTGCTTGCTGCCTAAGGTTTGCTGCGTAAAGCCACAAACAGGGGCTGAGCCAGGAAATTCAGTATCCCAGTAACTTCAGTTTGGGGTCACCCTCCAGGCTTGCCAGAACGTAGGTAAGGAATGGAATCCCCTGCAGCCCTGTCTGTAGATCAGGTGGGCATAGGTGACCCAGTGCCCGCTGTCCTCCTCGGGGTGGCAGGCAGAACGCGGTGGTAGAGGCAGCCCTCCGTCACTGCTCACAAACCTGCTTGAGGCGGGGAGGAACTGATGTGACAAACACAAAGGAGGGCTAGGAGTCTTAATTAGTCCTCATTTCTATCCTGCTAAAATACCCATCTGTCACTCTGCTGCAATAATGAGATTTGAGAAGATTAACTGGATACTACTGAGGCCCCTCAGCATGGCATCTCAGTAACTGTGCCGCTGTTCAGCTTTAAGCCACACTTGCAGCAGTTACACCCCGAGCAGGTTTATGTCTGGTTAGCGCTTGCATGGGAGTGGCCCCAAAAAATCTGCTCCAGGAATGGGGTGGGCGATTCAGAAGATGGCAAGCGTAGTACCAGCTCGGTCAAGTAGCTGTCTTGGCATCATTTGAGTAAATGTTGCTATTTGGGCACATGGTAAAACAAGGACTCCAATTTTTTTTAAAAAAATCTCTGGTTGATTTTTTTCTTTTCTAGAGGATAGGGTCTCTTTTACACATGCACATGCTGTGTTGTGTCTTTTCCATTGCAGAAGCAATTTCTGCTGGAGCTAGGATTTGTTTTTTTATCCAGTGTCCTAAACTGTCGCATAATGTTGCTCTGCCTGGCTCAACAGCTGCGACCTCCCAGCCTAGAGGTGGGTGGAGTGAGTCTTGTTTTTGCAGTTCGTGAAATATTTCAGGATGTAAGGCACTCATTAAATTATTGATGTTAGCTCTTGGGTATTAAACAGATGTGAATTGGAGCTCTGGATCCTAAGGGCTTTAGGGGCTTATCCCTGCCCTAATGATGGTTCCCTGCTTGGGATTTTTCATGCATCTCTTACTACAGATTTGAACTCACTGCAGGATGGTGGAAGGATTTAGCAGATGGACAAAGGGTGACTGCAAGGCTTTTCTTTGCAACATTATGTACCTGTGAAGCAAATCTAATTGAGCTTTGGTAGAAAAAGGGGAAAGACACATGTTTTCTTTAGGAGAATGGGAAAAATTAGAAAAATGTTTTCCTGCCTCTTGACAGAACATGTTTGCAGGGTATGAAAAGATTTTGAATAGTTGTGATTCAAAGAACAGTGCAGGTGCACCTGACATCAATTCTTGCGTTTAAGGAAAGACATTTTAGCTTGTAATGTGCCTTATTTCTATCCCTTTTCCCAGTCTTGCCTCCTTGAAAAGTGACTGACTGCGGTAGTGCTGCTGACTTTACCTCGTGGTGACGGCAGGGTGGAGGTTGGGACCTTCAATGCAGCCCTGTCTCTGCAGTACTTTCAGCCCTTTGGCTGGGCTTTGGTGGTGAAAAACAGCGCCTTGGCTGATGTGGGACAAGGAAGGGAAGGTAGCAAGCGTGGCACCATGAGCTGTTGAAATCTCAGGGCTGCATGCTGGTTCTCAGGGAACTGACAGCAAACAAAACTCAGTGTATGGCAGGAAAATCCTCTCCCGGGTTTGACATGGGGTCCTGTGGTTGTGTTTGAATGGGAAATGTCCAAGAGGCTTCTCCCTTCACCTCCCCTTGCCCACCCATTCTCTCCTCTCTGCTTCGGGGCATTGTGGGGGCACAAAACCCTCCTGTTTGTTATGGGGCAGAAGAAGGATGAGGGCCATCCCTGACCCCCTCCTCCCCTCTGCAGTTTGCATGGTAATTAGCTCGTCCCTACAAGACAAGCCCACAGCCCAACAGAGCGGCGATTCAGATGCTGAACAATGTCCAATTATCCCAGCCCTGGGAGCAAGAGGCCACTCCCTGACACGTGGGCTCCATGTCCCTGGCCAGATGGCTCCTCAAACTCCCTTGGCTGGGCCAGCAATGCTGCTTGGGGAATTTGACACGTGTCAGCAGTTTTGGCGGAGTGCTTTCGTGAGCTACCAGCAGCGCAGTTGCCTGAAATATTGGGAAGAGCTCCGCGTGCGCCCTGGGCAGTGCCGCCCACTGCATGTCCCATGCTGAGGCAGTGCTGGTGGCTACAAGGGAACGTGGGTGTTCACATGTGGGGTGAGATTTTGCAGCCTCAGCTTGGCTACCTGTGTCCCTCATCTGGTTTGCTGACCTGCTGCAGATGTAAGCAGCTTAAAAGTACACTTTTTGCCTTTCTCTTTGCATTCCAACGTTTGTGCACCAGTGAAGGCTAAGTTGCTCAGATTGGAGTTTGAATTGCATGAAGGAGGTGGCAGGAGTCACATCCACGGCACACCACAGGCCGTGGCAAGGTCTGCTCCTGCCAATGCCTGGCTCAGTGAGAGACCTTAGGGCACTCCTTTTTTTTCCATATCCTACCTCCCTCAGTGATTAAATGATGCTGGTACCATCTTCTTTTTGGTGCAAAGTTCCTGTTATTTTTGTTATTAAATGGGAAGTGTCGTAGCTGTTTTCATCACCCAGTACTGAAAAGTAGCCTCTTGAAGTTCTGGGGAGTGACACACTGGGTGAGAGTGAGGGCAGGAATGGATTGGGCTCACCCAGCTTGCCTGTCTCAGCAGGTTCCACACCAAGAGCCTCTGAGGGAGGTGTGAGGAGCACCAGGGTGGCGTTACCTACCCAGAGTGCTTCGTTCCGACTTGGAGAGGCTTCTGCCCTGATATGTGACAATTTAGCTTTGAAGAGAACATGACAGCCATTTACCATCTAACCTCTGGGGTTAGGAAATGGAAAAAACAATTCAGCATGGACTTGAAATAGCAGAAGAGATTACCCTAGACTGGAGCTTGGCCAGGATGCTTCTGCTAATCTTGAAAAAAAAAAAAAAAAGAAAAAAAAGAAAAAGGGAAATCAAGCAGAAAAATAGAAAAATTTCTGCAAGACTGCAATCTTTATTTTATAGTCTCTGATTTAGAAGGGAGAATATGCAATAGCTTTCCCTTTGCACACCATGGGACTGGTTCGTTAGTGACTCATGGACAGGACTGCCCCTTACAAATTGCCTGCAGCAACTTCGATTGATTCTGGTTTTGGGACCAGGCCCAACCTTAATTTATGGACAGAAGTTAATGATAATGCATCCAAAGAAACAACTGGGAGGAAAGAAGTGTGGTAGAGAAATGGAAAAGGACACTGGAGGAAATGGACGGGAAAAAAGAATGAAGGCAAAAGTGGACTGGAGAGAAGCATGTGAGGAAATTTCAGTGTGCTTGAAAGGGAGGAGGCAAAGGTTGGAAAAACTAGTCTGAGGGCAAAACTGACTGTATTGGAACAAGTGGAGACTGCTAATGAATGGTGGAAGAGAGAGGGCTGTAAGTGGGAACAGAATTCAAAATCCTGGCTGCTTTGTTAGTAGGGGTGGAATAGGGGAAGAGATACTGTTCTGTGTACAGACAGCTGAAGGATAGACGAGAGTAAAGGAACATGCTCTATGTGGCGACAGCTCTTGTTATCCAAAACTCCTCTTCCAGATTTTTACCCAAAACTGAGACTGGGCAAGAGATAAAACGATCATTTCTGACTCCTTTCAGCCCTTGAAACAAGCTTGTTTTTATGAAGTGTAAGGAGATGCCATTAAGTTACTACATTGCAAGTGACGCATTTTTTCATCAGTTAACTACACTTTTTCATTCCCCTTTTGGCGCCTAACTGATGTTAAAATGAGCTTCAGTCTCTGATTAGTTCCAAAGTCTATGGATATGAACAGGAGCAGCTTTGCCTCGCTTGGATAAGCTTTCAATACTTAATGTTTAAATGTACTCATCTTCAGCACCTGCTGAAGGATGCGGTACATCAGCTTCCTTTGCTTTGGAAGCCTGTGCTATGAATCAAAACTCCTCTGATTTTACAATCTCCAGCAAGATCCCGCTTTTAGATCATTCAGTTCATTGCCCTTTGAGACACACGTCTCACACGAGAATATGAACCTAGCCTGGAGTTTTCTTCTCTCTGAAACACATCAGCCATGTCCTAAAATCAGGATACAGGTCATGGCCTGAAGTTGTGTTGGCTGTGGAGAACTGAATAGGCAAAGAGATGACTGACTTGTACAGCAGTACTGTAGCTATCAAAATGTAAGGAAGTTTGATTAAGTATGATCTCAACACCCTTTTCCTGCAACACCCCTTGTTGTTTTTGCAAAGTGTTTGTTAATGTCTCAAAGCCCTTAGTACAGCAAGATCCAGGAGTCAGAAAGACAAAAGAAACACAGCCCAGAAACCCTACTGCTGGACATATGCCTTTGAGAAATGTAGTGCATTAAAGGATTTTTTCTTTGGTTACTTCCTCTTTCCTTGCTTCCTCCAGTCTTTGTTATTCTCAGCAACGACTTTATTTACTTATTTGCTTCTTCCCAAACCACTGGACAGACGGGGGCTTCATCAGGGAGCAGTTTAGCTGGAGTGGGCAAAACAATGGGGCTTTAATCAGGGTGCCTCCAGCAGCCACTGCTGGCCAGAGGTTTCTCTGAATTCCCAACATGGAACAGTTGCCTCTTTCATGAAGTGCCTGTGGGATGAGCACAGGATTGCTACACCCAAAGCATTTTCATGCAGCCACAGCTCTCTGAAAGGAAACGCTGCTGAGGACACCGCCTGCAACGCCCCAAGCTACTGGGGTGACCAGCATGAGAGAGTCTTTCTTCCAGGCTGGGGCTGTGTTTGCCTTCCACATGCAATCTGTGAATAGCTCAAGTCTGGAAAGCGTTTAGGAAACCAGCTAACTTTTCTCTTAAAGGAAAAAAAAAAAAAAAAGAGGGAAAAAGAAAAAGAGAACGTCAGGAATAAAGAAATAGTTTCCAGTGACTTGATGCAGTGTGGCCAAACTATTTGTAATAATTTCCTTTAAATTCCTTTTATATAGAAAGAATTAAATATGAAATCGTGAATCAGGAAGCAGTCATCCTGCCAGCCAGTGACATGTACAGAGAGATCAGAGCAAAGTGAGAAAGACACAGAACAGCAGGAGACTTGCAAAAACCTTTTTTAGCTCTCTCTTTTTTTTCCTCTTTTTGTTTAGTTTACACATTCATGTAGAACTAACATTTCTGACCCAAAAGAAGCTGCGGGAATCTCCTGCTGTTCCTTGTCTCTGCGATAGCAGCCCTAAACCTTCCTGTCTTGATGTGTCTCATCTGTCTGTGTTTCCTGATGGATGTTGCAGTCCCCAGATGTTTGGATACCTGATTCATCTCAAAAAAGACTGTGAAACATTAGGTATTTTTAAATACCCAGCTTTATAATTGCTTTATTTAACTTTGCAACATTCTGAACTCATATATGGCAATAATAAAAATCACTGCTGTTTTCTTTCAAAGTTTTTTGCCATTGCTGCTTCTAAATTTGTGTGCACACAATGGCTTTTGCCTTTTAGCTAGCAAGGTTATAATATTCCTGTTTCCTGAATTTGTATTTTTCCAATGGCTTTTTTTCAAACCCTCTGTAAATGTTCCTATCAGGAGTGCCCAGGCTTTTGTGTAAAGGAGGATGGACGTTACCCAAGTGCTACCAAACTGAAGTTAAAAAATTTCCCCAACAAAACCTGAAGTCAGAAGAAACAGACCTTGTGCCTGTTGTCTACAAAGGTCTACAGGCCCACAAAGCTGACTTGAGTTGCGCTTAAGTTTTGCCTGTTTCAGAATCCTGCTGGATTACACTCTGGAGCTCTCATACTGGCCTTTGCTGTGTCTCAGCCGACGTCGGAGATGAAGATGCCTCTCTGAAGCCCTGTTCATTTCTTGAACTTAATTCTTCTCAGATTGCTCTGATCAGGGCTGAATTTGAAGTACAGACGCCTGACTTCCATTTCCCTGAAATACAGGGTGTTCAGCTGCAGAATTTTTATCTGAGACTGTCTCTAGCTTGGCTCCAAGGGAAAGGAGAATAAATACTACAGGCCAGGACACTGCAGATGCAAAAAATTATAGGCTTTAAAATGTCACTAGCTGAGCACATAATAGATATTCTTCACATTTTATGATTAGCTGTTGTGTTCTGTTGGCCAGTGCTGCCTTCCTGATGCAATTTATAAAGGAGTCTCAGGTCAGGGTGAGCCAAGCCGGATTCAAAACTGGATTTCCTGAGAACACCACTAACTTTTGCAACTTTTCCTTAGTTTTCTCTGAGCAGGACAAGCTTGCCTGTGTACACCTGACTGTGACTCCCACCCGCTTTGCCATCTCCCCTTCCATTCCTAGTCCAACAAGACATCATCCACCCAAATATCTGCTTGCATACTGCAGAAACAACTGGTTTATGAACCAGGTTATGCAGCTGAATCATGCCATCATGCCCAGTGTTTCAGATCAAGGGAAGTGCATTATGTGTGGGATTCATACAGCTGTCTCCCATCTCTGCCCAGAGCTGTCTTAGAGACTGGCCTGACCTGAATGCTGTGTGTGAAACCAGTCTCTACATGGGGCCATCTGTGCCTAGGGGACCAGGACACTGGTCCTTAAACCTTGGCAGCTGTATCTGCACTTCATGGATTTGTACTGATGTGTTTCCTTGCAACTCCTTTCATCTCCTGCTCGGGTGGGCCAGAAGCACAGCTGGCCTCACTGAATGTCCCCTGCCTGGCATCCTCTGGTGTACGAGGCTGTGGAGTAGAAAGGGATGTGCAGAGCAGGGTGGCAAAGTTGGATGGAGCAGGGCTGTACAAGCCAAGGCATCCAGTTAGGAACATACTCCTTGTCTGTATGTTGTCCCACAAGCTTTCCCTAGCATGTGGCTCTTGTCACTCAATGTGTCCTTTCAAGCACTCCATACACAGAGTCTCTCACAGTGGGACACAAGCAGTTCAAGGGAGTTTCACGCTGTCAGAAAAAGAGTGTCTTCATTTTGTTACTGTGGCTCTGAAAGGTTTTTCCAACACCTTGCAGCCCTCTGACTCCTTGGTTCTATTTCAGTGTGCTGCCTTTTACCACTGAGCTCCTCCAAAAGCACAGCCTGCGTGGCATGGGGCCAGCCTCTGACCTCAGTGATACTAGGATAAATCTGGGATACTGCAGCCAACTGGTATGGAAGTAATCAGCTCTGAATATACAGAAAATACTCCCATCCATAAAGGGGCTTATGATTTAGGTTAGTGAAACAGCAGGGTAAGGATTGTGCGATGGGGATACTTGCAACTTCTGTGCGATGGGGATACTTGCAAATCTCTCTTGTGACAGTGTTTCTGCAATATCCACACTTTCCCTGTTACTACCAGAGTGAGCCATGAATTAATTCCAAGGAAGTCCAAGGAATGCACCAGAACTCAACTGATGCCAAGAGTGACAAAAAGAACCAAATTTTAGGTGGATTTGTTGACTGTTGTAATTTGCTGCAGTTGACATTGAAGACAGTGGTGCTGTCAGCCCCAAGAGAAGTAGGTTGCGTTGGCCTAGGACACTTCTCAGATTGCTGAGAAACTCTTGGTGAGGCTGGATAAGGGTCAGAAGAGCGCTCAAGTTGAAAGCTTCTGTGGCGGTGTCTGGATAGAAGGTTTTGGAGATCCGAAGACAAGGCATGGACTGTTTTGAGTGCGCTTGACACAGGATGACCTTCCTTGAATGAAACCAAGCTGCAGACAAATATGAACTTTTGTGAGACTTGCAGCAAAATTCCCTTTAGCCAGGGTCCCTTTCTGCAGTAATTGAAGAAAATTAATTGATAATAAGAGTGGAAAAAAACATTGTGATAGGAAAAGATTACCTGGACCCGAGAGATGCAGAGCAGAGAGCAGGAAGAGCCTCAGCTCATTCCTAGATTGGATCACATCCTTGGCATAATGCTTCCCAGGAGAGTGCAGTAGAGTAGCACTGCTCAGGCTTCTCAGGCTGAAGCCAAACATGTTATTTTAGAGCAACTGAGAGGTCATGACCAAAATTTTGCAGCATATTGGTAGGCAAAGCAGAAAGAGAGAGCAGGACAAAAGCCCTGGAAGCCCTGAAGATCCCCCTTGGTAGAAACACTTCAGGTGGGCTGAGGAGCAACCCTTACTGGGCAGTGCAGGCTGTAAGTGTTTCCTGTGATGGGGCAGAAAAATATGGTCTGTGGTTGGTAGTTGATTCAGCTGATTTTCTCCATTCCTTCCAAGAGCTCTGCCCTGGGATGCTGTGACAGCAGGCAGACATGTTTTATGGGCAGTTCCCAGAGGTCAGGCAGAGCCTTCTGGGCTCAGCACAGACTCTCCTGCAACCTTAGAGGAAGCAGCATGGGTTGGGAAGGTCCCTGGTCATCTCAGAGCAGGCTTAGAGGCATCTGAGGAGGTCTCTGGGGCAGGATATGCCTGGTCATCCCATCCTTACCCTGACACACATACGCTCAGATTTGAGAGAAGCCACTTCCACGTTGGAAGTCAGCAGAGCTAGAACAGTCATGAGATCTGAGTTCTGACAGCCCTACAGTCTGTTGGCTCAGGAGAAAGCAATAATGCATATATTTGGAGTCTTCCTCTAGACAAAGCAGGGAATGTGTCTGAAGGGGTGGATATCCACCCCAATATCCAAGGAGAGCCCTGAGCCCCTGGCATGGTTTTCCTGTCTGCCTGGTAGCATCAGCAGCTGCTGGTTTGGAACAGTCTGCATGTCCTTGTACGAGCCCGGGCAGCTGGAGGTGGATTTGTTTTCTGTTGATTTCATGGCAATGTTGCTGCCTCAGGCCAGTGCCTTGGTGTGAGGAACAACAACATCCTAGAGGAGACACCCAGTGAACTGCTGACTGTTCCACAACTACCCAATCCGCATGCCCAGTGTGGGAAGTGGTCAGACCACCCTGACGGCATCAACAAAGCCATCATGTTTGCTGACATTTCAAGGGAACAGAGAAGGGAACAAAAGCTAGGAACAAAAGTGTTTGATGCAGTTTAGAGCTGCAGTTGGAAGATATGGGCCTGAATTTTAAATGGCAGATCCAAGTGCCTTTTTGCTGGGGAGGGATTTTAAACCTCCATCCAGGTCTCAAAGGTGGGGCTTGAGTCTGAATTCCAGGGAAAGAAAATTATGCTGAAAACTGAGTTCACTGTGAAATCAAAATGAAAGGTAAAAAAGGGAAAACAATGGGTAGCTGAGGAGATGGAGGAAGTCACTAGACAAGGCAAGAAGTGTGGTATAACTGATATGTAAACAGACAGAGAATCTTTTCTAAGGNCACAGAGCACAGAGCCCATTCCAAACATGCCCAGGCACAGGGCTATTGAAGTCTGGTCTTTTGCTACAAACTGACTTCTAGGACAAACAACCCAAAAGGTTTATCTGGCCATCTGGTCAGTGATCTCTGATTCAAATTTCACGAGGTTTTAGCCTACATGTTCAGGTTTAGGGTAGAAGTTTGGATTGGGAGATTCTTTCTGGTTTGCTTGAAGCTTGGGTCAACTTGATCCTCTTCTGGAAAAACACATTTGTGTGAGATTTTCAGCTCAACTTTCTGTGTCAGTGATTCTGACAAACCAGTTGCAATCTCTGCATACTTCTACCAACTTCTGAATTTTTGAAGGTAAGTTTCTAATTGCCAGAAGTTGAGATACAAGAAAACTGGCTCTTAACCTTAGGTCTTCCACTATCTCAGTGCATGACTCAGGCTGCCAAATCATTTCTGTTTCTCGTGTTTGCACCTATGGGATGAGAATGATCCTTATCCTCTGTTAATTCATGACTCCTTGCCAAGGGCTTAGATTTTTGCTGACAGAAGCAAAGCATATTTTGTGAGACTGTGCTGGGGTTTTATCCTCACAATGGGGGACATGACATACAAGCAAGATTTTAAATGAGAGGCTTTTGTGTCCTGAGGGTTGAAAAGTAAACCACTGGACACTCACCTCCTTTTTTCTCATTCACTGAAAAGAAACACATGCAATAATCTGGGCTTCAGCTTGCAAGGAACAGTGCTGCCATCCTCAGAAGTGTACAGAGAGGAGCAAACAATAGGCAGGCATTGATGATATGACTCAATGTCCATTAGAGCTGGTTCCTGTTTTGCACTGTATTGTACTCCATCTTCCCCTACCACAAGACTTCCTTTCATCCAGAACTGGAATAAAAAAAGGAGAAACTACCTAGGGAGAATAAAAATTCTCCAAAAGGTTTAATTACGTTAAAAATAATGATAAAGGAGTGAGCATATTTCACCCTCTAGAAACAGTGTATTTGATAGTCAAAAAATCAAACAGAATCCATGCATTCTGGGGAAACATTTTGATTTTTGTGAAATGCACACTTTTCCACTGGAAAATCTTTCAGCTGGATGATTTTCAAGTGGCCTTTCTTCCCACATGCTTTAGTATCCAATTTAAACTCCAGCTGCTGGTTGTGGCTGTCCCTTCCTGTAGCGAGTGCCAGCACTTATGCTTTCCTTTAGCACAGCAAACTCTTCCAGGGAATCTTTCTGTGGCTTAAAAGGCATCACCTGATAATGACACGGGAAGGCTGGTGAGGTGGTTTTGTCTTTGTCTCAGCGGCTGGTGCAGAACCATTCCATTCAGAGTAATCTTCTGACAGATTTTGAATATCCAGGAAGCCTGCCTCGCACCCTCTCTCTGAGAAGGCAATTCTACGCAATACTATGTCTCAGTCTTAGGAGGTTTTCCCCTATGCTTTAATATCCTCTCACAGTTTCATTCACTCATAGCTACAAGCCCTTGATCACGCAGAAGCAGCTGTTTCCCTGGATAGTATGCTTCCCCTGTGCAGACCACTACTGTGTGCCTTCGTTTCTCTCCTGGTCATTCGGCCCAGCTGTGCCTTTTTACCACCAGCCCTTTGTTCTTCCTTGCTGGTTAATCCCTGTAGGTCATTAGAGTTTCTGCTCCTTTTCTCTTCCTCCTCCCCATATGCCGCATGGTATCCTGTTTTCCTTGTAACCGTAGCCACACTGCAGGGCTGAAGGACTCAAGGATTTTTCCATTAATAATCCCCACGCCCTTTTCCTGGTCAGTACACTGCTTAAGAGGGATTGAGGTAATTCATTCACTAATAGCAGGCGGTACTTAGAGAGGGGGGGAGAGCAACAGGAAGATGTGGCTCTGTGGGGTCTGTTTCTTTTGCACGACCCTTCATCCAAGGGCGAGGATGGAGCTTGCTTTGCTCCCGGAGCAGTTTGTGGTCCCCCATCCCATGTCTGTGTGCGAGCCCTGGCACGGCTCCGGCTATGGGGGGCACACCTTCTGTGCTCGGGAATGTTTGCTCCAGCGTCAGCGCTGCAAATTCTGGCAGCCCTGGCCAACTCCTGCTGGGAGAATGTAGGTGGGCTTTTATCCTTTGCGTTTTACACCCTCATCGGCCATTAAGATGTTGCAATGCACCTTGAGTAAGAATTTCTTCTGGTGAGGAAAGCTAAGCCCCAGTTCACTCTCTTGTAGCTCTGCTGGCTCTGCCAGACTTGGGGCCACATCTGCTGTTGACTACAGTTGTATACAGCTGGAATAATTTTGTCTGCCTCTGTGACGATTTATGGACAGAAATTGGAAGTATAGTCCTTTGCTTAGTTACTACAGTGTCACAGGAAGGTGACTAGGCCACAGATATGAAAAAAAAGGAGAGAATCACATTATAACAATATATTTTATTGGCATATACCTGTGACTTATCCCAGAGGACCATTAGGATCAGTAGTTCTAGACAGTCTGCTAAGGGACAGGTCCTGTTCTGGTAATTGCTGTGTACCCCTTAGTAAACACCCTCCCCACCTGTTTGGTTACAGTGGTATGGATGTGGTGTAGAAAATGCTGGCAGGTTCTATTTCCCCAGTCAAGGGAAAACCTTTCTTGCTGGGGTGCATGACCTAAGGGGACCCAACTCCCTGCTCTGTGAGGGAGGCCATGGGACTTTTGTGGCTGAAATCCTGTGAAAGGCAGGCAGCACTGTTGCCCGGACTGGCTGTGCTCCTCGCTCTCTGCCCTGCTGTGTGTCCCTGTAGCCACAGGCTCCACGACTGTTTCTTACACTGTGTAACAAGCTGCAGACTTCCTGGTGGGAGATGGGACATGCCCATCAGCTTCTCTAATGGGACAAATGCAAACCTTGAATACTATGGGCTGGGGGACGCCTGAAATGATGTCTGGTTAGGTTTCCTCTTCTCTGCTGTGGCAGTGGCACACACAATGGCAGTCTGCAGAGCTGAAGTGATTCAGCTTGGTGTCAGCTGTGTTCTGCACATTCGTCACCCATTTTCTCCACTGTTGATGAAACGGTGCTGGCAGTGGTAGTGATTCCTCCATTTAAGAGAATAAAAAAGAAGGCAATAGTTTGGTGTAAAGGTCTTGGCATTTCCTACAGCTTATGACAGCGCTGCTGGAACGCAGGGGCTGTGGCTGTAGCTATTCTATTGTGAGCTTGCATTCCTTAGCAGTGGGAAATCGGCAGCTGTAATTAGTCTCTGATGTTTTCTGCTAATAAGTGATTTTCTGGTACTTGCAAATACCAGCATCCCTAAGACATAACTGTATTGCTTTGACCTCTTATCTCTTCTCTCTCCTCCTCACTGAGAGGTACCACAGATGTTCTTCAAGACTATTTGGGAAAAAAACCCATCCACCCCTGCTCCTCCCTATTACATCCCTTTCTCCAGTACTATTTTTTTTTTCTTTCATGGCCACTGTGTAGGAAAAATGGTTCCTGCTAGTCCTCATGGAAAAGGACACAGATGCCATCAGGAAGCCCATTTGCTTTAGGAGGAAGAGGGACCTGACATCAACAGGAAGAGCTGTGCAGCAGAGCTGCTCCTGCCTCTGAGAGAGAGGGGCCTTGAAAACAATGTCTGCTCACAGTTTAGGACTGGCCAGCAGGAAACGCATGCATGCTGGTGTTTGCTGTGCAGAGGAAATGATAAGCACTACCTGGCCTGACTTGGAGCAGAGATAGCATGGGGGAAAAAAGGTGGGGGGAGGGAGAGCGAGAAAGTTGTTTTTCTTCGTCCTCGTTCAGAGCCTGCCCTTTGCAAAATGGAAAGCAAAATGAAAACTGAAATATGGAATATATCAGGAATCCGTTGGGGGCTTGGAGACCGAGGAGCACAATTGCCAAGTGATTAGATTTACTGCTTTAGTAACTGCTTGATATTGGGGTTTTTTCCCATTGTTAGCACTGAGAATGACCACTCAGTTTGATAACGCCTGCCATGCATATTTGTTAAGAGGTGAGGGGAGAGAGAGGCTTATATCCCCTGTGGAACTGAGAGGATTTTTTATGCAGGGAAAACATAGGGACAGTGCTGCCACTGGGAGCATAAGAGCCTTGGGAGTACAAAGAAAAATATTGTATAAATGGATATCTTTCCTGACTTGTTCTTCCTAGGTGAGGAGACAGAAGCCTTCTTGAGAAGTAAGGAGATACCATCATGCTGAATATTTTGTTCAGCTTTGTTTCTTTTCCCCTTTACTAGTGTCTTTACAAGCAACATTGTCCCTCCTTTTATTACTGACCATCTGACAGAATTAGTTTCTATTTCTGATGCCCTTACACCTCTGGCAGGCAGCTGCAGAGGTACAGTCCCTGCAGCTTAGTCTTGGAACATCATTCCTTATGCTCTGGGTGTATCTCAGTAGTTGTGTGCCGACATCCTGAAGTGGAGGTGGACAGACACAAACAGCATGGCAGGAAACATTTTAAACAATCCTAGCCCAGCATCAGCCTCTAGAAGGCTGGGAGGTGTTGTGACACCATCTGCAAATGTCGTTCTGCCTCCTTTGCTGTCCTTGCAGATTCTCCCAGGCTCTGGAGAGTGAGCAAACTGCCCTCTTGCAACATACGTGAGCACTGATGTGCCACAAGGCTGGCAGATGGAGCAGTGCTGTGCTCCCTGCTGTTTCTGAAAGAAGCCCTGAAGGAGCAGCACCACATCCAGATGTTTGAGACAGGCTGCTCAGCAGCTTCTTCTTGTGCTCATTACCATCCCTGGTGTATGGAAAGGAAAACAAGATCCTTGTGAACATGGCTGTAAAAGTACACTTTAGAGTACTGCAGCCTCTGAAGATGAAAAGGTGGAGCCAATACAACCTACATCCCATGGGCTGCCCTTCTTAACTATACTGAGTGAAACCAATCCACTGAGACTTGTGCTGGACTTGCTGATGCAGATATCCATGCATTCTTGAGGAACAGCCCCCCAGACCAACAGCTTTCCTTGGCTGTGACTGCTTCACCCAGCCAAGCCTTCAGCAGCAACAGGCAGGACAACACTAGAACAAGCAAGAGCACCAGCATGTCATGATGTATCCCCCAGACCTATGATCCTGGCCTAGCATTACTTTCACATCTTTTGACTTTGTTAGGCTTTGATTGACGCCTCATTAAAATCCAGCTATTTCTCTACAAAGAGTTTCCTGGTAATGCACATGAAACCTCACACACGCACATACATACATACATAAATATAGTTGTATGTGTAAAAAATACATTCATATGTGTGTATGTATGCATACACATTTATATGCTGATATATACATTTATTTATGTGTAGAGTAATGCATGTCTGATCAGGTGCTGCTTCTGGCAGAATTTTCTCCACGTTTTTTGGACACAGAAACTGAGCCCACAGGCTGTTGCGATTGTATTCCCTGGGCACTACTTAGGATGGGTAGAACAGCACCTTCTTTCACCAGAAAAACATCAGCAATCCGAGTCACCCACAGCTTAATCCGCTTCAAATAAAGACTGACCTGTTTTCAGCCTCCTCTGAGCAGGGTTGTGGGGAGCATTTCTAGGTGACCTTCCACTGCCCGCAGAAGTCTTAATTCTCTGCATTGAAACTTACATCATCATTTTGTGCCCCTGTAAAGCTGGTGAAAATGCTTCTATCATACATATACCTCCTTTGCTTTTGCATGTCACAGTAAAAGGTCAGAGGGAGTAGAACAAATTGATTTTATTTTTCTTTTGTGGAAGACACTTTTGAGTCCAATGGGACTTTTTCTAAGAGTGTGTTTCTTTGGGTCAGGCCCAGGCAACCTGGCAATGAAAACACTCAGTCTAAATACGTGCTCAGCAACTGAGCAAAGATGGAATGGATTTGGTGCTGCTTGGCTACAAATCATGACTGAATATTGCTAGTGCCTTTGCATGTTTGTTTTCAATCAGATTGACATCATAAAGCCTTATTTACTTTTTCACAAAAGTCTGTTTTCATTTGCCTTTCACTTCTCATTTGCAGCTGTTATGGGCTTGCATTTAGGCTCCTCATCTGTCTGCCTGTGATATGTAATGATCCTCAGTGATTTTTCCTGCTCTTTGCCCTAAGTTGTTGACTGTCTGTAAAATAGCCCATTGGGAATAACCTCTGGAAATTGCTGTACCGCTCTTGACTAGGAGAGCCCTAGAGGCAAGATCAGTGAGAGGCCTGAGTGAAAGAACATCACTGCATAACCTAGTGTCAGTCTGCATCAGTCCATAAGTGTGCCAGAGGGAAAAAGAAGGGAGAAGATATAAATAAGTGCTGTGAGATTCAACCATGCCATTTTTCTTCCATGTGAGAGCTTGGTCCAGGACCAGCTTCTCTGTTACTTTGTACCTTGCTGCCCAACGATAACCTGGGCTCTCAGTGGGGTGATGGGGCCCTGTTCTCCCTTTCATACACCTGAGCTTGTTGGCACTGCCATCCTGAGTTAGCTGGCACAGCTGGATGTGTGCTTTAATGCTTGGGAGTGGCCGTCACGTATGCTTGTGAATGTGCGGCAAGCATGGAAGGAGAACCATGCTGTGGTCTCTCCACAGGAGAACAGTGCTGGTGGACCTCCATCCTCTCCTTGCACATTTGCAGGGACAACAGAAATTCCTGGGAAAGAAGAGCAGAGAGAACTGCAGAGCTGCCCACTTTGCTGCAGCACAGGTGTTCATGAGATAACAACCCAGTTCCTTGCTTCATCCTGTCTCTTCCCCAGCCTTCCAATAGCATTTATTTAGGAATTAGTTGCTTTGTCACCACCATGCCATCACTACAAAAGTGAAGTAAGGATCTGTCAAACAGTGAGAGATCATTACAGAGCAGCACAGAAACTGCAGGCAGATTCCATGTCCTCTAGAGATTGCTACAGATTTCAGTGTATGGAGATGGTGTTTGTGAGGGGCACAGTACAAAGGGCTTCAAAACTGTTTAACTAGTCACTGGTATTTTCCAGGTGCACATCAAGGCCTAAACACTGAGAATTTCCTTTTAACAGGCACAAAAGTCTGCCTTATAAAGAGAAACCTGGAATCCCTATTGCCTGGCACACTAGAGTCCAAGTTGGAAAGGTCTAAGGGACAAACTTACACTGACAGCCAGGTAGGGAGCATTGATCCACTTGAATTGCTGCCCTCCTGATTCTGGGATCCTAAGGATCCCTTGTAGGAATCTCAAAGCATCAAGGGAGATTTTGGTTTCTACACCTTAAAAACAGTCAAGAAGCGTGTGTTAAAGCTTACAAGTTGCCTCCAGAGTAATTTTGGGACAGTAAGAAAATGAGCAGGTCTGCATCAGGTGGCGGGCCCAGGTAAAAGACGGAGACTGCACTTGTTTTTTAACTTTCTTCTGGAGCTCTTGTAAGTGAAAACATGTAGATCAAAATCTGGTGAGAGGAGGAAGAAACTTACGGAGTCCATATAATTTTGTTGCTTTGCTGCCAGCAATTAAGTGGGTTAGCATGGTTTACTTTGGATTCTATGCTTAAGAGGAGAGCAGAAGAAGAAAGGAAAGCATGATACAGAAAACATGCCATAAGCTTCTTTATTGATCTGGATGAGAGACAGCAGGCTCTCTAGAGACTTCAGATGAAGCCTACATTACTGGCTTCCCATCCCACCACCCAACACTTACCTGGGTTCTTCCCTGGCAGGCTGCTTCATCCAGCTCCCTTGAGCTGCAGCATCGGCATTGCCCCAGTCCTGCACTCATCAGCTGGTGCAGCCTCTAGATTTGTTAATGGTTTTAGTACACGTCACCAGAATCGAGGTCAATGGCAGAATTCCTGTCTTACAGCTTGCTTATCATGCCTGTATCTAGGCATTTACCAGGACAGAGGTCAATTCATTACATGCAGCTTCAAGACTATTCTCATATTTTCTGTACTTACACCCGAGTCCATTTCCAGACACAGCATAAATTGTCCAGTTACTCCTATCTTCAAAATTATTTATCCCAACTGCTTGTGCTATGTCAAAAAAAAAAAAAAAANNNAAAAAAAAAAAAAAAAAAAAGGCTATACAGTATCCACCCTTATCTGCTGTGGATCAGGGCTGTAAGGACTTTGATGGTTATAGCTGAGGATGTGCACAGCTCATTGACCTGCCATGCAGAACCTGAGCCACTGTTTTCCAAGGTGGTTGTACCACAGTCACAGAAGTTAGGAGTGGAGATATCCTGTTCTGTTATCTGGTCTTTTTTTTTTGCAGGAAATTGTCAGCAGGATGTTTTCCTAACAAAACTATTCTAGAATTTAGTGCAACCTCTTTCAAAAGTGCCTGCATGACAGAATTTGCCAGCTATGTCAAGGTAAAGTCACATTTCAGAGGGGCACAGTGACCGCCAGGGCTGAGAGTCAGCATTCAGTGTCTGCTTTGGCAGTGCTTTCTCTTAGGCTTTCTTTGATGTGTGCTGTCTATGATCTGGCCAGGTCTGCCATGGGTTTTTTCATTCCTGCTTCAAACATCACAGTTGTCAGATCTGCTTTGGAAAACCAGGTGTTCCTACATGTCCTATTTAGATATGTTAGATGTAAGCTGGGTATAATATCCACGGGGAAAAAAACATCCTTGTTGGTGGTGCCATTGACTTCACTCAAACTCACAGCTGAGCCTGCAGGTTGTGTTGAAATGCATGTGCTTGAAATCAGAAGGCCACATCCCAAATAGCACTCAGTGTTTCCACTTCCCACGCAGGCCATGGAAGGTGATGGCTCGCAGCATCTGACAGATTTGAGATCTGTTTTTCCTGCATTTTTGCCCACCAAATCACAACTGTGCACAGGATGGTGCTTTCATCACAGAGAATGGCACTGTTGTGATAACCTTTGTGACATCGCAGGGGCATTTCCCACAGAAGCAGAGGGGAAAAAATGCATGAAGTGTGTGACTTACACAGTGAGTCATTTGTGCTGTCCATGTGGATGGGATCACCTTGGTGCCAACTATTCATCCTTTTAAACTGTGTTTATGGCAGCTAAGGGAGAAAAGCCAAGGTGAATTGTAATAAGTTGGTTTGGTTTTAAGCCTGTTTGGTGCTGTTTACCTGTCTCATGCAGTTTAAATTTGGGGGGGGTGTGTGTATGGAGGGGTTGTGGCAGCTTGGCCACGGCTTACAGCCAGATTCAACACTGGAATTTGGGAGTAAGGCAGGTTTTTTTTTTTTTAACTTTTTTTTTTTTAATTTTGTGAAATGAGTTTAGTGCTGGCAAAAAGTATGCCCAGACATCCTGGAGACTGAAGCTCTTTGTCCTTGTAGCATTTATGTCCTGACAGGCCAAACCATCCCCTTTCCCAGCTCTGCCAACCTCATCTCTGAGCAGGAGAGGCTCTCTGCAGGTATTTTGGATGCCATGGTCCCTTCCATCCCTGGCTGCCACGAGGGACAGTGGAAGGCAAAGGAAATGCTACGTGGTGGGAAGGCAGGATTTATCCTTAGCTGCCACTGGTTAGGGCTATGCACTGGGAGAAAATCTGGTGTTGTGACAGATGTGCTGCACCAGGGCTTGGGTGTGCTGCAGCGAGGAGAGCACAGTTTGATCTGCTCTCGAATCTGTTTCTCAACCAACCTTATGCCTAGTGAAAAATCAGGCAATGTCAGCAAAAACAAACAAACAAAAAAAATGTAGTGAATCAGCTTTAAAACTCGTGACTTACAGTAGAAAGTCAGGAAATGCAAAAAATATCCTATCAGAGATACTGATGATCAAGTATGTTGCCATTTGTACAATGTTGTTCCTTTCCTGTGATTAGGAGGCCAACTGAATATATTGGTTTGTTCTGTTATTTTTTGGTACAAAATAACAGCTCTTGCTTAGTACAGACTGAAACACTTTTTAAAAGGAAATATTTCCTATTTTTTTTCATTTAAATTGAAATGGGAGACTTTTGACCCTTATTGTCATGGTATTGACATAGCATGATAGGAACCATGCACTGCTATTGAGGGTAATGGAAGACAATTTAAAAAGTACTAATGTATAACAAAACCAAAATGGTAAAATAAAAACGCCTACAACCTCTTTTTTTTTTTTTTTTTTTTTAATTGTGCAGGATTCCTTTTGGGAAGAAATTAAAAAAAAAAAAATCCAAACTATTTCCTGCAAGTCAAAAATGAAAAAGTTGGTATTCCAGGTGAAATGAATGATCTGCATTTAGCCTTCCAATAGCTGAACTAAAATTAAAATAAAATTAGAGGGGACACAAAACCTCCACCATGTGGGAAGATCCAACTTCCATGGAGGCCCTGAGCATCTCTGTCATCAGTGCTTAGCCTTACAAGGAGTAGTCTGAGAAAATAACAGAAGGATAAAGTAAAAAAATGAAGCCTGCTGCTATTCAGTCCGGTTCAGTGCAGTACCCTGAACACATGGCCCAGTCCAGGTTACCTGACTTTCTGTCTGACTGGGTACTATTCACACTGACTGGTTAGGGTGTCTGATTTAGCAACCTCCTCCCTGGGGTCCCTCTGTAGCCCATGGAGACTCAGAATTTCTTCTGGAAGGTGGCACTGAACGTCACAGGCTATTGCCTGCATCTCCTGCTGGACCACCGTCTTCCTGGCTCTTTGCTGGCTTTGGTGGGAGGCCAGGAGGCCATCCTCCCACTGGTCATTGGATGGGGTCACTCCCTCTTTTCTTAGTGACCTCTCCCGCTTGGGCTGCTTGGGGATTTAAATAGGAACGTGCTTGAAGGTCCCTGCAGATTAGATCCAAAATGCTCAATCCAGTGCCAGATGAAGCCTTTGTCAGGCAGGCAAAGAATGGGCACCTTTCTTGCTGGTGGGTAGGTTTGGTGGGTGGCAGCTCCATGCCTGGGAAGGGACAGGGGAAGGGAGGGGCGGCAGTGCTGGGAGGCGGGAATTTCAGCGCTCACTGCTCCCCCTGGAAGCCGGGGGCATCAGAAGGAGGACGGCGCGGTGCCTGATCCAGCGAGAGTAGCAGACACGTGTGAAGGAGGTGGCATGAGCTGTTGTCTTGGAAGGGACCCTGGTGAAGGTGCATGTCTGTGTACACTGAACTTGGAGGTGATATCCAGTGAGAGTGGAACGAGTTACTGTGACTGCCCTTCTGGTTTATTTTTGTCTAGGGGAAGAGAAGTATTGTCTTTTGTGTGCAGTATGTTTATAACTCAACTTCCCTTCTGACTGATGCCTTGCTCCATGCTCTCTTGTCCTCCTCCATCTGGTTTCTATTGTAGTTTTAAATGAGGACAGTTTGGCTGTCTGGCAGAGCAAGTGGGGTCTGTGTGACACCCACTGCCCCTTCCAGCTTCTAAGCCTTCTAAGCTTCCAGCACAGCTTTAATTATAGGAGTGTCAAGATTGGACTCCCTCCCCCCATCTCCTCTCTGTGCCTGCACGTACAGCCCCTGCTGCAAATCCCCATCCATGTCTGATCTTCCTTTGGGAGAGACCCAGCCCTGTGATTTACATGCGCTGTAACTCAGATAGAGACCTGCTGTAAAGCACATGCCAGAGCCTGTATCTTCCTGCACTCAGGGTTGATCCCAGCCTCACTTCTTCAGGAGCCATGTCTGAAATAATCCTACCAGCTCAGAAACTCCTAGAAGTGGGAGAGAGCTGCTCATTGCTGCTCTAACCTCACCACCCCCAAAAGCCCAAAAGGCTAAGCTTTGGAGGAGATCAGAGCTGCTCAGGAATGCCAGAGCTACAGGTCTTGCTCAAAGAAAACATTTATTGTGCTCCAGTTCCATACAAGTGCTGCATTTAAGGGCTTGATTTGCAGGAAGTCGATGTAGTCCCTTCTCCTCCAGGGATCTGAGGTCAAAGTCTGTAATTTTCAGTTGCAAGTGAAAAGTGTCCTATGTGGATTTTTTTTTTTTGACATCACAAAACTGCCACAAATTTTGGCATAACTGACTGTTTCTCTTCCTATGAGCCAGAGACCTGGTAGGCAGGAAATCTTGTACATGATGAGTGAAGGGCGCTGGCAGTGATACGTGAGAAGCCCAGAGCTGGAAAAGCAAGGGAAAGTGCAGGGCCGAGATACTGGCAGAGCTCAGTGCATATTGTCTATTGCAATCTCTAGGTTGCCTCTGCTGTGGAGTTTTCACCCACTTTTAAAAATGGGTTGAATTTTATACATTTGCTAGAGATTGTTCCCCTCAGTCCCCTGTTTTTTGCTTTCCAGTCCTCAACAGACAGATCTAGCCTTCTTAGCCTTCTCTTCTTCTGTATAGGGGGTTTGCTTACCTGCCTGAGGCCTCTTGACCTAATTTGCTCCAAGTAAACTTAGAACTCAGCCAAAAAAATGGTATGATTTAATACATCTTACTTTCAAGCGGTCAAATTAGTCACAACCAATATGAGTATCTGCATTTTTAGTTGGTTTTCTTATTCTTAACACTAAGGTCTTAAAAAGTATCTAATAAAGGATGCTTTGTGCATGGGCCCTATTTTTTGGCAGCCAGGCACCATCATATGAGGTTTGTCTCTATGAAAGACCGTTAACCTTTAAACAAACCTTGTCATGTGGCTATCGTGATCAAATATATTTTCTGTTCAGGTTGCATGGAGTTCGTGGTTTCTGTTCTCTCACCCAGATAGATCTGAAGTGGACATGGATCTACTTAACTTGCATTTTTGCTGGTTACATGTCATTTATTCCAAGACCCCTACCAAGAAGTAAATTTTAATATGCCATGTATGCGTAGCTTCTACCATTAAGATGTTAAAGCCTGATTTTCCAGAAATGGAGATGAGGTCTGAAGTAAATTGTCTTTCTTTTTTTTTTTTTTTTTATTTTTAGCATTCTCATCATCATATGATCTGAGTTCCCTACTGCAGTTCCAGATAATCAGGACTTACTCAGAGATAGGAAGGTCCTCTTTTTTTGATGTGTCATTTGTACTTTTCTTGGAAGGATATTAAAGAAATTTTGTACTACTTTTTTTTTTTTTTTT
>WBMY01013481.1:874407-1076640 GCA_013397315.1 Donacobius atricapilla
AAAAAAAAAAGTCTGTTTGCAATCCTTTGCAATCTTTCATAAGTACAAGTCCCAGGGAGGAAAAGACATGAGCAAGCAATGCAACAGCAGTCTCCTTACAGGGTTATCCTCTTGGCAATGCCCCAAGCTGTTATCTAACACACCAGTCATTAACTTTACAAAGGATCCATTGCCCAAAGATAATTTCTTCAGCAACACTTTGGCATGTCAAGATAAAGAATGTTCCTTTGCCAAGAGCAAGATTGAGAATGTGGATGCACAGGGTGGGGGGCAGTGAAGAGACTATTGGGGCACATGGCAAAGTATTGAAGAAATTGGCATGGGGAAGACCTGAGCAGGGTCTAAGGGATTTCACTGAGAGGTGATTGAAGCATTGAGTAGGGATCTAGAAGCAGCATTTGAAGGTTCCACTGTTGTCTTTCAGGCCCAGCCTTGAAATAGCTGAAATACGAAAAAGGGAGAAGAATGGAACTTGAGAGTCAGAGTTTTACCTGCTGAAGAATGTAAAAGCCAAGTGGGGAAAATAACACACTCAGGAAAGGAAATGACAGAGGTGGCAAAAAACCCAGAGAAAATAATTTTTAAAAGAGTGAAAAGACAAAGAGAGGATGAGGGCCTGTGAGGGAAGGAGAGGAAGAAGGACAACAAGAGTGGGGAAATCATCCCTGTTGCCTTGCTTGCAGGAAGAAATCTGGTCTGTCCTTGCCAGGGGCTGTGTGTGGCAGTGCTCACTGCTGGTACCTCTCTTTCCTCATGCAGGTCAAAGGAGATTGAGGCAGTTGGCTGCAATGGGGATGCAGCTTTCCTGGAGGTGCGAGTGCAGCAATTGGTGATCGAGTTCATCCTGAATCATGTGGATCAGATCTTCACCAACAACAGGAAAGCCAGCTCTGCAGAGAACATGGGTAACAACCTCCCTGAGCCACTTCCCATGTCACTTGCTATGTAGTTCAGCTCTCCCTTCAACTGATATTACAAGCACAGTAACCCTTGCTATCACCACAGACTTCCCCCAAGATACCTTGAGCCCTATATCTCATTACTCTTGTCTTTTTCAATATTTTCTTTTTGAATACTAGCCTCCTTTAGCGTTTTCTCAGATTGCCTTATGTCTCATCTTTTGCATGAGCTCATGTGGCTTAACCCTTTCCACAAAAGGAAGACCATCTGATTGATTCTCAATCTTGGTCTAAGTTTTCTCTCTAAGTCCATCAGCCACAATCTCAGCTCTTCTCTCAGATTCCCCCAGTTACAATTCCTCATACCAACAATACCTGCCCTGCAGCCTCTATTTCCACCCAAGTCAGAGGTCACACTCCCAGGCACTCCTGGGAAAAAATTAGTCTTGTGCTCCAAAAACTTATATCTTGTTCCAGAGGACATTTTATAAAAGAGATTTATTTTTTTCCTGGTACATCAACAGTTTTCGGAGATGCTGGTTTTGCTGTTTAGTGATGGTTTTGTTGGCAAAGACTGGGAAGTGCGAAGGCATGGATCCACAGTGACCTCACATGATTGCAGAAATATCCACCTTCCCATTTTACACACTCAAAAGACTTCTGATACTGTCAGTACTCAGGCAGCATCCACCTTTCTGCTTTGCAGCCCTGCGTCAGCTCATTCTGCCCATCTTCACCTTAACAGGGTTCTGCCTCTGCCCCCATAAACAGACACTTGCATTTCCCTGGGCTATCAGTGACACCACTTTCTGTGGCCCTGAAATGGATTAGAAAGTTAAAGATTGGTTTTTAGACCAATGGCCCATCCTGGAACAAGACAAGGAGAAAGATGTGGAAGTGCGAGAAAGAATTAGGCACCAAATCTGGATCAGGGACTGAACTGCTTCAAAATCAGGGGAGGGTGGGGGCGAGATGGAGGAAGGGATTGAGGGAGGAGTAAAGGGAACATGTGAATCCTGATGGTTTTCAGAGACACCTCCTTCACACAGAAGCGCCTACAGCAGAGGAAGCAAATCCACACAACACAGCCTTTGGCTGGCAAGCATGGCCCCTGCTGGGAATGAACTCAGACGGATAAGGTTGCTGGGGAGCTGAAGGGCTTATCTGACAAAAAGCCTTTCTCCCTGCACGTGCCACTTCTTTCCCCCCTCCACAGGAGATGTTCCAGTCAAATAAAGTAATGAAGGACTTGCTCTCGTCTCTCCTCACCCCAGGCTGGAATGTATTTTCTTGTTTTTCAGAGAGCACATCAGTTGTGAAAAGTTTGACCCTGCCCTCGGCCTCCCTGCCAATGAAACTGGTGAGCCTAGAAGAAGCCCAGGCACGGAGTCTGTCTGCATCCCACCCTGCTCGGAAGGAGAGGAGAGAGAACAGCTTGCCAGAAATTGTGCCTGTAATTGGGTCCCTCTTCCACACAGTTGTTGACCTTCCTGACAGCAAGTAAGTGCTGAGTGTTAAGTACAAACAAAAAAGTGCAGGTTCCTCGGTGTGATTTGGAATGATTCTTTTGTTAATGTGATACCTCCACACCTACACTCATCTGAATCTACAGCCACTGTCAAAAAAAATTTTGTGTCCTTCTCAAAAGAGGCAGAGCTGCTCCTGGGAAGAATTGCAGGTGCTGGGTCCATAGCTTCACTAGTTCTCATCTCTCCATCAGGGCAGAAACTCACAGATCTCCTGCAGGAGGAATGAATTGTCTTTGCATCCTTGTGTCAGCTCAGAAGTTGGCTAAACATGGGATGAACATGGGGCAGGTTGGGGCACAGCTCGTCTACGAGTTCCATCTGCTGGTGGCTGCTCCAGGGCATGCCTGGTGCCACTGACCTGCTCCAGCTTCTTCATTCTTCTGGTTCCTCTGCAATTACAGCCAAGCAGGAAGGCTCATTTTCACTTCCAGCATGGAGAGATATTTACATAATGGCTCCTATGCCAGCTATGTCTATGCCAAGAGAAGAGTCCGATTTCAGCTGAGGTTGCTGCAGTTGTTGGCACAGCTGCCCAGAATAAGTATTTATCTATTGGTCTATCTAACTGGTAATATATAGCCACTCTACTGCCTGGTTCTAATAGATAATAGCCTCTGCAGCAGGAGGCTCATTAATCTACTGACCCAGAAAGCACCAGAACAAAGATATTTATTGGCACTTGATATATTAAAGCAAAAAGGAGTCATCTAACACAATCCTGGCAAGAGGATAACCAGCTTAAGACAAAAGGATGTATTGTCCCTCTAGAGTTCTTCTCCTTTCTCATTTGAAAAGTCCTACCCCCAAGATATTAATCCCCTTTGTAGGATTGATTTGTAGATTTGTACTTTTTTGTGTTCTGATCAGAAAGAAAAGCAGAAATATGGGATAGAAAGCCCAATGTGAAGAGTGAGACAGGGAGATAGGAGAATTCTTGTTCTGAAAGAGGAGACATCGGAGGAGGAGTCAGAATGAGTATGAAGGAAGTGAAACACATGAAGAAATTTCATGAAGAAATATGTGTACAAGAAAAAAAATTGCACTAGGACAAGCAGATTCTTTCTGCAAAAGCTGGGATTTCCAAAGAGACACAGGGAACTGGTGTCCCACTTCCTCTGATAGTTACGAGAAATTGATTTAATTCCCTTAAACCTCCTCCTGTTTGGTTAGTACATTATACTTGCATATGAATATGTAACACTTGTGATTAAATTAATGTTTGTCTGAGAATCATTAATAGCTAGTTTCCATTGAGGAATCATTTTATTTTTGCCATTAAGACATGGTCTTTAAGCACAAATTTGTGCACTGAGAAATGGTACGAGATCCGTAAGTTCTCTGGAATTTATCATACATTGTGTCATTTAAACCTGCTAAAAAGGCATTTTTTTCTTTGCTTTAATGCAGGATAGTCTGAGCCTTGGAAACCTCTCCTTTCTGGAGACAAGTACGGTTGATTGCTCAATTACTGTTGCTGTAGCATGGTCCCAGAGTCAACTATCTGAAGGCTTAGGTGTCTTTCCATCCATGAAATAGTTAAATCAGCAGTACAGATAAATCACTTACAGCGTGATTGCTACCTGTGTAGCCAACAAGGGTTGGTTGTGTAGCTATGCCTTCCATGCTTTAGAATTAAAAGAGGTGTGAGAAGAAAAAAATGGAAAGTGTTGAGGGGAAACAGCCCAGAGGCCTTTGGAGGGTATTAAAAAGGTAAAAGTCTCAAAGGTTTGGTGACCACCCGAGCCTTTTTTCCTTCCAGGAGGAAATTATCCACCAAGTCCAAGAAATGGAAGTCAATATTTAATTTGGGCCGCTCTGGCTCAGAATCAAAGTCTAAACTGAGTCGAAATGGGAGTGTCTTTGTAAGGGCACAGAAGCTCTCCGGTAAGAACACACTTTTCAGCTGAATGTTTCGCTCTGAGGCTTTCTCTTGTGTTGTTGGTAACCCCTTGCCACTAATCCCACTGGATTTGAGGTAGTCTAATGAGGTTGTGCTTGTTGCCTGGTTTCATGCACATCTTATTTTCCTGTGATGGCAGGAAACACCATTCCAAGAGGATTTGACAGACAGCTACAGTAAAAATTGCATTTTGGGACCTGATAAATGGGCTCCTGTTGTCCAGCTGTCAAGGCTGGGGAGTAGGAAATGTTTTGTAGGTTTGGATTAGTCCACTTTTCCTGCCCAGCCAGTCTCCATCTCTTAAGGCTCATTACATGGCACTGGGTGAATGGCTGTCCTAGGCTGTCCTCCCACTAAAGGATATTAAAGAACCAACTGCATTCAGTGTCTTTGTGAAAAACAAAGCAGCAGGAGAGCCCTCAGCTCTGGCTCTAAGCACTTTGAGAGAAGCCATTGCTTTTGCAGAATTTACAAGTGAGAAGTTGTCTTTTCTCCTGGCTGTAATCCCAAGTTCTAACCTCTCCTGGGCTGCAATCTCTTAAACACTCTGCTTCCTAGAAGATCACATGGCAGTGCCAGTTCCCAGTGTTAAGAAATGATGACTCAAGCTCTAAAAATCATGAACTTGACTTAAAAGTAATCACATTTTTAAAAAGAAAGCGTGCCCTTTTAATTTGAATTAATAAAGAAATTATTTGGGTTTATATGTTCTAGATTTTTTTAGTATCTCCAAATCAAGGAATTTACTTTCTATAAGGAGATGAGGGTGGATTTTTTGTTTATATAATCTCATGACTCCAGGAGCTGGTGTTTGGAGGACCACTGCCTAACATTGCAAGACTTCAAATAAAATAGTTCATACAGGCAATGTGAGCTACCACCACTTATAAGAGAGGCTGTATTTAGATCAGAAATGAGTGTGAAGCCAAATGCTGGATCCAGTTCTCTTTGGACTCCTGCCTTCCCCGTGTTTTGCATGTACAGATGGCCTCACACAGTGTGCCCGTGACAGACTTCAAAGTAGCTCTCTACCCTATTTTGATCACGGGATCACCCTCTCACCTTGATAAGGAATACTCTGTCTCAAAATAGCGCTAACCCAAGGAGGCCCAGGAATGGTGGCAGCCCCAGTGATCGTGGAGGCTGAGCCTTGTTCCAAGGACAGTACTGAGTCACAGGGGGCTGGACATTTTCACCAGCAGGACATACAAATGCACAGCTGTGCGCAGAGTTTTCAGCACTGAAGCAGTGCCTTTCAGAAGCAGCACTTTTGTGCTGCTGTGTTACATTTTTCCGTGCTCTCTGCTTACAGCCTAATGTGAGGGAACAGATGAAGTTGCTGCTGAAACTCAGCACATGCTTTAGCACAGCTTGAGTCTGTGCCCACAAATCTGTAAGTCACACAAAATGTGACTTACACAGCTCCCCAGCTTGAATTCTGTTCCTCCTGGAAAGCGGAAACAGCGCTGAAGACATCACTTCTTATGAACGTAAAAAGTAGCCAGGGCTTCATATAAATGTAAAAAGTAGCTGGAGTTTCTCCTATGCTTGTGTGAGAGTCAGAGCCAGAAGCCTCAATTATATAAACAAATGAAGTCCAACAAGCCTGCTGACATTCTGCTTTACCTACTTTGTGCAACTCTGTAAACAGCAAACTTTACTCCCAGACATTTTCCAGATTTCCATGGACCCTTTTTGGGCTGCCAGAGACTAACTTGTCTTCCTTGCCAGCTGCATTTCTCTACCTCCCTTCCTTTTTCAGAGCAGTAACAGCTGCAAGCTTCCAAAATCTCTCAGGAACAGACCTGTAGGGTGTATAGTAACAAATGACAGCTTGTTTCTGGACAAGCAAGTCCAGTAAGAATGGCCAGCAAAATAGGTCACTCACTGCCCTCAGAAATTTCCCAGAGTTCTTGCTGGAGGTAGGGTATGCTCACATCAGCAAAAGAGCTGGGAGTGTAACGTAAAAATAACCCAACATTTGCTATCAGGAATGAGAGGTGAGAAGGCATTTCTGTCAGTTTAGTTAAAAAGTCCCCCACAACCAATAGCCTGACTAAGTCGGGGAGGGGAGTGGCACATGACAGCTTTGGGGATGTTTAACTGCTTCAGAGTGGAGGTGGTGTTGACTGGCTGGGTTAAGTATAGCTCTCCACATGTCCAGCAGGTGCAAAGCTGTTGTTAGCACTAGTAGATACCCAGCTGTGTGGACAAGTGTTGTGAGTAATAAGCCATGTGGTGTAGATACATGGGGGAATGCTTGGATATGGAAAATGTCTGCCTGGCATGCCTGTCTATATGTATGCAGCCTTTGATCTTTATGGGCTGAGGCCTGCAAAGCAACAGGATCTGATACCTGCTTCTAAAACTCTTTTTCCACAGAAAAAGCAACTATTCGGCCGGCAAAGAGCATGGACTCGTTGTGTTCCCTGCCAGTGGAAGGTGAGACATCCATAGCCTGCCTATACTATAAGGGGGAAGGATAGCAGCTCTGCATTTTCAGCAGAATGGATCACAGAATCACAGAATGGTTTGGGTTTAAAAGGACTTTAGAAATCTCCTAGTTTCAACACCTTCCACTACACCAGGTGGTACCAACACTTGGACAAGCCTTGAACACTTCCAGGGATGGGTGATCCACAACTTCTCTGGACAGCCTGTTCCAGTGTCTCACCACCCTCAATGGATGAGCAATCTGTGTCTATCTCATCGTGTTGTGTATCTTTGTATACTGATGCCATGGCTGCTGATGTGTGCCCCCACCTCTATGTGCATGCATTTTTGACTCTTTTCTGTGTTGTTTATCTCAGTGCATCCACCTGAGAGTTACCACCAAAGGTGTTTAGCTGCACCTTTATTGGCAGTTGGACTGCTTTGATTTCTTCCTTGGTTATTCTGTACACAAAAAATCCCATTTGTAGATGAAAAAGGCTTAAAAAAACCAACAAAGCCTGGCGTGTGCAGTATGTGATAGCCCCAGATTTGGCTGCATCTGATGGAGAAGGGTGTCTAATAAAAGTCTGAGCTGATTTCCACTGGAAGGCATTCAGTCCCATGCTGCCTGCCCATTTTAAAGGAAGCCCTAGGGCTAGAGCATAGAAGGTCTTCAGTGCCTATTGTCTCCATCTATCTGGGGAACTGTGAGTGTTCACCAGGGCAGGACTCATCCCTGGAGGGATTGAGGAGGGCTCCTCACAGAGGAAGTTTGTTTGCTAGTGCTTCGCTTCCCACTGACTTGCTCCTATGTTCCTGTCTCTAGGTGAGGATGACAAAAGCAGGTTCAAACGGTCAGTGACTACTGGAGGATTCTTTGTTCCCACCAAGATACGGACAGGAGGCCCAGGCAGCTCATATGACCTCCGCAAGGAGAATGAGTGGGAGCGGGAAGGATCTGCCATGGGGGCCAAAGGAAGTTCAGAGCCAGGTGGGGAGAAGGGCCTTCCCCGGACACCGCAGGTGAAGTCACCCCCTGAGCAGCTGAAGGTTTTTCGGGTAACAGAGGATGCTGAAAATGAGCAGACTTCAGCCAAAGGAGTGCTCATGTTCTACACCTCTGAAACAGCCACCAAGTCAGGCTTCCCAAGCAGCCTCTTTCCCTTGGAGGCCTCTCCTCATCACCAGAGGAAAGCCCTGAACATCTCGGAGCCGTTTGCTGTCTCTGTCCCGCTGAGGGTATCCGCAGTCATCAGCGCCAACAGCACACCCTGCCGTGTGCCCACCAAGGAGAAGCATTCCCTTTTCAGTCTAGAGGAGCTGTCTTCTCTGGTGGAGAGCACGAGCCCCTCTGCTCTGGAGGCAGGGACACACACAAGGACAGAGCAGGCAGCAGAGCACAAGGAGAAACAGCCGGGGCCAGCCCTGCCAGTGGCAGCATCCAGAGGTAAATGGTGTTAAGGAGGGGGGTGCGGATCCTCAGTTGGGCTGCTGGAAGTGCCCTGCAGCTTGGTGCTGTGCAGGTTTCTCCAGCCTGAGCTTGTGGCAGGAAAGAAACCAACCTATAGCAGGGTGGGTGTTGACTTGATCGCAGGTTAGGGTGGTGCTTGTTGCAGAAAGGAGCCTGGGGAGGTGAGTGACCTCCCAGAAACATCTGGTTGTGCCTGGAGAGACCTCTCTGGCTTTGTTAGTTGGCGCTGGCTCTTGGCAGCACTGCTTTGTCCCAGGACACAAGTTTTCAGTCTCAAATAGTTACATTTGTTTATGTTTCTGATCCAGGCTCTCATCCTGAGGAGCTGGTGGCAGCCGGGAAACCTGAGTCCTTAGAAACGCCACAGCCAGCAGCAGAAAATCAGGAGGCCTGTGGGCAAAGCAGCTGCACAAGCAGCACCAGCAGCCCCCGGCAGTCCTCAGAGCAGAGTCCCACCTTGGAACAAACACCAGCTTCAGAGTTCCATAAGGGACCACTCCCAGCAGGCAAAGCAGAGCAAGGGCAGCTCAAGATGAAGGATGTCTCCTCAGAAGGCGGCTGTGACCAACAGGAGATTGAGATGGCTAAGACAGAAGAAGGATCACGCCTAAGAGATGTGGTAAGGAAGAAGGCATGAGAAAGGTGGGGAACCATGTCATGGTAGTGACTGGGAGGTTGTTTACAGTTTCATTGTGTGTCTGTAGTTGTGAAAACTCAGCCTATAAGTTAGGAAAGCAGCACCAATAATTGACCATGAACTGATTTAGTTCACTTCTGTGAAATCACCATGTGGTGATTTACCTTTACGTAACTACCTTCTGTCCCCTTTTGGTCATCTTTTTCTGTGACTGTACAATTTCAGTCTGTACCATCTGTCTGCTCTGAGACTCTCCAGATGTGAGACTGTCCAGATGTCTGAGCATTTTGACCCGTGGTCTCTGACTTCCCCTTTTATTTTTGCTGTCCCAGTTGTTCTGGGCAGCCTGAACAGTCCTTTTTACTTCCATTCTCTATACACAATTTATTTTTATGATTTTTACTATTTTTTTGCCTCCTCTGTATCTCTAGCAAAGCCTTTTCACCAAATTTCTTACAGTGATATTCATCTCTGGACAGCTATTTAAAGATCTGTTGGCATATCTCCTTGAATAGATTATTCATTCGAGTTTGTGTGCAGTTTGGGAATGCATATTCCCTGGCAAGGCCAAGTGAGCCTGAATGGGAATTGCTGAGAAATGGGCTGGAACATTCCAGCTACTCATTCAGCTCACTATTTCAGTATGTTTGTCCAGGCCTTCTCTTGGCTGCACCTCAGACATTCTCCTCCATAAACCCACTTGTTTATAGATGTATTTTCTTCCTTGAACTGGTAGCGGTCTGTGTGTCTGTGTTTCGTACCCATGAATGTGCTCATCCAGGAGCCTGGCTATTCTAGGAGGGCTGTTTGGGGAAAATGGAGGAGTACTTATGGGAAAGTTGTGAACTCCCAGGTGATGGCATTTCTTCTGTTTTTCAGACTGAGGAGGACCCAGCAAATGCCCTTCTAGAACCACTGTGGCCAGAGATACAGCAGGAACTGAAAATTATTGAACCTGAAGAGGAGCTCTTGCTCTTGCCAGCAGCCGTCCCCAAGACAAGCCAAATTTCCGAATCCTCTTCTTCAATACAAACAGATAGTCTTTCCTCTGGCCCAGGGCAGAGCCCAGCACTCACAGAGCAGAAATCTGAAAGCAGAGCATCACAGATAACTCAGGTGCCTTTATTTGATGCCAGTGGCATGGAGCAACAAGACAGCCTCCCCAGCTGCCAGTCTGATGCAGTTCCACAGCAGAGCGGTGCTTCAGCCCTACCCAAATTGGGTACTCTTCCAATGGGCTCAGCCACTCCAAAGAACCACCAGTCAATGGTGGAGAGCAGGAGTGAATGTCTCACTCCTACCCTGGACTGGAAGCTTCACAGTCAATCAGAATTTAGTGAGATTGCCACTAGTGATGGATTATCTTGTTCCAAAGGAGCATGTCCAGAATCAGGGAAAGAAAAAGATGGCACTTACCAGCTCCAGAGGGAAAAGGATGGTCTTACCAGAGTCCAGACTCAGAGGGAGAAGCATGAGATAATGACTACTGATGAAAGGGACACATTCTCCTCCAAGGCACTGAGTGGAGCTGGAATCCAGGAGGTGAAGGAAGGCAATACTGTTAGCAGAACCCAGGATGCTGCTGACCAGGATGATGAGGACACTTGGACAGATAATGTGCAGAGCTTAGAACTTGTGGAACCTTGGGAGGATCACCAGTGGGTTACAAGCCCTCTCCATTCCCCCACATTTAAGGACATTCAGGAGAAGATGACCCAGGAGTTTCACCCACAGAGCCAGAGAGCAGAGACAGGCCTTTCTCTTAGACCGCGGTTCAGTCGCAGCCTCTCCCTGGACAGTAAAGACACGGTGCTGAGTCTGTGGACTACCCCATTCTCTTTCATAGATGCCACTGACCAGCAGCAGCCATGCAGTGACATTCTGCATTCAGTGACTTGTGAGCTCTCCAAAACACAACCCGCATCCCCCTCTAGTCTGGGCAAAGCTATGCAAGATGAGAATGGCCCAACTCCTCCAGAAGAACCTTCAAAACCTGAGTACCCCCTTATCAGGGAGAAAGCACCAGGTGAGAAAGCAGGACCCTCCAGAGTCCCTCTTTTGGAGACAGAGGGAAAGAAAGTGCACGTGAGCAAAGAAAACCCTTGGAGCCCAAAGCTTGAGTTGTCTTTGCCATACCAAAATAGCCCAGGTAGTTCTTCAGAGACAAAGAACACAAAGGAGAAGTTATCCATCTCTCAGGACCCTGCCCTGGGAGGAGAGACTGTCACCAAAGCATTGTGTCCTGCCACTGAGTCACAGTTGAGTAATAAAGGTGAAGAAACACCTCGAAAAGTAAAGACCAGGCCTTCATCCCTCAACCTGGATTCACTCCTCCCAGCCCCAGATTTCTTCACATTTGAGAGCCTGTCCATGCCATCTGCCCATGGGAACCTCCTGTATGGGCAGAAGGAAGTAAAAAGCAGCGATTCTGTCCCATCCCTGCCAACACACTGCCCTGCTGCCAGTAGGGGTGTTCCCTGGGGGTCTCATTTCAATGCCCCCGTGGATCTAGACTTGGATTACCTGGCCGTGGCCCATGCCACCACTGGCCGTCGTAACTCTGCCCCCGTCAGCGTGTCAGCAGTCAGGACCTCCTTCATGATTAAGATGTGCCAGGCTAGAGCAGTGCCTGTGATACCACCCAAAATTCAGTACACCCAGATCCCCCAGCCCCTGCAGGCCCAGAACACTGCTCCAGCCACTGAGAAGAAGGAAGCAGAAGCCAAGCAAGCCACCAGGCAAGCTCCACGGGTGGCATGGAGCCACCTGGAGGCCCCCAAGAGCCCGCTGACAGAGAAGAAAGCCAAAGCAGAGAAAGAAAACAATGACCCTGCTCAAAAGGACTCAGCCTGTCCTTGGCATGGCAGCCTGGGCTCTCCATTGGAGCCATCTCAGTCCAGTCACCACCCTGCTCTGGATGCCCCTGTTCTGCGCCGAAAGCGCACCTCTGGTGGGGAGACAGCTGCAGATAACCCACAGTCTTCAAAGATAGAGAGGCCATCAGGGTTCTCCAAACCCTCCTACAGATCTAGGCCTGGGAGGCCCCAGAGTCTGATTCTCTTCAGTCCCCCTTTCCCCATCATGGACCACCCCACCTCCTCAGCAGACTCCAGGGTAATGTTGTCTCCCATCAGGAGCCCCACTCAGACCACCTCTCTGAGCCCCATTTGTGGCGATCTGTCCGACCCTGCGCGGACAGCGCCTGAGGGGGTGACGCTGCGGAACAAAATGACCATCCCCAAGAACGGACAGAGACTGGAGACCTCTACCAGCTGCTTCTACCAGCCCCAGAGGCGCTCTGTGATTCTGGATGGACGAAGTGGGAGGCAGATTGAGTAGCAGCTGCTCCTCCTATTCCTTTCCCGTGATGGTTGGAATGGGAGTGTCCAAGACCAACTCTGTTGCAGTTTTGCTGTTGTTATAACTATTCTGTGTAAGATGGACCTGAATCCTTTATGGTTTCCTGCAAAGCTTTTGCTATGGAAGGTCACAGTATCTTTGTCTTGCTTTTCATTCCCCTTGTCACTCCTGCTAGCCCCTCACTGTCTGTTTTTAATGGTAAACCAGTCCCAGGGAACTTGCATTTCTCACACCTGTTTTCTAATAAGCCCTGTGAAAGTCTTATCCTCCCTATGGAAAAAAAAAAGAAAAGTAAATCTCTGTATAATGAGAAAATAGGGCTGAGAGGAAACATTGCTACAAAACACTGCAGCTCAGGGTGCAGGGGCACAAAATCTGCTGAGAAGGCAAGTCCAGATGTTTGGGAACTCCTGCCATTGTTTCCCAGACACCAGTGAAGGACTTTCTGATTTACACAGAGTAAATAAACAGTGCAGGAGGCTGGGGATAGCTGAAGAGGAAGGTGAAGCTGGCATGAGCAAATCACACAGGGTGTGAGACACCCAAGGATGTTCCAGTGATAAACATACAGCCTGAAGACACTGCTCTGTCCTTGCATCAGAGACATGTTTTTTCCAGCACGTGCAAGGGCTGGAATGAAAGCCTAGTTGTTCTTTCAGTCTTCCAGCTCTTGCTCACGACTTTTGGGTGCTCAGTCACTCCTCTCTTGGGCCCACAACATCTGTGTGGCTGAGGAAAGAGTGTGCAGCTGGCTGCCCAGCGGTAGAGACCCCTCAGGCTAAAAGCAGTGACAGCCAAGGCAAGGTCATAAGGAAGGCCAGTATCAGCTATTTTCATCATTGCTTAAAGCCAGATGACACCTCTGCAGCTGTCTCCAGCTGAGCTCCACACTGCCAACAGCAGACAAAAGCAAGAGGATCTTCTTATCTCCAAGTCCTTGGGCTATTGCCCTCTTGCACCCTGACTATCTTTGACCCTTGGTCTTTCATTGCCACTGTGTGGCATGACCCAGGTGCTTCTTCTCCACATAAATTTCAACTCCTATGATTTTACACTGTTTCTTTGAGAGTGTGGCTGGTTGCCACCTCCCTGGACCTCAGTGCTTTCAGACTAAGAGTATGGTAAAGAGGATGATATGTGGGACTGCAGGACAGATCATGAACAAGTCCTGAGAGGGGGATTTGAAGTGAATTAAACTCTCTCCTGAAGGGAACATTAATGTTACAGGCAAATAGGTGTTCAGATATGCAACAGCTGCCATGGGAATAGAATTAAAGCCTCCTTTATAAAGCCTCTAACTCTGCATTCACCCCAGGCTCATCTATTGCCTGATCTATGACTGTGGGTGATGGCAAAGTCAGGTACAGCCTGTGCTGTTTCTGCAATTTAAGTGTCACTGGTGACTACAGAGGAGACAGGAACACAGGTGTTGCTGCCAGCACTGAGATTGTCCCTGTAATGTTCTTGCAGGGGCCATCATTCCTGGAGATGTCTGAGTCTGCAGGCCCTCAGATGGGTGTGATGGGCTATAGTTTGAGCAGTAAACTGTTACAAAGTGCTATAGCCACCAAAATGACTGTCAGCCAGAATGTCCCAAAAGAAGTGTGTTTAGGGCTTTGTTTTGTGAAGTACTGGCAATTTCCAGTGGTTAGTAAATTCCACCCGTGAGCTCCTAGTCTGTACTGACTGTGTCACTTTATTAGTGCCATTGTGGCTGGAGGGCCCTGGGCCCCCCCATATGGTGCTTCCTCTGAACTCTTTGATTGCTAAAGGAGAGATACACCAGGGTATTTTTGAGAAGTTATGGGTCCACAAATGCAAGGAATATATCTTCAGCAGAATTTTCTTCTTCTGTTTCCAAAGGGAATGTGCAAAAACAAGAAGGCTTTTCCTTGTCACCAGCTGCAGTCTTAGATCCTACCCACTGCACTCTTTATTTGTGTATAGTGCCACATGGGAACAGAGCGGAGAACTAAATCTGTGCTGTCAGTTTCGTTGAGGGAGATTATTAAACCAGATGAGAGCCTGGAGTTCTTGTTTGGGTCCATGTTCTTTCACAGGCAGCAGCCTATGCTTCACCTGGGCAAGCTGTGGACAGCAGGCCCAGAATATGCAGCTTCATCACAATTGTATTATTCTACTCCCAGACCATAATATGCCTGTGCAGCCTCTTATTAAAACTAGAGAATTTCCAGTCCTTCATGCTCCTCATAGTTAGCACAGCTCCACACTGCATTTACATGGCACTGCCTCATGAGAAAGCTTTTAATCACCGTGGCTGGGTTAATGACAAAGGGAAGGTGCGATATGAGACATTGTGGTAAGGTTTTAGAGGAAGTAAAAGTTGTGGAAGTGATGCCCAGGTGTTTTTGGCATCAACAAAGTAGTTTACTTTGGACAAGGACGTATAGTCTTTCAGTTCCTAGGAATTTTGACTGCCAGGGCACCTGGGGGAGAGCTAGAGAAGCTCACAAAGTAATGCATCAGAAAGAAAAGAAAATGTGATGAAACCTTGGCATGTTAAACTATTTTTCCCCCTCCTTGTTCTTGTATAAGCTGATGTGTGAACAAGAAATGAGGTCTGGCAATTTGTATATAATACAATGTCTCAACTCTTAACAGCATTCCGGTAAGTAATAGCACTTTTGGCATAAGTGGTGAAACTTCTACAAGAGAAAATTACTAGAAATCTTTACTTGATATTAAGGATCAGCCTCAACTAAAATCTGTATCCAGACTATACTTTTTAAGGGTGTTTCAGAATTTGAACTCAGATCTGCATCCTGGATTTTAGTTAAGCAGAGATGCTGCAATAATATCTCTATTTTGTAGCTTAATCCCATTTTTTATCTATAATTTCACTCCAGCATTCAGCTGACATATCCAGAGCACTTAAAATAAAGCCCCAGGTCCTGCAGAGATGAAAGCATGTTCTTAGCTGCAAGGTGCCCTGTTGCACAGTTGTAATTGTTCTCAGCTCCAGACTCAACCTTCTGCAGAGTCTGTAGAGCTTGGTGATGGATGCATGCTGATACTGGCACTGCAGTCAGCTTGAAGGACCAGAGCCTGGGAGCTGGACAGGGCCAGAAGCCAGGAGCCACCTCCCATTGAATGGTGCAGACTGGGTGGCAGGAGCTTCCCGAGATCCAGCTTTACTAAGCTATCCCCGATGTCATTTTCAGGGTCAGACCTGATCTCTTTGGGAAAGGATTTTCATCTTTCCTGTGTTTTTTCTCCTTGGTTTTGGGTTTGGTTTTTATTGTTTTTGTTTGTTTGTTTGGGCGTTCAGTTTCTGTTTTTCCTTTGTTTATATATGGAGCATTAGAAAGAGGGATAGATTGGATTTATGAGAGATGAGTCTGGCCCTGGAGAGTTAAGCTGGTTTTTCTTGGTATTATTGAAAGGACCTTCCTAAGTAGACTGGCTCTTCATCTGCAGCTCCACAAGGATCACTTCAAGGACCCTGCAGTACATTTCAATTCTCCCAAGGCTGTGAAAAGTAAAGGCTGTTCCCCAGTTTGCAGGTCGCCCCAGTATCAGACACAATAAAATACCACCAGCATGTGTTGCTTGTGGGTTTTACAAGTGGAAGACAAGTGAGTAAATTCCACTTACTCTTCCCATGTAGTCAGAGGGTTGATGCAGCTTCTCTTAAATGTAGCTCAGAGTGAAACGGCTGAGTTGGCAAAGGTGAGAATCCCAGATGGAAAGGAGGGACGTGGATAATGTTAGCTCATGGGGGAGCTGCCTCACTGGCAGGAGAGTAAACAGAAATGAAGGTTACATTTACCTTATAAACCCCAGTCCTCTGGGCTGTCCATCTCATGCTATCACTGTAGAAAGACTGAAGTACTTATTTTTTCACCTTTAGAGTTTCAGAGGGGTCTGTATTAGAGAGCATCCATGAAGCCTGCAACATTTTCCCTCATCCAGCGTCCAAATGGTGCAATCAAAATATATTTTTCTTTCTTTATGGATTCTGAAATGCCTGTAGTGGTGAATANTTCTATGTAAATGTATTAAAAAAAGGAAATGTAATTAACATGAAGGAATTGCCTAAACAGTATTTTACACATCTGTGAAACTTGGGCTGATGCATGGAACTGTTTTCTGCTGCTACGTTTGCAGCACTGAGAGTATGAGATCAAATGGCTTTTTGCCCACAGAGTAGCTAATTAGCTCTGGTTGATCTGTGGTAGGCAGAAGGCCTGAATGTGCCCTCCTGAGAAGAATCCCATCCTGGGAAAGCAGGGACAAGATCAGGGGACACCAGAGTTCAAGGGCTGATTTAGCTTTCCACCACAAGCTTCTCCCCAGGCCTTGAAAATGCAAACAATCTACTGAAACATATACTACCTTTCAGGCATGCCCAGGTTTTGCAGTTGTCCTTTTTGCTTCTCTCCGTCTCTAGAAAAAAGAATAAAAATCTCTAGAGGCGGAGGAGAAGCTGCAGCTGATCCCTATTTTATTTAACCCTTGCTTGCTCCTAACTGATGTAAAGGCTTGGTGATATCTAATTCTGCTCCAAGCAAGGAATGGAAAACTTCCCATTGAGTTCGACTGGAGATGGAATAGGACTTTAATAATGCCAGAAAGGAAGGATGGCAGAAGGCAAGAACTTTCTGAGGGCTCCATACAGCAGTCCAGACCTTGGATCTTGTGCATGCAGGCACTAGTCCCCTTTGAAACATTATTTGCTGCCAGGTCAAGAGAAGGGCTGGACACTATGAAGAGGACTGTCTCCATCTCACTGGCTCTGGTTTTGTGATTATTTTTCCTGCTAGCTCTGATGAATTGCAGTTTTGTTAAGCTTTTTTTCTCTGTGTGGACTTGCCTGCCTCTGTGCGTGTTTGTTTAAAAAAGAAGAAAGAAAAACAACAGCCACAAAAGAAAGATGTTTTGCCAGGTCTCAGCCATGAGATTAAACTGGAGTTTTTATAAAAACAGATCTGTGCCCTAGTGATGTTTTGAAACATTTTATTTTTTTTCTGGATTTGGTTTATGAATACAGTGCAAGTGCTTTTGTCATCCTTTGACATAGAGTTTGAGCCCCTCTTTTGTTTTATGAGTGGCCAGGGCACTGCTCTGTGTTTGTGTGGTCTTTGATGGTGGGGACGGAAGGTTGGGGCCTGACTGCACTCTTTTCTGATTGGAGGTTATGGGAACTGCAGTTGCTGTGCACCTCTGAAAATGAAGTGAGGGCTTGGAGATTTCTGTAAAATTACTGTTATCTGAAATGCTTTAAAAATTTCTAGGGTAAATTAACCTTTTTTTTCTTACCATTGCTAATTCTACCAGGCTGAAGTTTCAGTGATGTGGAACCATGTTCCTCCCATTTAGCACATCTTCCGTAGAATTCTGCCTTACCTATGATAATGCAGAGCAGCTCAGAGTAGAGTATGAAAAAACTTTGTGATCCCAGTGCTTGTACAGCAGAAGCCAAACTGGAACAGGAGAAATTACTATGAAGGCCTCTGGTGCATCATGTAGGCACTTCCGTTGATTTGTAAAGGACAAGCAAGAACTTTAACAAATCATGAATTTAGTTCCTTGGCTCTCATTGACCTCATCTCTGAGCTGTAGCATGGAAGTGAATATTGTTATTATGTGTCCCTTTTTCCATCCTGGATCAAAGAGAAAGAGAGAAAAAAAAGAGAAGTGTTCTTGTGCTTGTAGCCTCTATGGACATATCTGCAGTGCAGCTTGCTCAGTGTTCTCTCTAAAAGGCAGATGATTCATCAGGTTAAATGAAATATTTTTTTTTCCTACTTAGCAGCTGAACTCAGGGCTTGACTCCCTTTCCTATCTCCTTCATGACTTCAGTTTCCCTTTAGGAAAATGCCTGGGTTGTGCTTCCTGCTTACCATGGCAACTGGCATACAAATTGAGGGAGAAATCCATGTTTGTTGAACTCTGGAATTGTTAGTCAGAGCCAATCATTAATGCTGTATGAGAACCGGTATTTTCCTATTCTTTGTACCACAGAGTCTTGCAATGACTTGGCCACAAGGCAAGGGGAGAACCTCAGACTGCCCCACAGCATTCCCATGGGAATGAAAATTAGGCCAAAGGGACACTGCAGACCTGCTCATCCTTCAGTCAGCTCTGTGCCCTAAATCAGGGTGCTTAAACACATGGAAGTGCTTGAACACCATTTCAGGCAGTTTCTTTTGCCTGCTCTGTGTAGGTTGTATTGGAAGCCACAGCTAGAACATTTTGGATGCTTTCAGCTAAGCCAAAACCAGCATTAAGCAAGTTTTCCAACCTGGCTGTTAATCAGGAATCAACCTTACCCAGCACCAAGGAGCTTTTGACACTGGTGCCTCATACATCCTCACTGCAACACAGGAGTCCAGCAGGTCTGGGCAGCAGGACATCCCACTGACATCCCACTGGTATCCCACTGGATGGGGCAAAGGTCAGCTGGCAGCAAAGGGGAGGCTGGCAGTGCAGGGAAGGGAGACTGGCACAAGGCACCAACAGCAACAAAAAGAACAGATTCATAACAAGCCAAGATAGAGAAAGGCAGTGACATTTCTGAGTTCATTTTCCATCTGGACAGGATAAACTTTTCAAAGAACTTGCCTCACCACAAGGGTAAAGGATAAGCAGTTTCAGAGTTAAGGGTTAGTTAGAAATGAATGGGATCTGCAAAGCTCAGACCTGCCCAAGTCCGATGCCCCAGAAGTTAGACACAGTGTGAGTGTTAAAACTTGAATGTTTGCTTCAATCCATAATAAGCAGGGTAGGTATTTTCATATGCCTTATTAGCAAACTGCAGTGTGAGATGAGCTACATTTTGCAAACCTAGACAACTCCTAGGAAGTATGTTTGCAATTTGGGTCCAGATCCATCTTAAAATGGGACCTGTTTTCTTCCATAGCACATCTGCTGCAAAGGGTACATATCTCTGTCATTTAAATCCCTTATCTGAAAAGACCAGGAATTACTTGAATTCAGCGAGACGAAATTACTTGAAGAAAAAAAAACAGCAACAAAACTTTGTAGCTGCTTAAGAAAGAACCACAAGGCACACAGACATGGCAACAACCAGGACGGGAGAAAGGAGAATAACATACATGATGATTATTAAAGAGAGGAAGTTACCAGATAAGTAAAACCCCAAAAGGGAAAAACCCAACACCCAATAGCCATAAGATTGAGTCAAACCAGTCTGAAGAATATCAGGTAACATTTTCTTTCCCTCTTCCTTCATAGGAATCAGGAAGAACAAATCAGAAAAAAATGGTGCTCACAAACTGCTTTACTGTTTTTTTGCACCGTGAGATAATTTACTTTAAACACCAAGGGTCAGACAGTGTAAAAAGATCAGGTTGGTTATTTACAGGGATTTTTTGAAGTGACTTGGCTTTAGAGTCTCCAGCCTCTGTGCCAGCCACAGTACCCTGCTTAAGGTGAGCATTGCTTTGGTAAAAAATAGAGAAGTCCTGCATTGGCCTACAGTTAGCAACAGCCCTGGGTAGGCAGAGCAGCTCTCTGCTCATCACTTGTCTCTCTTGCAGGGTTTATCTCAACTAGTGATCCTGCAAGAATGGCACATGACCTTGTCTGTGATGTAATTTCGCCTCACGAGCAAGTCAGAAACACCCTCACCTTTTTTCCTGTCGAGGATAAACCCTCAGCAGTCATATTCCACTCCTCCCAAAGCAGGATCTCCTAAAGATAGATGCCTGAGATTAGAGGGAGAGCTCTTGCAGGAGGTTCCCAGCATACCACACGTTGCAGGGGATTTCCCCAGTTGCCAAGGAGGGCAGGGCTGCCAAGGGTTGGGAGTAGGAGGATTCATTTATGAGCTAGTTTTAGGTCATTAGTCCCGATAAACATTTGCTTGGCATGCGTCCCTCTTGTAAGGAATGTGAAAAACTAAGATGCCAGGGCAGTGAGCAGGAAAGGGAATAAATCACCCAAGTCAGAAGATACTGAACACCACTGTCAGCCTGGTTCCTAGTTTTCCCAATGAGGTGGGTAGCTGGACGCAGGTATGGCACATAATGGCCATTGTATGTCGTACATGAACCAGCAAGGTAAAGAAAAATAGGGCCTGAATGGGTCTGTGCAAAGAGGTCTCATGCAGAAGAAGTGAGGGGAAAGGAGGAAGGTGACTGTTAGTCACATAGACACACACAGACGCACACACACATTTGTGAGAAGGCATGAACTGTTTTATTAAGAAGATCTGACTGCATTTTATAGTATTTCTACAAAGGTCAGGGACTGGGGGAGAAGGTTGACACCTTTCCCCATCCCATTGGTCAAGACAACTGTCCATCAGCTGTCCATATTTCTAAGAACAGGAATAAAAACTTTCCTTGAATTTATGAAAACATTGCCTCTGTTTACAACCCCGTGCGTGAAAAACAACCCAAACCGTGAAAACTGTGAAACAGAAAAGGCTGAAAAAATCAGGGTGACAGGAAGGGGTAGGAAAACTTGTTGGAAAAATGGGGTTGAGGCACAAAATACACAAAGGCAGCCCCACATTGCCCATTGCCTGAAGGAAGAGACACCTTCAGTACTGCCAGCAACAAACATTCAGCAGTGTGAAAAACACCAGGTTTCGTTTCTGTGTGCGTGGGAGGGCAGCAGCTGAGGATGTGGGATTCTTTTTGGGTTGGAGGACACACCACTGCATCAGCTATGAACGGAGGATGCTTCTCAGCGAGACTCTTGATTTTTCAGAGCTGGGAGTATTGCAATAAATTAATAACCCAAAAATACATTTGGTAACTCCATGGGAGAATTGAAGTGTGCTTTTATTGCCAAGAGAGAACTGCGAATATTCACACCTACAGATAATAAATACACAGAGCAAATCTGCAAACAAACCAAATGACTTTCACCTGCAGCATTTTTTTTTCTTCATCCTGTCTTAGCAGGATGTCTTAGTCCAGCAGTTCTTATGCACAAATGCAAATTGTCTGCTCTGAGGACTGCATACATCCATACCTTCAGGAAGCAATCCAAACAGCTGAGAATGACCAGGATTTTTTTACAAGTCTCAGCTGACACATAAGCCTGTTCACCACCATTCCTGTCACAGACTCCATCCCTTCCTCACCCTTTCCCTGGCACCCCAGGTAATTTCAGAGGCTGGAATCAATTTTCAGAAAGCACAGCTTTTTCTGGTTTTTCAGCAGGATTTTTCATGACCCTGATCAACATCATTCTCTCATCAGTCTAATCCTCTCCTTCCCCCTTAGTTCAGGCAGATAAAGCTGGGTTTTCCTGGATGCACTGTGGCATGTTTGGCACTTCTGCACACATCCACCATTGCTTGGATCACTTGGTCACAGCTTTTATGTTTTTTAGTACACAAATCATAAAGGGCAATGGGAGGGAAAGGTTCAAGAAGCAGAAAGCAAATTTGAAGAACCCAAACTGAATTGACTTCAGCTGCCATTAATGTAATAGATCAATGGTATCATTTGAAACTGGTTGGAGCAGTTAATACTGTAATAGTCTATTTAAAGTATTCTCAGTTTCTCTTCTCCTTCAAAATCCTGCATTTTCCTCTATTTTAAATGCAGTGCTGTAATCATACCACATTTTGATGGAGCAGAAAGGTCTAAATCAAAAGACTAGAGGAGGAAAATAATATTTGATCTTACCTGCTTCTGTGATCCTACAGTTTTCTCCAGGCAGAATGTCCAGTGACATCCATATTCAGAAGGTCTTACTAGCCTCTATAAAATCCCACTGCCAATTGTTTCACCCATTTGCAGAGTTGCTTGAGTTTCAGAAAAAACCCAGGCAAGAGGCCCTTATGCAGGAGGGCAGCTATCCAGGATGGCTGCCACGACCAAGACTCATCGGAGGCATTTGACTGAGCAAGGACAGAGTCTCTGTGCCTGCCGTGTCCTTCCTGCCCCATTTCTCTCCTCTCTGCTATTGCACTTGGCAGGAATTTGCAGTTTCTGGCAAGTAGTGGAGAACCCAGTCTTTGCCATTGCTCCCTAACTTTGGCAGATGCTGATTCTGTTTAGATTTCTTTACATTTAGGTATTACTAGGTATTATTATTTCAGCAGCATAAACATAAAAAACACCCAACCCTACCACCAAACCTCCCCCTCAGTCCCTCGAAAACCAAACTCTAACCACTGACATACATGCTTTGCATGGTCAATCCATGACTGAAGTCTTACAACAAAAGTGCTGAAGACTAATTTCCTTATGGAATTTCTCAGAGTCCAGAGTCTCCAAGACAGTCACCACACCACTTTACCAGGGGAGTGGCTGATTCATGAGGATAGTCCATTCTGAAGGCATAGTCATACAGAAAACTCCTTCCATGTTGCAGGGACCCATTTCTTCCTCAAGCTCTTCACCCTTGTATCTGCCTCCTCCTCTCCCCCAGCACTCTGGCCAGGAACTCTTTGGCTGCTGAGTTTCTGTAGCACACTGCATCTTGGTGCTGTAGCATCTCTGTTACAGGATGTTAAAGCCTGTCATTGTCCTGCCCCACATGTCCCAGACACAGACCTTTATTATTTACCCTTCCCAAAGACACAGTCTTGAACAAGAGGAAAAATTCACTTCTACTTCTTTTTAATTAGTATTTTGGTGAATATACAAAAACAAAGAATCAAGGCAGATGGCAAGCATCAGGATCTGAACCAGTACATCTTTGGAAGAGGCTTCACCTTAAAATACTCTACAGAGGAGCACATTTCTCAAATACATTTAACTACTGAAGCATTCACAAGGAAAGACACCAGCTCAGTCTGGGCTAAAGTAAACAGCCTTTATTGAACTCAGTGAAAACTGCAAGCGCTGATGCAAGGACTGGGTTTGGTTCAGTTAGCTCCTTGCTTGCAATTTTTTCACAAGAGTTACTCACTGTCATTATTTGCCTTTTCTCCTACCTGATCCAGGGATGTGGAAGGGGAATGACATGGGGGGTGAGACCATTTACATACAGGTAGCTGAAGCAAGAAGCACAATAAACCAGGAGCATGAGCCACCTTTGAAAAGGCAACTGCAGCACAGAACTCCTTGTATTCTGCATGAATTCTAGCCCGTAGATGTATGAAATCTTGTGCAAAGTACACAACAGCTTTTTTGAAGGAATTGCTTGTCAGCAAGTGGAGCTTTTCCTGGACTGGCACTTCTGAAGGTAGGAGCACATGGAGTAGTTTCATCTGCGACAGGAGGTAGGCTTGGATATAGGCAGCATATTGCTGAGGCATGAGCTAGCCTTTTATTTGGCTTGACTAGCAACAGACTTCTTATCTGTGACATGTTTTTATTGCTGACACACTTAAATGCTCAGAGAATCTGCCTTATTCTAAGGCAAGGGTGACAGAGACCAGCAAGAGAAGCTGAAGAGTAAAATATAATAGAGAGGTTTGCAGTCTTCTCCCTTGCAGCATCCATCCTTATTGGTCACAGGAGGTTACAGTTTTGCTCACACAGACCTTGCTGGAGCATTATAATTTAAATTCAAACTAATTTTAGAGAGACATTTTCCTGGAGCAAGTGTATATGGACATTTTCTTTTCTGATGTCAGAGAATAAATCAGATCACTTTTTCCTCATCTTATGCTCCAGGATTTCTTGCACAGTGAAAGAAGGATTGTGCCTCAGCCAGGAGGCATGAAGGCTGCAGAACAAGGGGCAAAGCAGATACAAGAAGGTTCTTTCCTGCAGTCATCAGTTCTTTGTATCAAGTTTTTGGAGGGGCAAAAGTATATATGGGAGAGGTAGTGGGAAAACTTCAAATCCTCCATGGCCTGAGGATAATGGAGTGGGAGACAAATGCAGTTTCACACGGCTCTTCAGGACAGCACTGAGGACACCAGGCCTTCAGTATTCAATTCCACTCCAGTAGAATATGGTGCCAAGGAGGACGCAGAACTGAAATGACAACACTATTAAGTTTCTCTGCCCCCCATTTCCTGCTCTCCACCTCTACCCCAGCCCCATTTAGTCCTGTTGATAGGAGAGAGCAACAGAAATTCTTGAAAAGCAAAGCCTGTTCAGGCAGAAGAAGCTTAAAAGTTTTTTATCTGCACAGAAACTACACAGTAAAGAAAGAAGATACATGCAGCTATAACTATTTGACTGTATCACTCATCTCACTGGGGATTATCTGTCATGAAGCTGCTGAACCCTGAGTACTGAATACATTCATACAAAATCTTCAAACTACAAACTGAATTATATATCATGATGATCCAATACCCCTCACAAAGTAGCATCTACAAGTGGTGTTTGCTCTGTTGTGTTGCTGAGATGGCAGCAGATCACAGCAGGCCATGGCAGGCTGGGAGGCCATCTCGTTCCTCACCTCTGGAAGCCAGAATGAGGGGAACTGGTAAATGTAGCCCTTAGTGGGGCAGGCTGCAGGCAGATTTGTGATGAATGAATGACGATAATCCATGGACATTTTGAATGCGTCAGTCCTGTCATTCACCTCCACCCAACTGGGTGTGGAATAGCAAGAGGAGAGAAGAGGAAATAAAGGCAAATATTAAGTACTTACAGTCCAGCAGAGGATGGCAAAACCAAACCAGGCAACACCCCAGGCATGTGTGTTCACTGGCCCAGAAATAGCGTCGTAACAACCCTGAAAGACAACCAGGAATGACTCAACACCAGCACTGAGCCTGCACTGCGAGGTGACAGACTTATCCACCCCTGAGAAAGAGTGAGGTGGCATGGTGGCATGCTCCCTTCCTGCTGCAATTTGGGTAGCTCAGAGGGTCTCAAGAAACCAAGCCAGAGCTACAGTGCTTATTGACAACTTGCAGACAACCTACCTGTTTCTGGCTCCAAATACAAAGTAGACCCTCTGACCCCAAACACTTCAAGGACAACTTGCTGTGCCATCCACTTGCCAAGTACACTTAGATAACCAAACACAGCTGACACAGAATTGACCTCCAGAGTCAAGAAGCTGTAGGCAAATTTGGAAGCTTGAATGCCTTCTAGAAATGCAAGCTAGTGCAGAAGCTGATGCTCATGATCTAGCAACCTAGTGAATAGGACATGATGCTCTACTGAAAAGTTCTCCCTTGAGGAGGAGAACTGCTCATTTGCTCACTCATGTTGTATACACTCATCTTTGGCCTAAGTTTGATTTAGCTACTGTCTATCTATATGTTAGAAACGTCACTTCTTACAAGTGGCTTGAGAGATTTTTTCTCTGCATCAGGAAAGCTTTTGTCCTAAAAAAAATTCCTGTCCTGTGTTCAGCAACATGGCCAGCACTCTACAGGCATTCCTTCTCCTCCAGAAAGCTTTTGAACACCTGTAGCCTACAGTGAAGGAGAACGGCTATTCATGGTCTCTTTCCCTTCCATCAAGGCACTTCTGACTGACATATGCTAACTGGAAAAAGCAGAGATGATCTTACATTGCTGTTATAGTAGCCAGGCACCCCAAGTTTGCAGCCATCAAGGTTGACAGGAAGCCCTTGTGCATCCAGGACGCAGCACGTCCGTGGCCAGGGGTAGTCGGCATCGCTGTGCGTGAGGCGGAAGGCAGATGTGTACTCCTGCCAGTCGGAGGGGCCCAGCACCCCACAGCAATGGTTCTGCAGGGACAGAGAAGGGAAGGGTCTTTGTGGGCCCAGGTCACGGCCCTGTACGTCAGGACACCGCTTGGGCACTAATCACAGATTTATGGGAGAGATTTTTGAAGTGCCTGCCTTTGACATTCTGCTGTCTGATAAATGAGCTAAAGGGGGAGTGTGTCAGAACTTTCTTTAAGGTTCAAGGCAGATGCCATCCTCTTTATTATCCAGCAGCCCCAAACAGGACTTGAAATTCCAGGCTTGCAGAGCATTTAGTAATTAGTGACTTTTCAGTGTTATTACCTGAAGCATGAGTTTATCCCATGTCTTTGTGACCTCACTGTCACTGTTATTGGCGGGATCTGAGTTCTGATATCTCTCCAGCATTTCCTTCAGGAAGAGCTGTGGAGTGAGCTACAGAAAAAACAACAACAACAACAACAACAAAAAAACAACAGAGAAAAATGCAGAAACTATGTAAATAAGTGGCCATGTACAGCAAATGCATGATTATTTGGGGAGAATTTGTTTTCTTGTTTCAGTGTCCTGCTGGAGAACAGGAATGTTGCTTTTCCTCTGGTTTTACACACAAGAATAAAGAGCAGGCTTTGAGGAGTAGGAGCAACAAAGATGAAGATCTCAGGCAGGCACTACTAGATGTAGATCACAAGAGCTGCACAGAAGCTATGGATTGCATTTGGTGTGTTGGAACTAAAGCACCACAAACAATTTCCCTTCCCACAGTACCTCCAATAATCCATGTAATCTTTCCCTCACCAGTAACACTGCCTGGGGCTATGCTGAAATTTGTCTTCTCTGTGTCTGATAGATTAATCAGTCTGTAGCTGAAGCATTAAACACTGTATTGATGATTCAACTAACCCACGCTATTATTTCCTTAACTACAAGGTTGTAAACATTTTAAAATGTTAAAAATAACAAAACTATGTTAGAAAGAACAAAGTTATTTCTTTGATTAGAATAATGATGTTGGAGTTTTTCCTTGTGGGGCTGTCTTCTGCTCAGCAGTAGTCCTGTGAGTTTACACTGTATTATCACATTGACTATGCTAAACAGGATGACTATGTGCCCTAGAACTTCTGTTTCCCAGCAAAGTTAAAAGAATACGTGAGGAAAGAAATACTCACGGAGTCTCGGTGAGTCGCTGCTGTGATGCAAGAAGCCATTTCAAATGCAAAGGTGATCAGCATCAGAATGATGTACTGTGGGAGAAAGAGAGCAGAATTAGTTCTTGGAGAAACAGTTCCGCATTTTTTTCAAGAATAAGCTGGAAACTTTGCTTGATGCAGAGGTGGCCAAGCTATCATATTCCCTCTCACCCAGCCTGAATGTTCCAGCCTTCCCCTGTGCTTGTTTCAATTTGCAATCTGCATTCTTGAAGGTGAATGACTGGAATTGTTCTCCATCTCACAGACAAGATTTCCTCAGAACCTCATGGCATTAAGACTGTCCTGCTTACATGTAAAATACTTTGTCCTTTTCTTTGTTGCCTCTCATTGGCAACCTATGTTTGAGTCATGCGTCCTCCTTCCACTTACCAGCTACAAGCTCTTCAGCAAGAAGCTGTTCACTCCTAGCAGGAAAGATTGTACGCTGGGGAAAGGGAAGATGCTGCTTAGGGAATCATTGAGATCCCCCTGATTTTTCACCATGCGATTTCCTGAACACTCTTATACTGTAAGCAAAGACCCTTTATGAAAATAGATTCCAAGGGTCACCTCTCGTAGTCTCTTTCACTCTTTCTTTTCACTTTGCAGCATAATCCCTTTGACATTTTCTATATTTTCTTTGGAGTTCTCATGTATCTGTTCCTCCTCCCACATTTTATAATGTTCTTCTCTGGTTAAGGCATTTTTTCCCCTACTTAACCCAGCTTCTGTCCCTTGTACCCTCTCATATATCCTAAAGCAGAGCCTTGGGTTTCAGCCAAGACACCAAAATTCAGAGGTAAGGGAATTCTATTTCCCCAGCTGGTTGCTGACATATTATTCTCTGGCCCAAGAGTTCGGATCTCTGAGTGTCTCTTGTCCAGAACAGACACCCTGCAACCCCTTTGTTAATGCAAGCACCAATTAAGTTTTGCCACTGCCAAACTAAACGATTAAGACATTGTACAATGTCTTTGTAGAGATTGTACAAGATCTGTACAAGATTTGTCCATATCTTAACATTGTCCTTGGCTTATTCAAAGCTCTGTTCCCACCCCTGTAATTTCTGCCTGCCTGCTGATGTCTTATGTTCTTGATTGCACCCATATTTGGTATTCTGACACTTACTAATGCCTTCTACAGAAGTCACTACTTATCAGCTCCTAAACTGAATAGTGTATGACAGCTGAAAAGCAGTAAGGGGTGGGGAGAAACAAGGATCTAAACCACATCCCAGCTATATGTGATTGCACAAGTGCTCCTGCATTGCTTCAGGGCAAGGCCAGGATCAAGCCAGTCAAACCTTCACTGTGGCTACCTCTATTAATTCCCTCAGCCTGGTTCAGGAGCTTCTCGTGCATGAATCTTTACAGGAGTCACCCTCTAGTATACCACAGCCATGATCAAGAAGAACCTTTGGCTCCTTATCGGTATAAAAGCTGTCTCTTGCCCACTGGTTGATTCCCAAGGTGACCAGGGTCACAAAGGCAGCATTTGTTGAGTTTGGCAGCAGCAGGAAGGCAAATTTTGCTACACTTACCACCATCAGCAAGGTCCTGCTGGCCCTAATGACTCCAATGATACCAAGGATAGACAGAGCAAAGAGTGCAAGGCCGACAAAGATGCCAATCCAGGCAGCGGCGTAGATGTCACTGTGTTCTGTGGCTTTCAGCAGAGGGTAGAGACCATGGGGATTAGACACAAAGTAGATACACTCTGCTGTCAGGGCAATGCCGCACATCTGGGAAGCACAAGAAACCTGTTAGATCAAAGTCCCCCAAAGAAATAGCAAAGACAGAAACAGGTGTAGGCTGCTTTCCTTTCATTCAACTTCCTGGCAAGTGGGAGCTACCCAGCTCCTCCTCTGCCCAGCTTTACAATCTCTTGTACTGGGACTTCTCAGAAGATTTGCTTTCAAATCTCACCCAGCCTTGATCGGAGAGGTCAGGCCTAGGACTTGAGGATGTTAAGAAAGAATTCCATCACTATAGAGGGAGGTGGCTGGAAAAATGTTAGTCTGGTCTTGCTGACAATTCTAAGGCTTTTCCCCTAGCACCCATCTTGGTATTGTGGATCTGCCCCTGCTGTCCCTTTCCCGCCCAATTGATCATCTAGGACAACTCTTCTTATCCTCTTCTTTCACGTTATTTATGTGTGGACTTCACATGTGAAGAGGGAGAACTGCTGTTTTAAGAAGCCTCACGCTGGAAGGGAGCCTCCACCCATACTTGTTCCACTTCACTTACCCCAATGACCACATTCCCAAAGACTAACAGACCCTGCAAGATGTGTGCACAATCATCACTTTTTGCCATCTTTAATTCTTCATGCAACCTAGAAAAAAAACCACATGCAGTTTTCAATTAAATCACTGGTACAGCATGCTTCACTCAGAAACACAAATTACCCGTGAGGAGAAGGATAGACAGAACTGACTGCCAGCCTGTCTGTACACCTCCCATCCCTTGCTTTATTGTAGTTTCGGAGAAGACCTCCCCAGGTATTAATCTGGTAACTCAAACTCTCTCTGATACTTGAGGTACAGAAGATTGGGACCACTTTGGGGGCAGTTGGTGTCTTCAGCTCCCTTTTGGGTAGTATTTTCATCATCACACCAGCACTCACAACAACCGCAGCTCATGTGTCATTTCTACCTGGCTGGAAACACCAGCTACATCTGGATGGAGAGGGGACAAGTTCAGCACCCTCACCTCATCCCTTTTCCAAAGGAGCCAGCATTCCTCCAGGGCATGCTACCCTGGGCCATTTTGACCAGCACCACCATGGGACTGAACGGGTAAACCACAGTTCTCTGGCTGTATCCCACACACACCCACAGCACAGGACTTTGCTTAGAGTAGTCCCATCTCCCACCCGTGCTGGGAATGGGAGCTGAGTTCCCCAAGTCAGGTGTGAGAGAGGAAGGGAAGGAGGGAGGGGGCATCTCAGATTGCAGTTGGCTCATGGGAGCCAGGCCAATAGCATTCCTACTGAATTCCTGAGAGTGCTATATCCTGCAGTCTAGAGTCAGGTGCCCTGCATCAAATTCATCTCCTTCCAGAGATAGCAGCATAAAGGCATCAGTCAGAGGTGTGAGACCTCTTGGAGAAAGAAGCTTGGACACCAGAGTCCACCAAGTTTTTCTTTCAAAGGGATGGAGCACATGTGCATGGAGAGGGTAAGGGGGAAAAGCCCCAATCCTGAGACAACTGCATTTACCAGGTGGTTAAGAAAATATAAATCAGGAAAGAAAGGCTGCAGGGAGCCCAGCTTGAGCAGGCAACAGGAAAAACTGCTTGAACATCCTTCTTCTGCCAGAGCACCTACACTTGTGCCTCTCTTTTGCTGGGGGCACTGACTTCACAGTTCTTCAAAGAAGCAGTTGGGAAATATGTGCGGACAATGCTGTCAATGAAGGGGAGCTTTCTGAGGAACGGAGCATTGTGAGACCTCTCTAACAATGCCACCTCCTGCCTCCTCAGCTGCTGCCCTTTTTGGGGTATGCAGGACTTCCAAAAGTGACAGATGGAAACCAGGCACTTCCTGCTACTCTTTCTGCAGTGGTTTGAGGGTTAGGCATGCAGACATCGCCAGTACTCTCACCATTGTATCGGCAGAGTGCCTAAGTATTTTTGTATGATAGTATGTGTAGGAATTTTTTAATAATATGTGGCCATTATTATTAATTTGAGAAGACATTTTTAGTCCCAGCCAGGTGTTTCGAGGCCAGACCCAGTATACATGAAACTGTTTAGCTCTGTATTTGAAAATAGCAGGCTCATGAGGTCAACCTGGATCTCTGTCCCTGCCAAACTTCCTGACCAGCCAGGGTGTCCAGGGGATGTCTTGCAGGTCAAATCTTGCAGGTCATGGCTGAGCAATGTTCAGCCATGTGTTCTATAGTACAACCCTGCAAAGTCTGCCAAAGCTAAGATGAATCCTGGTCCTCCACTCATCTGAAATCTGGAGAGACCACTGCATGGCTCATGGACCTATGTGCTGCAAACTCCACAGATTTTAAAAAACCCTTTAGTTATTGCCATCTAAGGGACATCACAAGCCAGGCAGCAGTCCAAAAAGCAAAGAACTCCTTCGTGCTTGAACACAGGCACTTGAACTCTGACTGCTACATGGAAAAGCAGGTCTGCTCCAGTTGCACTGTATAAAGCAAGGTTGAGTGTGTTACCCTGTTCAGTGTAACAACAGCACTCGCACCTTTTAGTGGGCTGTCCATCCAGCCCAAGCTCTCTCCTCTACAAAACCCGGCTCTCTTCTCTTCCTTGGCAGGCAGAACCTGGCTCACTCCTGTCTCCCCTTGCGTAGGTATTATTGCAGCCACATTACCTGGAGAAAGCAAGCCCCTTCTCTTGAGGGGCTCCTATGTCCAGTGGGCTGCTATGGTTGTGAGGAAAGTTGGACACAGTCACCACCACAGGTACCAGCTGGAAAATGGCAAGTTTCCTGACAACCAAAGGTTATCCAGTACCTTCACTTAGTTCAATGGGATTGCAGTGCAGGGGGAACCAGAGAGAGCAGGAAGAGGAAAACAGAAGGAAAAAAGGATTTACTCTGGACCTAAAAAGCCACAGTGTTGCCCTATTTCTAAGAATTATCCCTCTGCCTCCGAGTGATTGGTGCCAAAAGAGTTCATTTCTTGGTGTCCACTTTAACCTGTGCCATATGGGTCAACCCCTTGTCTGACCTCTTTTCCCTTGCAGATAGCCCAGTATCACCATCAGCAATGAGACCAGACAGGTGCTTCAAGGCCATGACAACAGCTGGGCAGCTGGAGAGCCAATTCTCCAGCATGTCCCAGAGGAGAAGCTTGTGGGAGACTGGGAGCTTTTCACCTGCTCCTCATGCCTCAGAGGTGAGTTGCATTCAACATGAATGCAAGAATTGCACAGCACTTGGCACAGGGACACGACTACAGAGGCATGAGGCAAACCTGGCTGGTGTGCCCAAGGCAGGCTGTGCACAGATGTGTCTCACAGGCACCCCCAGGTGTGACAGTGGTGGGCAGCCCTCCTCCCAAACCCCAGAGACACAGCTGCCAGCAACGTCTGCCCACAGACACAAATGCATTTGGAGGTAGAGGAGCCTTCTTCCTGGGTTTGTTAAAATTAGTTTTACGACCCAAATACAGTTTCCTGGGGCTTCAGGGAAACCCGTAAGGAAACTGGAGCTCCAACTGCAACCATTATCCAAAAGTTCCACATAAGGAGGCAGCCAGGTCCTGGGATTTCAACCTTGACCTGGTGCTCCTCAGCACATCCTAGCAACCTTGCAATTTACGTGTGATCTGGCTAGTTCTGAGGTATTCAATTAGCACTACCACAGATTTTGCTCTATGCTCTAAGCAGCTTTGGAAAGGTGTCTGTTGCTCTCGTACCAAAAACCCCCCATGTCCCTCCTGAGGCACATATTTCTTATTCTTCCTGACATTCTGGTCACAAACCAGTACAACTGGTTGTAACTTCTCCCCTTACACCCCCAAAGCACCCCTTACACTCATGGGGGTCTAGGTGAGCCTGCCGGAGCCCAGGAGAGGTGGTAGCCTTGCCTCCTTCTGGTACCCCACAAGCTGCAGACAATCTGTGATTTCCATGCCCTTGAAGCTTTCTTGACCTCCCCTCTCTTCCTTTACTCTCAGTATCTCTGCGACCCTCAGCATAACTGTGGGAGATGAAAGGGAAGCTCTTTTCTGCAAAGGCTGGCTTTTGCCCTTGTATTTTAGGTGATAACTTCATGCAGGCTTTGAGAGGATGCTCTTCTGGCAACAATTCCTGGATTCAAATGGGATTTGGGGCTGTTGTGCACCCCTCACACACACAGGGCTGGTTAATCTTTTGAAGCCTCTACACCCTGTTTCTATAGGCTGGGACAGGATTTCAATGGCCTTACAGATGAATCCCCCCTCCTTAGCCTACCTCTACTCCATCTCTAGTCAAAAAAGCCACTGGATAAGAATTCATTTGGCATTGCCCAACACAGACCCAGGTGCCATTTTGATTGCCTTGCCTTGTTTTGTGCTAGTTGTCAAGCACTGTGACAAAGGGCTGTCCCACAGGATCCCTGTGCGCATAATTTGCTTCTACACCCTGCTCCTGGAGTTTTTCTCAGCATGACGGTGGGGCTTGCAGGGGCTTCACATCACCCCTTGCTACCTCCTTTTCCCTCAGCGTCCCTGCTCAGGGCGTTGCATCCTCATGCCCTGGCGCAAGGAGGCAGAGACAAAGGATGCATTTGTTTTATGACTCACGGGCTCTGCCCGCCTTGGCTGAAGGGCTCTGCACCACTCGAGCGCAGCTGAGCAAACTCGGCCGCTCGGCAGCAGGATCCTGCTCCCTGCCCGTGCAGCCCTGCGGGGCAGAAGCCTGGCCACCACCCCTCCTGCCCAAGCCCAGCTGGAGAGCATGTTTCTACAGGCAGGAGAGAGATGCCCGGGCTAGCTCTGGGGTGCTGATGGAGGGAGGTCATCCAGGTGGAACCGCTGCCAGAGGTGCTGCGCCAAGGCCAGCGCTGGTGCCGTGGGAAGCCTCCGTGAGAGGCTTCAGACTGCCCACACCCTGACCTCCTGTGGACCCCGATGCATCAAGCAATAAACTTACTTTAGTTTTTATTTTTTTTTAATTGGTTATAATAGAAAATTTAGCCCCTAAGGGGCTCGAAAAGAAGGTATTTTCCAAGTGCTTGGGACACCTTGAGAATTACACAGCTCTTAAGAGAATGTAATTTAATATGTTAATGATGAATCGCTTGAACTCCACTGTAAGAAGCTGAACGTTTTACAATTGTCAGTTCATCATTTGTTTACTTATTTTAAAGCAAACATCTCCAGTGGACACAAACCCATGCACTCCTCCTGCCCTGCTGGACTTTCCCCAATGCTCTACCTCCCCTGAAATGCAACCACCTCTGACGGAAAACTGCCTGTGTGTTAGGAGTCATCCACACTCAGAAATGGAAGACGCAGACAGTTATTTTGTGCTACCAGGGGAGAAAAATAAAGCAAAAACATAGCTCAGCATCAAGCAGGGGTCACAGACTAATTAGGGTTCCCTTCAAAGAGATTGCTATGAAATGAAGCCTGTGTGAACAGTGGTGTGGCTGGTAAATTATCATAAGCATAATCACCTTGGAAGTAGAGCTGGGAGGTAGGTTTTTCCTCTCTCCTTTATTAGTTCAGCACAGCCAAAAGAAGCATTTTTTTTTTAACTTTCCTATTTTCACAAGTGAAGGGGAACTACAAGATTCGTCTTCCTCTATAACAATTTTTCCTTTTTTTTTTTTTTAACACTCAGATTTACAACAGATTTAATTTTTCCATTCCCTCCTCCCCAGTCTTTAAGAGAAAAAATATGAAACAAATTAAAAGAGCCATAGAAAAGACACAGCCTGAGGTAAGAAAAATTAAACACTTAATAATTTCCTGCAGTTAACCTTATCCAGGTACCAGACTCCCACATACCAAACACAGTCCAGGGACTAAAATAAAAAAAAAAAACCATTAAACTTAAGAGCCATCTTTTCTCCTAATAGACACTTATGGCTCACATGCCTCTTTAAGAGGAGGACCATGACCAAAGCAAGGCACTCACCGCTCTCTTCTCGTGATGCTTCCCAGCAGAAATCCCAACCCACCTGCAAAGCTGAAAAGGCCCCTTTCTCCCACCTCCGCTGCTCTTTAAAGAGCCCAGGCTGCTTTAGGAACGTGCTGTGTGATTGGTGGGGTGCCCATCACATGAGGAAAACTTTTTTTTCTAGCCAAACCTGTTCCCCAGTCCTCCTGGGACCGGAGGGTGTCTCTGTGATTCTTAGATCATATCGGAATGTCGTTGTGCTGAAAACACAAAGCTTTAAAGAATTTCTATTATTATACTCTCAAAAGGGTGGATGAGTGAGTCACTCATAGATGTACTTGAACTTTAAAGAGGATGGGCAAGTTGGAAGGACGTAAATGTACAAGGATTGCTGGATCACTGTTTGAACGTAAGTATAAGAAGAATGCACTGAATAGAAAAAGAAAGTAAGTTAATTTTACTGTTTTCATTTAATTATGTAGGATGGGAAAAATCCAGTGGTTTGGGTTGGATGCATTTTTGTTTTATTCACTTGAGATTTTTTTTGGAAACAGAAGTGTAAGTCTTGGCTACTCTGCAAGACACTGTGGATGACATGAAAAGTGGGTAGAATATTCCATTTCCTTGGGCACTCTGGATTTTTCACAGTCAGTCCTATTAAGATGGAGCAAAGTCAAGCACAGACATATATATATATATATATATATAAATAAATTGGCCTGTGATGAACTGAGAACAGCTAAGGCTGAGGAACACAACAGAAAAGGAATGTCTCTCACCTTCCCCTCCCACCCTCATTCTAGCACAAGTTTGCCAAAAGTCATGATTCACATTACTGGTGCCTTGAACATATCTCTGGCAAAAGTACAGGGGGTTGTATTTCTTGTTCTTCATCTGCTGATGCAAAACCCAACCAAAGAAATAATGGGCTTGGGATGGCAAATGGGAGTTCCCTGATGTTAGAGCCCTTCACAAGTAAAAACAAACACAAAAATAACATGTATATGTCCTATCAGTGGCCATCCTGGCAAATATTTTGTGTGAAATTAGTGAGCAATAGTTGATTGATACTTGCAGACAACTGAAGAGAGTGCCTGCTCTCCCATGAGATCTGTGTGAGATTTAACCCTGAAGAAAGGACAGTACTTTTGGCATTTCCAGTTCCATGAGGTATCACAGCCTTCATGTAAACTCCACAAGCAAAAGGAGACCCAGCCACTGCAGCCAGTATGATCTAGTAGAAAGGGACAAGAAAATAGTCCCTTGGGTCCTCAAGAATACAGATGCAGATTTGTCCAGATGTAAATGCTTCAGAATTCCTTGCCCACTAATTTGCTCCCTACAACCCATGCAGTCTATTTTGGTGCAGTTGCCACCCCATATTTTGGCAATGCTGGTGGGACCAGGTGTTTCACACCAGCTGGTGTCCTGGGCTCCAGGAAGGCACGCTCCCATCATCATTGTTGGACACTGAGAGCAGCTGGCAGGGGAAAAAGCAGTGCATCCATCTCCTGAGCACCACAGCCGGGCTGATCTTGAGGCAGAGATTGGACAAAAGCCTGCTGTGGTAAAAGACCCCATCACATCTCAGCTGGGAGGAGAAAAGGGGCTATGACTGTGGAAATACTGTCTTGGGAAAACAAGACAAGGAGAGAGAGGAGAGGGAAGGGGAAACTGGCAGTGAAGTTCTTAGTCTTGCCAATAACCAGCACTGAAAATGGCTGCTGGGAGAGAACCCTGGTGCAGCTGAGCTCTTGCAGTTCTATAGCCCTGTCCAGGACATGGCAAAAAGCTGTTAGAGTGAATCCTTGTTTGGGCTGGAAGAGTGGGTTATGCTGGACTGGGTGGTGGTCACTCTTCAGCTGCCATCACCATTAGGCTCTCACAGTTTGTTAATCCGGTTTGGAATTTGGGTAAGAATATTTTTTATGGTCTCTGGAGAGAAATTTGATATAGGAAAGGAGAGGCTTGGGATGGGGGTTTTATTTGTTTCTTTGCACTTCTTTTGGTGTGTGCCAACAAGGTCAGACCATGAGTTTCCATGAATGCCTGTGCAGAGCAGAGGGTCAGGCAGAGATTTGTCTGGGGAGGGAGCACTGTAGGGCTGACAAGCCAGTGCTGGGAAGCCCCTGTTCCAAAAGGGGTACCTCCAGTGGGGTGCCTGTAGCTGTTTTAGCCTCCCCTGTAGGACTGTGTCTGTGCTGGCCTACTTCAGATGGACCAACACTTCTGTACAGCCAGACCCATACATTCGTGCAAGCTCTTGCACTTGTGAAAGCTCCAGACTCCTGAGTGTGCACAGCCCGCACAGAACCATATGTGTGTGCATGCAGAGGTACAAACCCCTACAGGTTTGTGCTTTGTGTTGCCAGCCACTGGTCTACATACGTGCACACCTCTGCTATGGGTTAAAGGCAAAGTTGGACTTGGGAGTGAAGACATGCTGCCATTTGGGGTTTCATCTGCAGGGACAGTCAGATGCTGAGGCCACAGCCTGGCCTATTTCCAGATGAAGGTGGAAAATTAAATTTCTCAGGAGATTTATCACTTGGTTATTGCAACGTGTTCAGTGGGTGACAGGGCAAAGTTAGAACATGCCTGTCACAAAGTATGCTGTGTTTATTCAATATTGGCATGGAAGGCATGCTGGAGGATGCCCAAATTTGCTGAAAAGGGCTGATTAGATCTTGTGGTTATTTCCAATGTGTTGGTTCCACTCTTCACCTCTAAGAATACTTTCCTGCCTTCCTGAATCCTTTGAATTTCTTCTCTTCATAGCATGGAAATAATGATTTAAGGCTGAGATAATATGAGAGGGAGGAATTAGGGAGGGAGCAAGCACACAGAAAGGAAAAGGAGTTTGTGGTAAAAGTAGCAGACTCCCAGGAGTCATCTCTGTGACCCCCACATGCCAGTGTCATGATGGAGCCACTGCCATCCATGAGCAGGAGGCTCCTGACTGCATTTTTGGTGTTTCACGGTAAGATCAAAGCTCATGGTTGAGGGACTGGGCTTAGGAAATCCCTTGTCCCCATCAGTGTGTCTTCAGTGTTGGCCAAGTCTTTGCTCCCATGCACAGGTTCAGCTTGACACACACAGTTTGTCCCAGGGAGGGGACTTTTTAAATGATTGTCCCTCCAGTGTACAGTGGCAAGTTCACGGCAGCACTGCTGGGAGTAAAGCCAAGCATCCCTGTTGCAGCATGCTGCAGAGGGGCTGCCCGTGAGTGGAGGGGCTGCCACCTTTCCTGGCTGAGTCTCAATCTCATCAGCTGGGTCTGCAACCTCCTCCTTGAGGGCACTGCTCCCAGTGGCTCCAGCCCCAATTCCTGCCACCCAGCTTTGCTCCTGCATTCCCGGGATGGCTGCAAACAGCTGCTTCCCAGTCTGCAGGTTGACCTTCCTTCCCTGGGCCAGATTTGGGTTTGAGGCTTGTGTCTGCCACCCAAACTCTCCACGTGCCATGGCTGGGAGCCAGCTCCTCCCCGGAGTAGAAGGGAATTGCTAATGGCTGCCTCCTCTCCCATCTCAGTGCATCCGCACAGGGGGTGAGGATGCAGGCAGTGGGGACAGATGTCTGCTGTGCCTCTTGGGTTTGCAGCGGGCCTGGCCTCCTGCCAGCCTTGCCTCCCGCCTCCTCGGTTGAGTCTGTCTTTTGCTACAGCTGCCTCCCCCTTTTGGCAACATTTTTGCCCTTTTTTGCCACTTCTATACCTCACAACCTCAAGAGAGAGGAATAACTGTGGGGTGCAGAGAATAAATAAGTGAACACCACCTAGTGAGATCAGGGGAGAGCAACTCTGTCTCTGAAATTGTTTACTAAACAGTGCTGAGTGTGGGGAGACAAATGGCATACCGTGAGCAACAACCATGGGCTAATTATAGTGGGTGAGGATAAACCACCAGGCCACTGGGCTGGCCACCCCAGCTCAACCTGCAAACATATAGGCTGAAAAGCAGAACTGTATGTATATATTTAATATGATGTGGAATGTAGTCAGTAACTTCCATCTGAAACCTCAGCTACCTTGGCAAAGAGCGTTACAGGGAACACAGATAGAAGCACCTTTGTGATGCTGGTAAACCTGAGGTTTTGCATTTAGCAATGAATATGGTATTGCACTCTTCATTCCTAAGAAAAGTGCTTATAAGGCACACTCTCAAGGACTGAGTTTTTTAATATTTTGGGTTAGGAGAGGGATGCATCTTATCTTTCTAATTTTGTAGGGTAGTTTTATTAATGAGCTTATTATATTAGTGAGCTTATTAATACCGCGTCTGTATTTTGGTGTCATTAAAACTTGCAATTTTGGGTGGTTGAGTAAAGCCCAGGCTACTGGAATCATGAGATTGCAAGAAAATCTGTACTTTCAGCCTTTCAGAAGAGAATATTTCTCCTGACATGTGAGCAAGCAGAAAGGACAAACAACTTGGAGAAAGCTGCTCTGTCTGGTAAAGAACTGAGGTCAGGCAGGGAACTGCTTCCCCAGGGAGGTTTGGGCTAGTGCTTATAGTGATATTTGCATGTGCGGGTAAAAGCAGTAACAAATTAAATCTTGGTACTCTGCTGCTAACAATTAGACCAGCTGCTTTTGCTCCCTTCCTCAGTGGTCTCAACCCAAAAGCCTAGAGAAGTAGTGGATTCTCATAAAGATTATATCTCTATCGGCTGCTACTACTACTAATAAAGGAGAGCCTCAGGGTTTCTTCTTGTACTCACTGAGAGAGATTTGGGCTCTAAATCTGACCCTAAGGATGTCTCTTACTCTGCTGACTACAAAGGAAATTTGTAGGAGATCCTCAACACACGGCCAAGGCCAATTTCTGCAAAGGAAAATCCAGACTGAAGTATCTGCATCTTAGAGCTGCTGATCTCACCCAGGTCTTTCAGCAACCCACAGGCCAAATTTTTGTACGCACAAGAACCAGAAGATAAAATAAGCACGGAGGAGCATGGGAGAGCACAGAGGCCAAGCTCTGCCCTGACTCTCCTCCCAGCAGCAGGCGTTTCTCCGGGCAGGGAAGGGGAGCCAAGCCCAAGAGTGACGCTCTACAGCCAGCACCCTTGATGGCATAAAGGGGCCATGGTGTTCTTTTGCATCTCATCTTCAGATGAGGGCAGGTCAGCTAACTCTGAAGAGGAGCCTGGTCACAGGCAGCCATAGAATTACAGAATCATAGAATGGTTTGGGTTGGAACGGATCTTAAAGATCATCTAGTTCTGACTCTGCTGCCCTGGGCAGGGATGCCACTCACTTGACTAAGTTGCTCAGAGCCCCATCCAGCCTGGCTTTGAACACTTCCAGGGATGGGCATCCATAATTTCTCAGCAACCTGTTCCAGTGCTTCACAACCCTGTGAGTGTTACGGTAGGGCACAAAATAGATTGACTCCATATAGTTGTCAGAAGAGAAAGAAGGCTTTATTTACAATTCTAACAGTTTCTTTTATAACATGCTGCACTAAAAAGGTATATTATTGGTCCATCAGACTGACATTTCTCTCCATTGGTTAAGTAATAGGGAACAACACCTGGGGACAGTTGTTATGGGAAAAGGAACACTGTTTACTTAACCTGTTGTGAAAAACAGAGAGAGATGTTTTGAAAAGAGAGAAAACAGTTGATAGCTTTGCCTTGGGAAAAGAGCTAGCATTAATTAGCAAGCTAAAATTCTCCCGGGCTCAGAAATATCGAGCCCACATCTGAGTAAGGAATTTTTTTCTAACACGTAATCCAAACCTGCCCTCTTTCAGTTTAAAGCTATTACCTCTTGTCCTATCACTACCTGCTCATATAAAAAGTCCATCTCCCTCCTCTTACTTACTGGAAGGCTACAGTGAGGTTTCCCCTAAGCCTTCTCTTCTCCAAGTTGAACAACCTCACCTCTAGCAGCCTGTGTTCATAGGAGGGGAGCTCATAGGGAAGGATCACAGGAGGATAGAAATCTCATTGTGCCTTGGCATATGATTGCCTGGGATTTGCAGAGATCTTTGGCAGGAGAAAAGACTTTTGAGAAGGCAGAAATTTTCTGCTTGTCTTTTAGACAGGTCCTTTAAAAGGCTGCCCAGGGAAGATCTGCTAGACAGTGTCTCTGTATTGCTCTTGGTTATGAAACCTGGCCCCTGAAAGATTGCATATGTCAGTGTCAATACAGCCATTAGGATGCGGTCCCAGCTCCCGAACGGCCTTGGCACTATGATGGTCCTTTACTACTTTGGGTTCAGTTGAGTTTCCCCTAACAGACTGGGAACAAGCTGTTCTGTCTGGATCTAGTGACTGCATTGTTCTTGCTACATGATTAAAAACCTCTCCTCCAAAATCCGCTGTCAGTCATGAGGCACAACATGCTTCAAAGAAGAGATCTTGTTTGGGAACATTTACTGCTTGTTTCCAAGGGGCCAAAGAAACTTTTTCACATTGATTCCAGATTAAACACAGGGTGTTTGGGGATACCTCATTCCTCCCAAACCCACTGCTTGCCTCCTCTGCATTAGCTGCATCTGATGCAGGAGGCCATGAAGGGCTGGCAGTGGAGCACTGCCATCTACATATGGTTGCCTGTCAGTACCCAGTTTCCAACACACTTGCTGCAAGCATATGTCTCATTTATCTCATCATTTCCACCATCCACCTTGCCAGAGGGCTGGAACACCCAGCAGAAAGAGGGAGGAGAGTCAATTAAAGCTGCATCACAAGAGTTTTGGCAGCGGGAGGAACGGGGAATAGCAGAGGGGTGTTGGCTGGTGCAACACCGCAATGGAAATAAATAGCACCCGCCTCGGGCGAGTTTATAGTGCTCCCAGGGTGATAGCCTCTGCCTTGGCAAGGGTGTGGTTGATGTCTCACACCGACTCATTGCTTTAACAGAACTGTAGGCACTGTCCACAATTCTTCCACTGAAACTCTTTCAAGGTTCCAGTACCTAACCGGAAACTTCCTGAGAAATCTGTGACACTCAGACCCTGCCATGCACCTGGGGTCTGACCCAGTCAAGCCTGTACCGAGCTGTACTTGGCTTTCAGTTTCAGGTGGACGATGGATGAGCTTGTGCTTTAGGCCATCTAGCCCTTCTACACAGATCTTTTTGCTTCTACTTGTAGCTACTCCATGGCTGGACGCAAGCTCATGCCTCTGAAGGGCCTTTAGCAAAGGCTCAGCCGGTCTGTGGTGCCCTCTGATGGGCACACATAGGAGAGGTTGCATTTTATTCTGTTTTTTTTTTTTAGTTCAAGATGCTTTTTAATCTGCTACTCCAACGCTGTTTTTCCACATGTGATTTCTGAAAAGCCAGAAAGGCTTAGAACAACTACTAAGAGGTCTGTGGAAGCTAACTAGGAAAAGTTATTCCATCTGTAGTTGTGCTGGACCCTGCTCAGCTTCTACAGGGCTAAAGGGCTTTGCTCTTCATTTACAAAGATTTAAACATCTAATGGGGCAAAACGCAGGGAGCTGTTGCTAAACTTCTCCCATATGCATTCCTATCTGCCCAGACAAACATATATTGGCATCATGGCATCATACCATGGTCAAAGAGTCTCTCAAGATAGCTCTGTTATGCTACCACGGATTCAGACAACAGGGCCAAAAGCTGAGTTCTCCAGTGGGCAGTGCTTGCTTTCAATACTGTGAGGTTTCAGCAAACTGGCAATGATGTCCTTCACTGAACCTCCTTGCAAGGAGGTAGGATACTATGCCAGACCCAAGGGTATGCTTAAACAATAGTGGGAGAGAGCTGGCATTGATCTGCTCTTCAGAGGGACTTTGGTGTTCATGCAAATTTGAGTCACTGTTAAAAACCTTTGAGTCTCTGATCATTTGCCTGCATGCAATACAGCCTTCCCCCTAATGTCTACTCACCTGTCCAAACTCCAAAAGCTCTTCAAAGGCTGGTATGACGTGTTTTTTCCATCAACAAACAACTGTACTATTACACATGCCTTTATTCACTTGTTTCCTGTTTTATGCTAGAAGTTAGGCTGAGGAACAGGAAAGAGGAAGGACAGAGGACACCTCTTTTCCTTACATACTCCCTAACCCTAACATGGATCCTGCCTCCCAGTTATAATTTTTAAGGTTGGACCATATGCTTTTAAATAAGGCATTTGCCTTAAAGGCTTGTAAGTTTATAGTGAAGTTTCCATGGTAAGTGTAAACTGAGAGTTGCACTCCCTTAGCTACAATGCTTCCCTTTTTATTTTGAGAACTGTGCACCTTCGTAAGTCTGGCTCTGTGCAGCCCTATGTTCCTCCACGTCTCGCCTCTTTAATGATAATGAAAAAGATGTTCATTTTGGTCTCAAAGTAACAATGTCAAAAAGAAAATGAGTCTATCTCATTGTTTGTTTCTTTTCTGGTATTATTTCACATCAGTTTATGAGATGACATCAGCAGTTTCTCCTCTTTTCTGCCCTGGAAGATAGTTTACCCCAGACCCCTGGGTGAATAAGCCACGGAGATGTCCTTCCTAGTGCTTCAGAACAATAAGGCCTGTGACAAAGGAGGGTGAGCTATTCCCATCTGTGAGAGGAGTTGCATGAGGAATTGAGATTATAGCCTTGAGGGAGAAGAGCCACTCCATTCATACATACCAGGAATTTCTAAAACAGACCAACTACTGGGGTGTCCACAGTCAGTTTCCAGTGTTGGATTATATATACAGAAATCTCTTGCATCTGCTTCGCCTAAATTCATTTGTTTTTCAATGACATTCCAGCCTGCTGCCTTTCTCCAGGAGATGATAAATGACTGTTCATCCAATCCATGTCTCTTTAACAACTCAAAGTTCTTCTTTTCATTATTGTATGTCAAACTGTGGCCGTGAGCTTTTGGTGATGCTGGTACATCAGTGTTGTCCACAAAGACAGTCCCCAAAATGGAATGCAGCCATGGATAATGCTGCCTGGTTTTGAGAAAATGTTTCTTCATTTTCTCCTGCATTTCATCTGGATTAAAGAATGGGCAAGAGAAGCTTTCTCTGGAATACAAACAGGAGGCATGTTGGACAGAGTTTGATCAATTTGCCACAGTATATTCCCTTTCCAAGCACTTCCAATTCTCCAGCGGGAGCTCTCTTTAGCTAAGCTCTTTGTTGGACTTTACCCAGAGGTTATTTTCTTCCATTTCAGACATGAAAGCAGTTGCTGCTGCCTACTACAAGTTCCACACGATTGTGAAACTTTGAAATCAATGGCATTTAACTAGCTTAAAGTTGGTGTTACGTAGCAGTGATTCATACCCAGTGAGTCACAACAGAATGCCTCATGCTATAAGCAGCTGCCCATTGAAGGGAGATCTTGCCTGTGCCCTCCACCTAAGAACCAGTGCAGAGGCTGTGCGAACTTTTCAAAGCGTTTTTAATCAGTTCTTACAACATTTTTTTCCCCCAGTGGTTAGAAGCAGTACACAAGCAACTTCAGTATTGGGGCAGCTAAGTCTTTTCAGTTCCATACAGAGATGGCAGAAAAAGAAACGGGTGTTTTGGTCCAAGCGACCTATTTCACACTTTCCTCCTGATTGGCTCCTCTGAGTCATGACTCTGGAGGAGCACGAGGTTCACAACAGAAACACTCTGGGCACCATAAGATCATCCATTTGGCAGATGAACTGGGTGTTGCACCTCTGTGCCTGTCCATGGATGAACAAAAAAATCTCTTCCTTAAAAATAATGTGTTTTCTCAGTACCCAGCTCATACTGCAGAGGAATCATCCTTGGGAACTACAAAGTACCTCCAACTTCCACACCTTCCACTTCAGGACTTATCCATTAGAAATACACAGGTGTGGTAAAAAATCTCCAAACCACCCTTTCTAAAAGAATGCCCTTGAGTGCACAGCCATTTCCCTTGTGGAGAGGAGAAAGAGCAAACAACAGATGTTAGTCACGTTGCTTAGCACTCTGGAGAGCATTCAAATGTGCTGTGACTAGTGTGCTACAAGGACTTATATGGAATAGTTTCGGTTACACACGAGGAACTGCTAATTCCTTCTGAGCACTCAAGGCAAGAAATTTAATGACAGTTTAATGTCATGTTGATAAATGTCCACTTACAAAGAAGAAATAAGGATCCAATGGTTTTGGAAAGAAATTGTGGGAAAGGGACAGTCACTCTGGAATTAAGACTACAGTAAAAGTTTCCATTTTTAATGTAACTTTTCTTCTTCAGCACAGAAAAGCCTACTTATACAAAAACAGCAGTGCCTTAATGTGAAGTAGATTTTTTTGTAGAGCTAGAGTGTATTTTTCAGAATAATTCTGAAGCAGATAAAAAAATACAGCTGTGTAACACTACCTTAAACAGCGTAATCTGCAAACATTTTCGAGGATGTTTTTTTGTTTTCATAAAATTAAGTTCAATCATCTGAGGAGCTTGAGGTGAAGGCAGTGACTTTTCTCCTTTGCTAATGATAAGCTCCCCAGGATTTCTGGTCAAAGCCCTTGCTCAGAGATGATATAACCCTTGCCCCGTTCCCCCCCAAAGTCTGTGAACGCTGAAGAACTGTCCTTGGCCCACTGCCTTCCCCAGTCTCATGCCATCTACACATGCCAACTCCAGGCCCACAGAGCTTGTCCTGGGTACAGCCTCATTCATTTCTAGAAAACTACTCCTCAAAGGAGAAAGACATATCCTTAGTAGGAAGAAATGAACAAAAAACACTGCTTCTCTTTTCTGAGAGACAAGACAAATGCTCTCTTATGAGTACGGGGGAGGACTTCTTGCTATCACATAGCAACTTTTTTAGCATGAGGTAAGGTGGCCAGGCCACCAAAGGAAAATTGAGATTACTGAGGAACACTGGGTATGGCCTCTCTTGCAAAACTTCTGTCAGCTGTAAGAAGACTGCTCTCCAGCTCAATTCAACCTACCTGAGAGAGGAATTAAGGATCTTCCCTTGTGTAACTCCCTTAATGCTGACATGAAGTTGAAGGCATATACTTATAGTCTGAGAACATATTACAGGTCAAAAGCTTTTCGTAAGTAAAAGAGAACAACAAAATGCAATACTCAAATGACAGAGGCAGGAAATACACAGTGAAGGCTGTACCCCAAGGCACCATAATCCTGTTCTACAACAAAATTCAAAGACATGTCAGCTTCTCCATCTCCGAGGACAATGTGTTGACAAATGACCATGGAGATGAGAAGGCTTCAAACACTATCTTCCATACATTTCCTGTTCCTGAGAGATACATTAGGACAGGGCACGTATACACTGCTTTTCAGCCTAATACATTTTTGGTCAAGAATTTGTAAGCAGATCAATCTCAGATTCTCTGTGTCAGATTTTCCCAGTTGCTGGAGATAAGTAGGGATTTCAAAAGTACCTCACTGCTGCAGTGGGACCTAGATGCCTAAGTCAATGTTAAAACTCTTATAGAACCAATGAAGATTTAATCTGAATCTTGAGCCATCATTAGGTTCACAGTAACCTTGAAAAACTCCTGGCCTTATGAATGACAGGGATGCTTACCTGCCTTCAATCTTGAAACACATGAGCTAACTGATCTTTTTTGCGAAACTCAGATAGAAAAGAAACTCATCTCACACATGGAATTTGTATGCCTAATACTTGCCCTCTTATTCCCAGACTTTTGGCGCCCAAGCTGTGCTGTGTAGAGTCACACAACCCAATCATCATACATTATTTTTTTAAAAATAGATAGATGAAAGTTTTTTATGGTGCCCTCTTCATAGCCATAGAGAGAGTCATTTCGGAATACACCACCATTCATCAGGAAATTAGAGCACTTGCCTAAAAAAGAGAAAAGCCTGTAGTGACATAAAAACCCTTTCTGGCATCTACTGCACACAGACAATCTATTAAGCCAAAATAACAGTATGCTCTGTTGCACATTTTCAATAATTGTCAGGCAAGAGACAAGAAGAAGTTTTTTTACAGGGTAGAAACAGACACTTGGATAGTATGGAAACAAGGATTGTAAGTGTTTCAAAAATCAAACACAGTTCAAATGATGTGTTTGCGAAATGTACCTTGACTCTTAATTCTCTGGGCTACCAGTGCTTGGTTTTGATTTGTTTGGTTTTATTCACCTCCCACATTCCTGAGTGACAATGTTTTCTGAAAGCATAAAGGGTGTGTGCAACTGTTGCTTTACTGTTCAGATTATACACTGTACTTACAATGATACAGGCAGGGCAACCCCAAAATGCAGGGTGATCAGTGTCCAGCAGTGATGACTAAGGGTGAGACAGCTGTATCCAGTATGTGGAAGAGGCAGAGAGACAGCTTGTTGCATTAGAGGAGCTCTAGGGGCAGTGGGAAAGCCCAGACATGAACTATCAAAGTATTAGATAGGCATTGGTGCTGCTGCATAACTGGACACAGTAAGCCACCGATGCAGCATGAAAAAAGAAGGCTGTGAATTGTCCAGGGCTTCTTTTTAACTCTACTTGCTTTTGTCCTTCCATTGTCTGAGCTGTGAGGTTTCTCTGCATAGAAAGGCAGAGTTTGGAGCGGCTTAAATATGAGATTTATGCATTTATATGCATAGGAGTTCAGCAGACCTGCCTCTTCAAGATGTGCCATATGTGCATGCAGATCCATGCACACTTTGTGATTCCAACCCAAAACTCGGTTGCAGGATTTAAACCCAAGGGGAAGCACAAGCATACAAAACAGAGAAACAAGGCAAGAGACAGACAAGCAGATCTTTTCCAAGTTATTGGCAATGACTACATGGTACTGTGAAAGCATAGTGTGACAAAACCACAACAGCAAGGTCAGTGGGGGCCAAAAGGAGTGCACAGGCCCTCTTCTAGAAACACCTAGACATCTTTGTCCTCTTCTGATAGTCTCTCTGGTTCTGCTTGTCTGGCATTTATCAAAGACTGCACCTGGGCAAAAGGAAAAGGAAAAGAGTCATTTGGGAGTGTATTGGTTTAGCATAAATGGTAAGAAAAACCAATTGTTAATCCATTTTGGAACTAACAGCTAAGCTGGCCAATCAGGTAAAAGGTGTACGTACACCCTCTGGGACACCGCTTAAAAACAGGAATCTTGGGAGACCCACCCTCTTTCCGGGACTCCGCGCCATGAGGTAATATCGCAGCCGGGCCTCTGGGCCCCGGGAGGCCCCGGGAGTCCCCGGGAGCCGCGGCCGGGCCGGGAGGGGGCCCGGGCCCCGGGAGGCCCCGGGTCCCTGGAGAGCAGCACCGAGCCCAGGCTGAGTTAAAAACGCACCCCATAAGACCGAGGGGTGGAAAAGGAAAAAAAGAACTCAGGCTCCTTTTTTTTTGAACTGCTTTTTACATCTCGCGGATCTGCCGCTTTCGGAGTTGCCGCGGCTGCAGCTGAGACCACGTGGCGTGTACAAGCCCGGGCAAGTTCCTGAACATTAACTCTTTCTTAACACCGACTGAGACTGTTTCAAACTCTACCCCTCCTCAAGGAGAGAAGAAAGGCTAAATCGGAGGCATGCAAAGGGATTATATGAAGATATCAAAGTCAGTAAAGAAAGGATGACTTTTTGAGTGGGAAAGATGACAAGTTGCCTTAGTTTGGGGCTTTAAATCTCCTTAATTTATGGTAACAGACTATAATTCTTCCTTTTTGCTGGATTAAAAAGCCGGGGAGGTGTGTTTTCCAGATTCAAGCAAGGATGTCTGATTTTTACTGAGTGGACATTTGAGTTAGAAACTATAATATTTGAAGTTTTTTCTGAAATGGATGTTGAAGTAGAAATTGATGCAGTGATCCTATTGAGATGTCTTGGAACCTCGTCACCAGTAAAGAATAAGAAGTCCTTTATTGTGAAGCTGTGCATCTTTAAAAGGTGAAACCCCGTGCTTTAAAAATCCACAAGCCCTTATGTAGTCATATAAAAAGCTACATTTTGAGAGGCTCACATAATGCAGTGTCGGGCGGGCTGCATTAGTAGAGCTGGAAGTCACAAACAGACTGTGTCTCTTGTGAAAAGTTACCAGAAGAATCAGGAGGGACTTGTCTCTCTCAAAAGACTGAATGAAAGACTATTTTATTAAGTGATGCTGACTTAAGAGTTCTGATGTTTTGTCCCTTTGCATTGTTTTTTCGTGGAAAAGTAAATTGTTGCTAGGGAGGAAGAGGGGTTGTTTTTGAGAGGGTTTCGTAGTTGGTTTTTTTTTTTGTTTGTTTACCTTTACTGTATGTTAATAAATCTAACTGTTTCTATTTTAAATTGAACCTGTTTTGCTTTTCTTTTAATCCTATTCCACTAAAATGAAAATTAGGCGAATGTGATAACCACTACATCTTTTGGTGTTTCCGCCCGGTTGTTGAATTTTAACCCATTACAGGGAGTTTCTTTGCTTTCACACTGATGCCCAGAACTGACCTAGGCATTCCTCTGGAGGTTTTGTGCTTAGTACACCATGAACCCAGCAGCAAACCTCTAAGCTGGTGCCTCTCCTGAATGACTAGAGGGCAATGAAGGAAGACACTCTTTTCTTCTGTCTGCTTTCTTTCTTTTAACCTCCTCCTTCTCCCAAGAAGCAGCCCACACTTCTAACTCGCTCCCAAATTATTGTCTCACTTCACTGACTTTGAATTACCTGTGTTTTAATACCCTAGAGGATCAGCAAAGACAGCTCTCTTGAATAGGGGGGTGTGGGTAGAAAAAGTGCTCCCTCCCAGGATGGGATAGAGGCAGCTAGAGAAGGCTCATGGAGACCTCTGTCATTAAGCTTCCCTCACCTCTCAGGTAATTTCAGGGCACATTCACCCCATTCTTCCTCCACCCACCCATACCCTTCCTCCCTCTCAGAGCACACCTGGTCCCTTGCACCTCAGGCACTCTGTTGCTGCCTGTGATTTTCCTCCTGCCAAGACAGCAGACACACAGTCAGAGAAACAGTCCTGGGCTGTCCATGATTCTGGTGCGCTCAGCAAAGCTGACTACATCCCCACAGAGCAAGGCACCCTACCTCTTTCAATATGAACTGCAAGGGGTCTTCAGGCTTATGGAACAGCAGTTTTTCTGTGATATCCTGAGACAGAGACAGACAGAAGGAAAGAATTATTGATCCTTGGACAGATGGATGCCTGCACTTCCTGTTCCAATGCCATCTGCATTTTAAAAAGCAACAATCTCTTCAGACAGCAAAGATGATCAAGGGTCCCTTTCTACTGCTTTTTCTTAAGTCTATACTTAAGAAAGCACAGCACAAGGAGGGGTCTGGGGGAGGGATAATTTGGTTCAAGCTAACTTTAGGACAAGGAAATGAGAAATATTCATTTCACCTGAAATATCTGTAGAATTTTATGTTCCTCCACATAATTCATGGCAGCTTGATAGGGGTCTCCAAAAGCCTCTGGATTCTCTGATGATTCAAATGTAATCTCTGCTGCTGACAACACAGTCTCAACGGTGTTGCTGCCATCCTGTGTGGATTCAGAGGTGTACATCTTGACTTTGAAACCTGGAAGTTCACCCACGGGTGATCTGATCTCAGGTGAGCTTTCCCTGCATGCAGACTACACAATGAGCAGGAAGTGGTGCTCAGAACGTGGTGGTTTCTTGACAGCCAGCTGGTCTGCAGGCACTGGCAATTCTACCACAGGTGCCTGGGCTGCAGATGCTGGTGCTTCTATGCCAGGTAAGTCACCCAGTGATGGTGGGGATTCAACTATAGGTGTGTGGTCCTCAGGTGGTTCAGCAGCTGGTGGTATGCAGATTCCTCCACTTCAGGTTCCCTTGCTACAGTATTTAGCAGGTAAAGAACAAGAGTATTTTAAACATCTATCTCCACAGACTAGACACAGCACATTACTCCATCCTCCACAAATATGTTGCAGCCACACTTAAAGCATGCACTAATAGGGTTTATTTCTGTGACTGGCCCCACCTGCACCTTCTGCATTATCACAGGAATGCTACTTAAGCTCTGGCCCAGGCCTTCAAAACTGGTCTGAACTGTGCAGCAGCTTTATCTGTACCTGATCCTCACTCACTGACTAGTTGTCCTAGGGTGACTCTGAGTGTATATTGTAGGTATCTTTGTCTCTATGAAAGTCCCTTGGATGGATCCCACACCTGACTCATGTCCTTTCCTAGCCCAGGACTGTTGGTGACCCCTCTTATGAGCATGCTGCCTGCACTGTGATTGCCCTCAGCTCCTGCCTCATTCCCTGCTTGGTGCTGCTCCAGGTTTGCTCACTGACAGCACCAGCTGAAATTTGCGCAGGCTTTACCCATCTACCCCTCGAGCAGTGGCCATGAACTGTGCTGTGCTATATCCATGCCCCACACTCCCATCCCTAGACCAGGGACTGAGTGCGGGCAGTCCTGCCCTGTTTCTTCCTCCCACCCCGAGTCCCGGTTGCTGCAATGTTGCTTGAAGCGGGGTGCTGGGAGAGGGCCGAGGGGGATCAGGACCTGAGCTCACCCCCCTGGAACTGGGAAGGACGGTGTTGCTCCTGGGGACAACGGGTTGTTGACAACGGGGATCGCTTGGTGCAGACGGGAGGCGGCGGGAGGCCGGCCGGGCGCTCGGGGACGAGGCGGGCAGGGCAGCCAGGGCAGCGGGGGGAGCAGTTCCCGGCCGGGGCTCTCCCTCACCTGCCCGCGGCTCTGCGGGGAAGGGCAGGGGGCGAGGCGGGCAGTGCAGCCCCGGCAGCGGGGGGAGCAGTTCCCGGCCGGGGCTCTCCCTCACCTGCCCGCGGCTCTGCAGGGAAGGGCAGGGGGCGCTTCGCCTCCCGCCGGCGCCGGCTCTTTTGTCGCTCGCCGCTCGCCGTAGCCGGGGGAGGGGACGGGGTGGGGCAGGCGCGGGAAGCGGCTGCGGTTGCCGGGGTAACCGTTGTCACGTGCCTCGGCGCGCGGCGCCGCTGGCGTCACGCGGGCGCTGGGTGCCGCGCGGCCATCTTGGGTGAGGGCGGAATTGCGGGGCGGGGCCGGGCCGGGGGCAATCCCGGAGTTAGTCGGTGGGATAAAAGACTTCCCCGATTAAAGAGTACGGCCGGTGGCCGAGCGGCACCCTGGCAGTAAGTGCCATGTCCAGCCTTTGCTTGAACATGTCCAGGGACGGTGACTCCACCGCCTCCCTGGGCAGTCCATTCCAATGTCTAATCACGTCTTCTGTAAAGAAATTCTTCCTGATGTCCGACCTAAACCTCCCCTGGCGCAGCTTAAGACTATTTCCTCTCCTCCTGTCGCTGATTGTCTGGCAGGAGACCAATCCCCGCACCTGGCTACAGTCTGTTTACAGGCGGTTGTAGAGAGTGATTGGCTTCCCCCTGAGCCGCCTTTCCTCCAGGCTAAGCATCTCCCAGCTCCCTCGGCTGCTCCTTGTAGGACTTGTGCTCCAAACCCTTCACCAGCTCCATTGCCCTTGTCTGGACTCGCTCCAGCACCGCAATGGGTTTGTAGTGAAGGGGCCCTGAAGTAGGCTCAATTCAGAAGAGACAGGATTAGAGGTGTGGTCTCCCCTGTGCTGAGTACGGGGGGGACAATCACTGCCCTGGACAATTCTGCTGCTCACACAATTCCTGATACAGGCCAGGATGTCACTGGTGGTGGTGCCTGGCACTGGCCCTGGTCCTGGCTCTGGTCTTGGTTCTAGTTCTGTTCTCAGTTCTGGAAAAGGACATGTCAAATAGCTTTCTCAGGGAAGCAGGGAAGCAAGAGGTGGGGTAGTAGAGTGCCAAGAGAAATATTTCCATGTACATTGATGTGAGAGGTGCTTTTCCTGTCCTCAGTTTTACACAGATCCAGACAGTTGGTGTTCTGCGTGATGAACTTCGTCAGAAAAAGCAAATAAACAGACTGCCAATTTTCCCCAAAGAGGAGATGAAAGGATAAAGATAAAAGCTGTGCTGGGTTACCACAGTAACCAGCTTCTGACATATTCTGGTTCATGCTCCAGTCTGACAAGAGCTGGGTTTGAAACAACTGGCTGAAACTGCCATGGGGGCTTATGGGGATGAGAGGAGCAGAGATACAGGACTTCAAAAGCTGTTCTAAACTTACAGATATCACTTCCATTCAGAGCAGTTCACTTTGTGTGTGTTTTTCAGGTTGTGCAATTGGCCTTTTAAGAGAAACAGCTGCCTCACTGCTCCAGTACCAGGTTCATGACAGTCCTGTCCATATCCTCAGCCACGCTGACCACTCGGATCATCCTGCACTGGAGCACTGCTGTTTGCACTCATGGGACACCAGGTCATTCCCTCTCTGATCCCTTCTTGTGTCTCACATTTCTCCATGTGACAGTGATGGTTCCAGACAGCATGGGACTGCTGGCTTTTTGTAACTGTTGATACAGTTTTATCTGAAGGAGGCATCTTGATATCAGTTGTGTGTTAGGGTTGTTGTGTGCTGAGCCATCCCAGTGCTGTGTTCTCCACAGCGCGACTCCCTGCAGGACTTCTCCCATGGGTTTCTCCTCCCTGTCCTCTACTGGATGGGACTAAGCAGTTCTCAGCTGCCTGCTGGCTTCAAATAGAGTCCTGCTGTGGGTAAATCTCGAGCCCCATGTGTTCCTTTCATCTGTGCCTCATTGGTAAACAGCAGATATCTCCATTTCCAACCCCACTGCCTACTGCAGGGATCTGGCTGCTGGGACTGGAAAGCTAGGATTTTGCACAGGGAAGTAAGATGAATGACTCTATTAAATAAACATCACAGCTCTGTTTATTCTTTCAGAAGAGGAGATTAAAAAAAAGGCAGAAGATGCATTTTAAATGCATTAAAAATTCTGAGCAAAATAATGCCTTAAATACAATGCTCATGTAGGATAAATCACACAGCTTTTTTCTACACAGGCACATGGAAAGCAAAAGCGTATTATTATATCATTATTTATATGGCACCATATGCTAAGTCTGGAACTTAAAGACTTTGAAATAAATAAGAAAACACCAGCTGCAGATTAGCAATACACTCCTTTATTGGGAGTCACTGTGTAACTGTGGCTATCATTCCTGCTGTTAAGTTAAAAGTTAAATAAATTGTCAGAGAAATAAGATAGCCATTAGAGATTCAGTGTCTGTCTCCTGGGGACGCTTTTTCTAACAGCTGTAACAAAGACCTGCTGCTGGTTTTGTCCTATCTCTGTAGTAACTCACTGCATTTGTCCCTGCAGTATCACACAGTTGTTCAGTAGAGATGGTTGAGCTGCTGACTATAAATAATGTTGGTTAACAATGCGGCCCCTTTTGGGTTAATAAATTACGCTCAAACCGCTCTTGAGCCTCTTTGATTGGTTTCTTGCAAGTCTGCAGTGGAGAGTTGGAAGAAATCACTTTCCACAGTCTGTTTACTTTGAATATTTCTTCTTATTTTATTGAGCTGTAAATATACATATAAAATAGCCAAATCTTTAAAATGCCCATCTCAAATTCCGGTTGCCTCATCTGCTACTTGAAAAACGTAATGAGATGCATGGGATGAAACATATCAGCAAATCTAAATGATCTAAATGTCATTGCTTAAAGGGGTAGAGGGCCTCGGTCAGCACCAGACTGAGGGGGATTTGTCCCCCTCCTTTGTGCGGGATTTGCTGTCCGAAGCTGGGGTTTCCCCCAGGCTGAGGGTGGTGGCCGGAGCAGGGAGCTCATCTGCCACACGATCCATGAGCTGTGGCAGCCCAGTCGATACCCACAGGCTGGGGCCTTGCAGTTCTCTGCATGCTGCAGCCCCAAAACTCTCCGACCTGTGGTTTTGCACAGTTGCAGCCGGACATAGTTAAAGCCTTCCTGAGCTCTGGTGAACAAAGAGCAGCTTTAGATCATGGACCAGTGATCAAAAAAGACCCCAGGCTGTGAGGCAGAGGTTTGGGCTCCTTGGAGATACATCTCTGCTCATCTGCGTCCTGACTGGTGACTCTGTGGGGATCATGAGGCTGCCCTGCACGTTGGTTCCTTACCTCAGTGGTGGGTTAATTGTTCTGCCCTCAATCCAGAGGATTTTTGAGAAAAGAACAGGCTGGGAGGAGAGCAGGTGTTAGTGCAAGAGAGTGGACAAAGCCAGCTCCTGCATGAGGTACAGGGCTGGGCTGTAAGGGGATGAGAGGTGGCTGGGACTGCTGATTTGCATCCAGACTGCTCCTGTACCAGCAAACTTTGATGTGGGTGTGCTTCTGGCAGCGATGTTGAAGAGGCGACTGTGTCCAGATGTCTGCGCTTGTACAGGTGGCCCTGAGTGTGTGTTGGCAAACTCAGCTCTTTCCCCAGCACTTCCTGCAGCTCGGGCTCTGCCCGCATTTCCCAGCAGAGAGCAGCAGAGCCTCGTAGCTGCTCGCAGGGCCTCGGAGTGCGGCAGCCTCCGAGACCTTCTGGCAGCGCTTGCCTCTGCAAAGTGCAGCAGTAAACCTTCGATGAGCTCGCAGGCATGTCAGGCCTGTCAAGAGCATTGATGTGGACAAACAGAATGCACATGCTCTCAATATCGAAGTTTCGGGGCTTTCCTGAAAACCAAGATGTTTGCGGAAATCAGTGAGCCCTTTCTTGAAGGGGTGTTCTCCAAATTGCCTTTCTGCTCAAAGTTTGCCGAAAGGGAATGCCTCAAATATGGCTTCAGAAAGTGGTGGCAACAGGATAAGCAAACCTCTTTCATAGAGGACTGGCGTGGACTAGGTAACCCCTGGAGGTCTCCTTCAGTCCAGTCTTTGGCAATGCAGGAAAGAGACATGTTATTAGCTTCTGTGTTTGGAAATATTTGCTTTGGGAACCTGTTAAATCTACCTTAGATTTAATCCTTTCTGTTAAAAAAATAAAATTTCAGCTGATTCTTGTTCCCTCATTTGTAATGCTACCTGGAATATTACTGGAGATAAAGACAAATGAAAAAAGTGGGATAAAGTTTCTTTGTCAAGGTGTCAAATCTAATTAGTTTGTGTCTAGTTTAGAAATCATTCTCAAGGATAACAAGACTTTGTTCCCTGTTTGGAAATTTAGCTGCTGTTCCCATGGCTTTTAAATAAATCAATTTTGGGATTGTATTAGAAACTTCTCAGCAGTATTAACTGGGACAGGTTTTGTCATTCCTTAATTGTCCCATTCTAGTTCCTGAAACTATTATGGTTTTACACACTCCCCTGGAAAATAATCACAGACCTTCTGGGAGGGGCCCAGTCCTTGTAAGGCAGGAGGCTTATGTTTGGTCTCACCATCACATGGCATGAGAGGGAGGGGGATGCTGTGTTCTGGCTGAAGTCCACAGAGAACCTTCATCCAATCCTGTCTCCATCAGCTGTGAAACCCCTGAAGGAAGGAAGGAAGGAAGGAAGGAGGGGTCCAGACATGAAGTTCAGCTGAGGGAGTGGTGCCTGTGGAGGATGCTGGGCATAAGGACAGCAGCTGGGTACTGGGAAGACTCTGGTTTGCCTTTTTGCGCCATCCTGCGAGCCCTGCTCATTGCTGCGCTCCCCTCTGCTGTGAACCCATCCCTGGCATTGGAATAGGGAGGCAGGCATGGTACGGAACAGGATTTTGGAAGGCAAATGTCACGCAGTGACAGCAAGACCCTGGATAACCCTGTCAGTAGGGCCCTCTTGAAGAGGCTGTAATCCACAGATGGTTGTGAGGGGCTTTCTGCATTCTTCAAAGCTTGTGGCCGGAATACCCTCTTCATCCTCTTTTTCCCACACCCCCTTATTTGGCCTGTGTGCCAGGCTAATTTAATATATGATGCAGATCACCTTAGCCCTGGTGTCACTCAGCAGGCCTCTGCAGCCTCCCACCACTCACCCTAGGAAGGATCTGTCCCTCTTTATTGATGCAAACGATAGTTTGTCTCTGAATTGTAGCTGTACGTGGGAAAGGTGCAATTAGCTGCTGCAAGGAGCCAGGCCTGTCTGCCTTCCCTTGTTTAACAGAGGCTTTAATTAAAGACCCCCTGATGCTAGAAAGGCACATTCATTATTCATCTGAAAACATTTACATAGAGTCCCCCGTTTCCCTTCTTCAATAAATTATCAGCTTCACATCTCCATAATTCATCGAAATGACTAAAAATACATTGTCTCAGCCTCCATCACCTCCCTTTTCACTTTGTCTATTCCAACTGTGATGGGTTCAGTATCTTAATGTGAAGGTCTCCTACTGCTCTTAACTAAAAAGGGAGGATGGAATATGAGGGGGAGAGGGAAAGATTTGTCCCTTGGTGGTAGTCATGCAGATGGCAGTAATTTTGGTTTTTTTCTTTCCCATAAAACTGGCATGATCCTGAGGTTAGAAGAACTCATTGACTATTTCTAATAAAAAAAAAATCCACTGAGGGGAGGAGAAAAGAGGGTTCCAGGGGCAGAAGATGTCTGGGTTTAGATGATTTTTATGCTCAGGTGTAGACAGCCTGTGTGATCCTTAGCCCAGCAGTTAAACTCCCTAGATCATCTCTGTAGCTCACCTGTAGACCAGGCCAGCAGTTCCTTCTCTGCTTGGTAGAGGGATGCTGCTTTACTAATTATAAGCTGTTCCAATATAGGTGTGTGAAAGAGGAAAAAAACAGATAAGCTTAGGCAGGAGAAGTTTTGTGACAATTCACAACAAAGATGTTACTGCAGGCCCAACTGAGGAAAAATTCACTGCAAATGGTTTTCTCCAATGCATTTCACTTTGGGACAAAGCAAACCATTGCACGAGAGAGGAAAAAACCAGTCCGATGAGGGCTTGTTTACATGGGGAGTTAAGACAAATTAGTGTGAGGTGTGAGGTCATGTTGAGAAGTTGAAGTGGACTTAACCTCTGTGTGGGGGCTCTGATACAGAAGTAAAATGGCCTTGGTTCACAATGGTGACAATTAAACAGAAGCAAAGCAAAGGCCACTCTATCTCCAAATATCCATGCGGGGCTTAACATGCTTTCACCTGCACTCATTTCACATCTCTGGTAATTTACCTTAACTTTAATGAATGTCCTAATCTGCAGGGATTGGAGAAGTGCATCCACCTGGCTCTGAATAACTACTGTTCCTGGAAAACTTGGAGCAGTCTCAGTGCCTACAGAAATCAGACCAGATGTGCTCTCCTGGGAGCAGGGGGAGTGAGATGCTGCAAACAGGTGATCTAGGATGATGGGTGGAAGGGGGCAGGATGGATACTGGCAACTTTCTTGGGATGTGGTGAAAGAGGGCATTAGAGAACGAACCGGGAAAGGAGTGCTGACTTCAGAGGAGTTGGCCCACTTACCTTTAAAGGTTCATTGTTTTCAGAGGAAAATAAAAAGGTTTAATTTTTTTTATTTAGCCCTGAGCATACTCAGGGGTTAAATATGAGACTGAATAGGGTGTGGAACTGATTACAAAGAGAGTGATACACTTATCTGAAGCATGACTCTGTTGACTTCTATAGGTTTTTTTCTTTCTCTTGCCCTTGTTGCTGTTTTAGATGGGCTGTCTTGGCTCAACAGTGAATAACACGGTGATAAAAGCCTTGTCCGACCATGAGGATATGTCTAAACTTTGGGCATTGCAATCTTAGAGCTGTGAGACTAGAAGCCCTTCCTGCATTCAATACCTTGATTAAATTTACTATGGTATAAATATCATCTATGGCTTACCAATTAAATTATAGTTCAGATTATGTTATTAAGGGATCTGAATTAACATTCTTCTGGACGTAAGAGAAGCACGTTTTTGCAGGCAGTAGTTAAAAGCTCCCATCCTTTTCTTCTGTCTAATCAAACTGGAATAAAATTTCCTATAGATAAGATTTTAGCACTCATATTGTCTATGGAGACCCCTTAAAAATTGTCCAGGCATGGCTTTCATCCAAATCTGTGTAAGTATCAGTCTTGAGATACCTCACTCACAACCCAGCCTTTGCTGTTAAATTTGTATTGGCCTTAACATGCTTTGAAGTAATAATCAGTACTGTGTCTCCAGGGGGATAGGACAATACGTAATTGGCTTAAACAGAAGGAAGATCTCGTTAGACATTAAGAAGCCTTTACTAATGGTACAGTAATTAAGCACAGGAATAAATGGCTCGAGGCCTTCTGCCTGTATAGAAGTTCGGATGAACACACTGAATCTTGTCTTCTCCCAGAAGGAAAGCAGAGATCATTCTTTGCAGTTTTTTTCAAATTTGTTTTCTCTGATTCTGCACATGTCCACAAAGTTTTCCTGCCAAAAGTGGCAATAGCAGCATTTTCATTGCCACTGCATTGTCATTGAAAATGCTGCCCCATCAGTGCCCCAGCGGAAGAACAAGCTGAAATAACAGAATGCCAATGAGAGCATCCTTTCTTTCCAAGCTGGCAGGAGCAAGCCATTCTGGAAGGTGATGTACATCTCTCATAACCCATGCTCCAGCTTTCTTGGTTGAGCCAAATTGTCTTCCCAGCTTGTCAAATGGGAGAAGTGTTAACACTGTAATTAGAAACATTAAAGCAATCAAAATGAGCATACAGGCATAATTAAGGCACTATTGGTTTATGTCCCCTGCAGGCATTCTTTTAGAATAAATGACTTTTTGGTTTAATTTAAGCCTCTTCCAAAACATCACTAAAACAAAGGGGCAAAGGAGTTTCTATCCATATATTCACTAGTAAAACTACTTAGTTTTCAATCTCATAACCTAGTTTATACTGGTAAAATTTCCCTGCACTGACAAAATCTAGATGGTATTGCTGAATGAAGAGCTTAGCTTGATAATAATAATAATAAATAATAAGCTGGATATGGACAGCAAGAATCAAAGAGGAGCAAGGGAGGCTTCACAGGCTCTGGATCAAACCCTTCATAAAATAGGAATTACCTGTCCTGTGCCAGTGTTGGACATGGTATTTTGAAAGTGCCATTTTTTCCTGAGAAGGAAAGGTACATAGAATAATTAACAAGGCTGGAAGGGTTTTTTCCAGCCTGGATGGGTGAAAAAAGAGATGAAGATCAGGAACATGGAGTGAGTATGGAGGAGTTGCAACTCTTCTGCCCCTCTGTAAGTCTAGAGTGGTGTTGCACTATGAAAGAGGTTGAGCCCCACTCACAGTGCACACTGGGTTAAGCCTTGGAGAAGTAGATGTTCAGCTCTGACTTGCTGAGGCTGAGCTGTCTGCAGAAAGTCGCCATAACCTGTCTAATTGAGGAAGATGGGCCTAGCACCATGTATGCGTGTATATGTGGTGTGGTTTGGGTGCTGACAGAGAAGCACAATTGCCACACATTAGAAAAGTTCTGCCTCTTGGTTCCTCATTCTGCAATAGGAATACTTTTTCTTGTGAGCCTGGTAGTTGTAATGGCCAATTCAGCCTGAGAAAAGGGGCTCAGGGTAACCCAGGGGTCAAGGCAGAGTTGCTTGCACAGAGTGGCATAATACAGAATGGGAATATGCACATCCGAGTATGTGAATATTTTCTGTCCTGTTTGCTTTCAGCTCACAGGAGGATTGAGCGACTGGAGAACTGGCATGTGGATTTTATTTGCGGTTGATGTTAACCTTCCCAAAGGTGGAAGGTTACAGTGTCTACTGAGTATTCCTAATGGTCTGGGAAGAATATTCAAATTTGACCATCTCTGCAGGGATTTGATCCTACCATATGTTCTCAGAAATGTCTTCCTTGTGTCCAGTCTTCCCTGTTTTAATGAACTTCGGGTCTTTGATTTATCCTCTGATGAGATCCCATGCAAACCCTCAATCTGTCTGGTATAGGTGAGAAATGTAACAGAGACAGCTAATGGTAGTGCAGATGGAAAAACATGGCCCCTTTTTTTGAGGGCCTGCCTTCCTGACAGGTTTAAAAAGGCCCATGTTAGCACTGTGGGGTCACTGTCCCACTCATGGCTGTTCCAGACTCAGCTGTTTTCCCATGAGCCAGAAGAGTGACAGCTCCACAGTTGGCATCTTCCACCACCAGTTCCTGGACTTGGCTGCTGTGAGCTGCAGGCTAAACTCGTCATGTGTTCCTTCACGCAGGTAACATGACATGCACCAGGTACTGCAGGTACTGCCACAACTTCCTGGTCCTAGCACTGCCCTCACAGGTACCAAGTACTGTCGATCAGGATCTGAATGTTCCTGTGCTGGACAGCTGAGAAGAGATGGCAATATATGCCACAGAGGTAAATAACAGACTCTGAGTTGGAGTTTCATTATAGTTCTTCATGCTAAAAATGAGCCATGGTAAGAATCAATGGGTGTACCCTTCCTCCCCAAAACTGACTAAGCAAGACTTTCAAGGATGCAAGGGTAATTTTTTTGGCTCTTATTTGAGCATGCACATGAAGATTAGAATGGTGGAAATGGCATTTGTCTTTGCTCACTCTAGCTCTGGCTAAGATCTCTGCAGTCATAGAATGACTGGAGCGAGTAGCTCCCTTATCCCAAAGCCTTGCCCTGTTAGTGAGGCTGCTACTTCCCCTGCTTGCTTGGCTTAGGTTGCCTGGGTTAGGATTGCTGAAGTTCCTGGATAGGGAAAGATGCAGAGGAGAACCTTTATGCTGGAGAATCTCCTGCAGCACGTCTGCAGAGGGGCACAAATGCCGCTCCTCCACCTCACTTTTTTTTTGTCCCTGTCCCCAGTGAGTGTTGCCACAGCTGACATGCCATCTGTACAGAGCAGACTGATAGCCCTTTCCCTTGTCCCATGCCCTCTTCAGAGGCAAGGGGCTGGCAACGGCCTGTGACAGACGTGCAGAAGGACAAGCTGAACGTCACAGGCAGCACCAAGAAAATCCATCTGAAACCTTGCTCCATATGGGGAAGTGTGGTTCCAGCTGTTCAGCCTTCGGAGTAAGCTGGCTCTGAAGCTGCTGCTACCCTGGCTATAATGCTAGGCAAGCACAGCCCCATCAGGGCTGGTGAATCGGGGGAAAGCAGCAGGGGTAGCAGCATCACCCTGGTACAAGGAATCTCGTGATGCTATTGCTCCCCATGATTATGCTGTTAACAGCCAAGCAGGGTGGAGTTTAATGAGCAAAGGTAGATGAGAAAAGGAAAACAACTGAGACAAATGATGTTTAAATGTGATGGCTCATTAAACAAAAGCTCTCTGCTATGTTTCTTTCCTTGGTAGCAACAAAAGGAACAATGGCCATAAGTAAAAGGCAACCCACTGACAACAGGAAGGATTTATAGAAAGTAGCACACTTAATTTAGCTGCTCCAGCACAAATGAGCAGAGATATTTGGCATCAAGTAACTCAAGTGAAGGGTTTTGCAATGTCTTTATATGAGACAGAGTGCTCTTTTCTGCCCAAACCCTAGGAGCTTCTTGCTATTTGAATATCAAGGACAAGTCCTGCTTTTCTTCATATCCAAATTCCTGTTGTCTTCAGCAGATGTTTTGCTATGCAGAAGTCAGTGCAGTGTGGGCTGGGGGCCTCATACTAATGTGTCAACCATCTTGTCTGGCCTGGCTTAACTATGCCTGTCTGTGGGGCCTTGATCCTGGCTGGATACTGTAGCTTTTACTGAACTGTAGACCTTCACAGATTTTGTGAAGTTATGCTAATCAATTCTTCTTCAAAAGACAGCAACAGGTTCACTAGCGTCCTTCCTGACAGATGTAAAACCACTTCCCAAAGCATCTGTGTAGTAGAGGCTCCACATCCCCACAACTGAGCAACTACTCCAGTGTTTCATTGTCATTATCCACCTTGTCAGTATATTGCCCTCTCCAGTCTGGATATGGAGGACAAACTATTTCCTCCTTCTTTGCCAAAGCCTTACTATTGATTGTGTAGTAGATTCCCTTTCAGCTTTCCAACAACATGAGAGAAAAGATCTCCATAATGGTAATCTGTCTTACACGGCTAATGGCTACTCTGCATTTGTAGAAATCATGGAACTGTGTGTGATTTTCTGCCTGAAGAAAAAGATGCAGTCTATCCTATTGAAGTTCCTATTGTGTTATTTATGAGACTGGTGAAGGCAGTAGTCTTCAGGCATGAAGTACCTGATCCCCTAGGAGCTCCCACCATTAAGCTCTTGAGCTGAGAAGATCCAACAAGAGTGGAGATGGAGCCCTGGACTTCTTTGCCAGTTCAAAATGTGTCAGGAAAGAGAAGGACTGAGTACAAGATCCCTTCTGACGTTAGGATATCTTGGATAGCAAGAGAATGATATCTTTACTGCTCTTTTCTTGTTTTCTGCATGGGCAACTCAGCCTAATTAGAGATTACATTGTCCAGTACTGGAAAATTTAGTCATTTGGATGCTGTAGAAAGTATGCTGCTAGGTCTCTCCATAACAAAAAAAACAACTTCGGAGCAGATGCAGAGAGATGAGATTTAAACCCCCTATTCACTGGCCTTTTTGAAGGTCACGTGCCAAGGAACTAACACAGATTCTAGTATTCCTGTTGAAATCGTGGTGCACAACAGCAGGGGTTTTGTTGGTTGTGTTCTGCACATAACTGTACTGACATCGCAAACCACAGTAAAACAGATAACTTCATTCTGTCTGATGTAACAGAAGGTCTTCTGTCTCCCAAATGTCATTTGATCCAAGAGGGATTGAACTGATTTGAAAGCAGCTTTCATCAACACCCTCTCTGTTCTAAGTGAGGAGCTTGCACCATTGGAACTACCTATTCACAAATCTTGTGGGAAGGCAGCCAGCAAAATGCAGTGTCCATACAGAAAGTGCTTATTGGTTAAGAGATGGCAACTCTGTGGAGAGGAGAAATGCTGCTGAGACAATTTATCTGCAGTGAGGAGTTTAAACATTCAATTCTCACTTCCATACCACTGCATCTCCTACTTAGTGGATGTCAAAATGTTGCAGTTGAACAACATCTCATTCTGTGCATAGAAATCAATGGTCTGATTGATTGCCCTCAGACTGGTTTTTGTTCAAAATTGCTGAAGCCCCATTACCTGGATGACATGATTTAGAGAAATTAAAGTCTCACTGACGATGATGTTATAAAGCAATCTGAGTCTGCAAAAGAATAACCTACATATTTGGTGTCAGGGCATGTTGTGTTTGCAGTTGACACTTTGAAGGCAGATGCTAGGGCAAGCTACGAGAAAAGCAGGACACAACAATAAGGCAAGGCCAATTGGATATGCAGTGACTGAAGCATGTTTCACCTTAGAATCTGGCAATGAGTGAATTTCCAAAATTTCTTACTGACAGCAAGATTCACCTCCAACTGCATTGCTTAAGTGCAGGTATGTGGAAAACTCTGACACTGCAGAGATCAGCAGAGAGCCAGTCAATGCAGGTGGTGCATTGGATAGTTGTGCTGCTCTTGTTAGACACAGTAGACACAGCTGAAGTGTTGAATGGCTCTCCAGAGTCTGCAGCCTGCACTGACTCCTTTTCTGTTGACTGTAAGCTAACATTTGACCCCAAGTTCACATGCAGGTACCCTCAGTCCAGAGAGCCACATCTCACACTGGCTGCTAGTATGCACAGCACACTCCTGAGCTGGAAACCTCACGTTGGTGTGCACTGTGTCAGTCAATAACAAGAGCAAGCAGCTGGAAAAGGTGGTTGCCAAAGAATAATCTTCAATTCCCTGGGAATAATACCACTTTAGTGTTTAAGATCAGTCCTCCCACCTTATTTCTCACCATAAGGATGTAGAAAGTATTTGGAAACTGAGTCTTGAGTTGGAATGTCTTCTGAAGGGTATTTTCACAAAACATTCAATCCCAGAAGTCAAGAATGTGCACATGTATGTATAAATGTCTTGCTCTGAAACCTTTTGCCCACCCTATCTTATAAATGACTTCTTCTCTTGACTTTGCTCTGATGGATTTCCTGGAGTTTTCTTAGTTCTTTCCAGGCAGCCTCTCTCCAGTTTCACATCTACAGATGACCACATTTTCTTCCTGTGTCTATTGAAGGCAATGACCACTACATCTGTTCCAAAACAGCTCCCTGTGGACAGATCCAGGGAGCTTCTCATGACAAAGAGCAATTTGATGTTCATACACATTATGCTGGCATGTAAACCCACCAAGGGTGACCAGAAGAAATGGGACCTGACTGTCTTCATAAATTTCCTCAAATGCCTGGTGGGTAGCAGAACGTGCTCTTGCCAATGACCTCTGAGATTGCAGTATAAAATTAACCTAAAGCATCTAAAAAGCAACTGGAGGGGAAGGTTGTATTTTATGTCAATTCATTCAAAAAGTCCTCAGAATTAGTTGCCTGAAGTGTTTGGGAAAGCTGACAAAGTATAATAGCACAGAGACTATTTTCTTGCTTCTCAGCAAAGGCAGCATTAATCGTCTGGGCTTAATATAGCCTTCCACATGCCAACTGGGTGCAAAATTATGGCTGGTATTAGAAAACCACTTACCATGTGGACAGGCTTAAAGTGCAATAAGCTGTGGGGTGTGGATGCAGATGGAATATGCCTAAGGACAAACAGTGACCTTGAGAATTGTATGCCATGTCTCTGGAGATATAGTGCCTCTTCATTATGAACCCTGACAGACACAGAGCTCTTCATCAGTGATGGGACAAGGAAGGACTTAGATTTGGAGCCAGGCTTGAATTTTGCAGTCCAGGTATATCTAGAGTTGTCTGAGCATGAGAGATTTACTGGAATGGGTTGTATACACCATTATAATATCTGTATTCATAATGTATAGGCCACTATACATCAAGAGTGTGTCAGAGAGAGAATCCATAGCTTTGGATGTTTGCAAGAACAGCATGTATAGAAAAACCCCATCCTTTTCTGTACCCACCCTGGCTTGATTGGTGTATCTTCTGCCAAATAGTTATCCTTATTTTGATAGAAAAGGAGCAGAAATATGGCTGAGTATCTCATTTGAGGCTTTTCTTAGAACCTGAAGAATCCAGAGTATATCAAATAAGGTCAAACCCTTTAACACCCCGCATTGTAACATCTGTACAACACAGCTTAGAGATTGTTGTTCTGGTATTACTACCTAGTAAAGTAGGCTCAATGGTACACTGCTTATATAACATTCTTTTTTCTGTACATTAATTGTGTCTCAATCCTGTTTTTCTGCTGGTAGATTTTCTCAAAAGTTATTAATAAACAATTTTAACTAATAAGTTTCAGGTTGTGCAATGCATTCTTCATTGTTCTATCTGTAGTTGGCCTCCTTGGTTATGCAGCATCTCTCTTGGTGGTCTCCGATGAGAAGATTAATTTTAAGAGCATCATAATAAATATACTGTCATTTCAGTCTTTTGGACAAATGTAAATCTTTGCTAAAATTAGAAGACATTCAGCGCAGTATTTCCGCAGTTATCCAGACACTGACATACAACATCATCAAGCAGAATGAGTCGAGCAGAAGGCTGATTCATGGATCAGGATTTTTGATAATCAACCAACACTAGTATTTAGGTAATTATGTCTGTACAGATTGTTATGACATCTCTGTCTTATGTGCAGTGCCAGTTACTGAGACAGCTTCTTTTTATAACTAAAATATACCTTTCCTGCCTGAAAACATTATGATAATTGTGGGAATGTCTCTTATTACTGAGCCACCTATCACTTAATGAAAATGACAGAGCTCAGCTCGTGTGAATTAATGCTGAAAGCACAGAGGAGACTAGCGATGGCTCCTCATCTGACTACCGGAAGCATGAAAGGTGTGGCAGCAGGGCTGGAACTAAAAGTAGCAACTGAAAAGAAGGGGAAGTGGGAACATCCCAGCATTTCCGATTGTCACCTCTTGTTTGTAGCCAAGATGACTGCCACGGAGACCCGCTAAGCTGAGGGGCTGACCCAAGTCTTGCCTTCCAGCTGGAAAAGGGGCCCCAGGGAAATGGCTGCATATTGTGCCACTGCTTTGCTATTGCACCTCTCTGGAGGTAGGAGCATCCTTTACTGCTGCACATACTCCGGTGCAAACCCGTCTCCTGGCCATAGCCAGGCAGGGAGAGTTGAGTTCATGAAAAGCAGCTGCTGTGCATTGATGTCTTGTGTTGTTGTTACCAGATGTGTTGTTTTTTAGTTATACTGGGGATCCATTTTCCTTCCCAGCCTGAAACTGGGAAGCATAGCTGTGCTCCTCACTGCTAGGCCACCATTTGGGCTGTGAATGGAAGGTCAGCCCCGTCTCCAGGCCACGGACACACACTGATCTCTGACCCTCTCACTGTCAATCTTCCAACAAACTCTGCCCCATGTTCAGATTTGGGGAGAAGTAGCCTTAATTGTGTGCCAGACCTCTGATGCACACCTTGCAAAATCTGCTGGGGCTTATCCGAATGACTAAATAACAAGGCCCAAGGTGTTTGCTCTGAGCTGTAGTGCTGTAGCTGTGCTGGTGTTCATCTGAACCCTGGCGGTTCAAGGCTGCTCACTGTGCTACTTCCACTGGACAATACCTCATCATTCCTGCTTCCTTCTTCCTTTTCCCTTCAATCCCCATGGCAGGAAAGACTCCTTGGCTTTTAGGTGGGGGTAGGTCATGGCAGATGTGTGTTCTCCTTAGAGACTTGCCCACTGCTTGGCTTAATTAATCCTGACACATTGCAGTTGCTCTTACGGAAGAAACGTCAAGAGAAATTAGACCAGCTGGTAGCATGAAAACTGGGGAAGCGTGGTGCCTCACTTTCCTGGATAAATTTGATTTGCTTTTCTGGCAAGAGCTGTGGGGGACTGGATGGCTGTGAGCAGAAGAGGCTGGCCTGTGTCACCTGCTCTTGCCACAGTCGCCTTGCACTGAGATCCAGCAAAAGGACAGCAAGAACCTGTTTCCCAAATAAGCCAAGCAGAGGATCTAACCAGCAGTAAATGGCATGGCTGGGCTTTCATGAGAACTAGGACAGCCCTGGGATTTGGCTTGGCTTAGGGTCCCAGTTACATGGAGCGTAAGGCTTTGAGGAGCTCTGGGGCTTTGTCTCCTCAGGAAGGAGACAAACAATACTGAGTTGCTTCTTTATCTTTTATTCTATCTGTGAGCACCTTTAGTGGCTGTTTCTCACCATTTCCTTCACCTTTATATCTATTTACTTGAATGTTTTCATATACCGATCAGTTTTGTGGGATTTATCAGCAGCTTTCATGTTTTTTTTTCCCTTAAAGCAAATAACCTTCATATTTTGATGTTTCATTAGACGATCGCATCCGAGCTTTTTCCTTTCTGCAGTGATCTGATTTAATAAAATAAGAACCCAGTCTAATAATACACAGTGCAGCTGGCACAACGTGGTTGCGTTGTGAGTGTGTGTTTCCCCCATATGAACATCTCCTCCTCTGTGCTCTCCTGTGGCTCCTTAGTTTGTAAGTCTGCAGATGCCACAAAGCTGGACTAGAATAACACTTGCAGAGAAAACTGGCTTTAACACTTAAATATGGCCCAAAGTTCTGGAGCATTTTTTGCGCTGTCTTGGGGATGCATGCAAGTAAAATTTCACCTCTGCTTGAAGACTGGCAAAAAGATTTCTTTGTTCTACCAGACTGGCACTTACTTGCCAAGGGCATGTTACTCATATTTAAATATTAAGGACAAGATTTTGCCATGGCATGGTATCTCTCACTTGAGAAGCTCAGAAGTAAGTTTGGCTTCCGGTAGGATAAAAAGGATATTTTTCTCCTGTTTTGAACACACAGATTGCACATCCTATTGCAGTGTTGAAGATCTCACTCCTGATTTCTGTGCTGGGCTCAGTGCAGGAGCGCTCCTCTGGGACTCTGCCAGGGATTGGATCATGAGCTGTGCTGCACCAAGAGGCAGAGAAGAGACCAGGGACTCAGAGAGGAGAACAGAGAGGAGGAAAAAGAAGGATGGTTTTGTGGGGGTCATTCTGCTACTTAAGGGACAAAGGCCTGCCTGCAGCAGACATTTTGGTAGCTGTGATGGCAGTGTCAGGTTCTTTGCACTGCACCAGCAAGTTCCAAGCTCAGGGACTGGTCTAGGCACAGGGTTACCCAGGCCAGGAGGTTGTAGGAGGCAGCAAGACAGTCATGGTCTCATGCCCATTATACCTATTTGTGCAAAAGAAAGCTGGGCTATTGTTGGCCACTGACAGGCCCTCTGATCTGCAGCAATTGGTGCCTTGTGGTTGCTGTTTGTCCGCCAAAGTTCAGCTGACCCCTGAGAGAACAGTGGCATGGTCTTGTGCATTGTTCCTCATCCCCATCCTACTCCATACTCCTCAAAAGGTCACAGCATTGCTTATTCTCTCTCTCTCATGGTCAGGGAAAAGAAGGATGTTCTGTTGTGCTGTGGAAGACTTGGTTTCTGGAAACAAGCCCTTTTCTCTCACTTTGGGCTTGATCTGAATCTTACTGCACATATCCAAGTTGTAAGAGGGCAAAGGGATGGGATTTGGGGGCTATGCAAAGCATGGCTCAGATATCAATCCCTGACCCAATGTCCATTCATTTTCCCTTTGCTATACTACTTTCAAGAGGTCCTAGTCTAGAGTTCTAGAGATTGCTGGACTGAGTGTCACCAGGCTGCACAAAATGCTTTCTGTCTGTGATAACAGCAGGTTTGCCTGCACTCTGGGTGGTGTGTTTCCGATGAATTTATAGGAGACCAGAACCCAGTAGACATCACTGCTCCATGGGTCCCAGCATCCATTTCCTTTTTAAGAGAGCTTGTGGAGCTGTGAGCATGAGGAAGCAGCCTCATAGCCCTGTGTGGAGAGGGGTGTGTGTTTGCATGGTGCTGATCATGCTGCATGAGGTGGGAATGCACTTCTGCCTGGGTCTCTGCCACGTATTAGTCCACTGCCTGAGCTGGGGCTGTCTCATGCTGAGGGAGGTGCACATGTGAGGGTTGCGCTGGTATTTTTTTCCACAAATCATGTGTATTTCACTGACCAAAACTACCCACAACTTAGAAAGGAGCAGCCAGTTTAAGTCATTTTAACACAAGCACACAAGGACCCCATAGTGCTGAAAGGACGGCTGTCCCAACGAACCAGCACTGCTGCACTGTTGGAAGTTGCCAGCCCTGCACAATCTGCTGGGGAAGCTGTTCAAGTTTCCTTCCCTCATCCAAGTTGTGCACAATCCTCAAGCTTAGCTCACAGCAACCATTCTGATGGCTCCAAGTAATGTGTTGAATCCATAGCTTGGACTTGGGAGGTTCCTGTGGACTGGTCTCCCAGTGGTGCTGTGCGAGCTCCATCCCTGCAGAGGCAGGGAGAGGACACTGAGGTACATCTGCTCTTCCACTGGCATGGCTGAACCTGAGGGAAGGCACCTCTTCATTGCCTGAGACCTTTCTCACTCGCAGCCTTACCCTGGTTTAGTTAAAACATCACAATCCTCTCCCTGAGCTCTCTCATGGTAGTCTGAAAGTGTTTTACATCTGCTTTTTAATTCGTAATTTCCTTGCAGACTTAACTTGAATCGTCATAAGCTTTTCTCAATCGTGTAGAGTACAAGTAAAGTCGGGAGGGGCTTCAACTAAATGCATATTGCACAAGAACAATTTTATGGATAGGCAAGCTCTGGTCAACATGACTGAGGACATGTGAATATTCACAGCCAATAAAGTCAAAATAAATACAGCGTGGGCAACCTAATAAATTCAAAAAGTCAATGCAGTAGCAGGAACTGCTGTCAATGTCCATGAACAAAGAAAGACAAAGTTCATTCAAAGAAATAAAAGAAAAGTATATTCACTGCATTGTTCATCCAACCACAGCTTCTCAGGGAAACCAAGCTGTTTATGTCTGGAATGGGAAAGAGCAAAGCAAAAAGTGCAAGAGAAATGGAAATGAAGTATGTTTTCATGTTTTAGCTACTGTGACTAAACTATTAAACACGTTTGTTCAGAATGGGAGGGTGTGAGATATGAAGCCCTCAGGCAGGAACAGTGGTACACAAAGATACCCCTGGGGCTTTTCACTTTAGCTCTGAAAGGTGCTCCAAGGGTGATTTTCACAGGACCGATGTGAAGGAAGGAGAGACCCCCACACACACCCCTTCTTGTGGGACTGCAGATAGTAGGAATTGATGGACTGTTATCTGGCTGTGTCTAGAGGGAAGACTTACTGATGGTTCTGCTGTCCTCATACTCATGTTCTTGAATAAACCACTAGAAGTTAACTATCATTAGTGTCTCAACAAATTACAAAAAGTTTTGGGGACCTGCTCCTTTGGGCACTTTAGTTAACCTGGACCTTATTAGACATCTTTTAGAAAGTCAGCAAAGTCTTTGCACATTTACTTCAATGTTATTAATTTACTAGGGCTACTCAATTAAGAGAGTCCACTAACTTGTAAAACTTTACTTATTTACACTGCTTCTTGGAGAAGGATTTTCTTGGAGCGTGATGATGATAAGCTTAGGCATTACAAATCCTCTTGCTGCTTTTGTCAACAGACAGCCTGAGAGCATTAATCAGAGAGATGCACGCTTTCCAGCAGTGGCTTCACTCCAGCTCCCTGCTGTTTCCCTGCTCTGGGGTACAGCCCTGTGGGGCACCAGCTTCCCTCTGAGTCTGGTCTCTGCACACCAGCATTAGCTTTTACCAGGGCTGGGGACCCCATTTGGAAGGCAACAGGAAATTGGGATGCCTCTCATGACCACTTTTTAGGCAGCAGGCAAGACATGGCTGTGTTTGCCTCAAAAGCAAAGCACTCTCCCCAGAGTGTGCATTTTGGCTTAAGGCAATTTTCTCGCACCATGCACGTCTCCAATGCATGAAGCATCATCAGGACAAGATGTGGGGTACACTTGGGCTTCAAAGCATGCTCCAAAATCACTTTTCAGACAAGTGAAAAATTGCAGTTCAACTTACTGCTGCAGAGAAGGGAAATGAGAGTGCAGGGTGAGGAGGTCTGGGAGTATTGTGACCTCCAAGCCCTCCAGATCACCCTTAGGGATGTCCCAAATGCTCCTTGTTTGTCTAGGAGGATCCAAGTCATTTCAGGCCAAGTCAGTCATGCAGCTCTGTGTTACTCGCACAGCAAATGTGGTAGGTAAATGCTGCTGCTACTCCTGGGAGGTACTTGTATACATTAATGGTATGAGGAACTTGGCACAATTTCTGCCCTGCCCCAGCCTGGTGTTATTTTTCCCTCTATCACTGCTGCAAATGAGATTTAAAAAGGATGATTTTCTCATTCCCAATAGTGACTGAGATTTTGCTCTAGGCACTTGGTGAATCCCCATCTCCCAGATGTGCAGACACTGTGGGTGCATGAAGTGTGAAATTTGAACCCACCTGGCAGACTGGGACAAGTCCTTCCTCCATTATGGACTCACTGAGATGGTGCTGGGGAGGTTGAATCAGTTGACTACCTGCTATGAGAGACAAAGCCCCTGTCACAGGCAGTCAGAAAGAAGGGTAGCATCCATCTGCCTGAACAGGCTGATATTAGACACATGGAGAGTTTGACACAGGTTGTGTAGCAGTGAATTATTGCCCATTTTGACCCTTTGTCCAGTGTCTGCCTCTCTGGCTACTTGGACTCCTTTCTGTGTTATTCAGAGCGTTGTGCTGTGTATTGACATTTGCCTTCTTTGAAAACTGCTGGGAGAGGATTACCCACTGCTTTCCTACATGGAAAATGTCAATAATGAAATTGAATGCAGTGGATTTTACCTTCACTAGGACCTGCATGGATTCACAAGCATGTCATAAGTGTGTTGGTAGCCTTTGCTGCCCTGAAAGGGTTTGCTTCTTGAAGCAAATTGATTTCCCCTCTGAGTCAACATGAAAGCAAAGTTTTTCAGCTCTGACTATTCTACAGGTGCTTGTGCAAAATCTAATGAATGCGTTAATGTGTAATGCAAGGATGTTGCTAGGAAACTTGTGAGAGCTAAATGAGGAAATGCTGTCAATAGAGGCAAGTGGCAGGGCCTCAAAGTTTTCCTTTGCAGTCCTGCTGATGGTTATTACTATATAAACAGGGCCAACTGTGACACTGTGTTGGGTCATCCTCTGGTGACAGCAGGCCTGCTTAAAAAGCAGTAGAAGTAAATTAAAAAAAGGCTTGACTCTTAAGGGTTTTGATGTTCTTCCATCCCAGATAAGCTTTACTACACTATCTACTTCTGTAAAGAGTGGGTAAATGCCTTCTCTCTCAATGTGCTGATGAGGGTTTTGCTCTGCCTTGTTTCACTGTGCCTATTTGACATTCTCTGGTGACCGATTTGAACCAGCCTGTGCAAACCTGTCTAAGTCCCAAGTTGGGGCAGTGCTTTCCCAGTCATCCTGAAAAGTTTTGTGAGCTCCAGAGCGCTAAGGGAGGCGATTTTTGCCTCTACCTTTGTCTGTCTCCAGTGGGCCTCTTGGAGTTTAATTCAGCTCAAAGATGATATTGAATGACAGAATTTTCTTCCCCTCTTTGTGGTGTTAAAATGCCTATAGAGCCCAATGGATGCAAATTTAGCAGTGACTGCTAGTATTTTATGTTTGGAAGAGACCAAGAAACTTTTGGCTCAGGTTTCCTGTGGGCACACTGAAATGATCTTCCCAAGTTCACCCCTCTTTCCTTTTCCTCCTAATGGCACATTGTTTCTGTAGCAAGTATTGCTCTTCATGCCATGACTAACCTTAAGAAGCAGCCCATTTTGCTTCTTCCGAAGGTTAGGAAGTGCTGAGCATGTTCTCTTTTGGAGAAACATTAAACTGTGTGTTATGTACTTTCCAACTGCTGAGGAAGTTAGGGCTGGCAGTCCTGGCTTCCTCCAGCTGAAGCTGTGACATTCTGCTGCTTTAGCTTTTCTTCCAGCTTTTTCAGTACATAATACTTCTCTTCATGTCGTCACCTGTTGCATTCATTTTTATCTTTTATTTTTGCTTTTTAGAAACAGCTAAGGAAAGAACCCAAAGCAACTAAAGAAAGTAACAAAACTCCAGCAGCAAAGGTTTTCTTTGGATGTTACTGCTTGTTCTCTCATCTAAGAGTGACCTGTAGGTGCTAGCTGTCAGCTGGAAAGTCTTTGCTGTGATGTGATGTGTGGGTGGGAGCAAGTTGCATGCCAGGTAAGCTTTGTTTTGAAATGAGTTGACAAGGGGGTTGTTCCAAATGTGTCCTGAAGTACAAGTTGTTTATATGGCTTGTCCTGAAGAAGCCCTGATAACCTTTTAGCCCACTGCATGCCAACTTCTGGGGAAAAAAAACAACCCTGGAATAATGTAGCAGATTTAAAATGTTGTTTGGAAGAATTATTCCTCCTTGGCTCCCGAGTGTTCAGATCCAAAGGTTCTTTTTTTTTTTTTTTTTTTAAATTCTTGAAGGCTTTGCAAAAGATTATCTATTTTTTCATCTCTTAGCTGATCTGATAAAAATTAATTCCTTTCCCTAGAAATGTTGTCTCAGCTAAAGCCTAAAGAGTTCACAACTACAACCATACTACTACCATGAACAAAGTTGCCTCCATTTCAATGAATCCAATTGTGTAGAATTCAAAGGGAATTAGCTGTGCAACCATTTAAAAATTACTCAAATGCATCTCTATGCAGAGAAAGTCATAGCATTAAAATCTCGAGTATTTTCAGGACATGTATCCCCTTTGTGCAGATGGGAATTGCCCTTCCCTAATAGCATGAGGCTCCTATTTCTTTCCCTTCACAACCACCAGGCATTAAAGATGTGAGGGTTTTTGTTGTACAGGGTTTTTATGCCTAGAAAAGCATCACTTGCCCAAGGCTGAATCTGAATCTTGTCTGTCCTGAGTGGGGATAGTTTGGGGAGAAGTGCCTTTGAAAACAATGAGTTATTTGTAACACTAGAATACATCTTGGTGAAAATGAATTAATGGGTAGAGTATAGCTGAGCTGGTGAAAAGTACATGATTAATTCAGTTTTGACAGGACTGTATAATTTATAGCCTGGATCACACCTTCAATTAGACATATCACATTCTTTATTTCTACAACTGTAGAGCCTAGGAATACCAAACCTGAATGTCAGCCATAGTGTGGTTGGTGCTGCACACAAACAGAAGTACAGAAATAAAGGTACAATGTGAAGGAGAAAGAGCACACCTGAATAATGTTGAGACTATTTTGGGAGGCAGTCCTGCTCACCAGTGAAATACTGAACTCTTGAAGCTTTCATGCTTAAAGACTACTTGACTATTTCCATAAATGTCCCAGTTTCTGTCTTTGCAACAATTCCTTCATGGAGGCCAAGTCTGATTCCAAGGAGGAACAAGCAGAGAGGGCAGGACAAGCATTGCAAAGGCTGATGTCTAGTGGTGCTGTAGATGATGTGGGGTGTGGATGCAAGGGTCACCAGAGTTTTGCTCATGAGGGATGTGTGGGTTCCTGCCTTCTGGTGAGCTGAACCTGTAAGACAGAACTAAAGAAGAGAAAGGGAATTTACCTGTGAAGGAAGGGGTCTATCCCAGGTAGGAACAGGTTAATGTGCCTCATTGTAGACATGACCCAAGTGATGAGGAAAGCTAGGTAGGCTGGAGCTTCTGGTAAGGACAGCAGCTGCCCCTGCTGTGGGCCCATCTCTCAACATCAAACAGCCTAGGGAAAGGAGGCTCAAAATGGACCCCGACCCCTCTACTCTGTGGGGGAGGATCCCCTCCCAATGACTGTGATGTGGATGTCAGTCAAAACCCCACGTTGCTGTTGTAGCAAGACTGAAGATCTTGCTGTCCTAACTGTAGGGCTTGCAAGGCTGTTGTAGGTGCTCTGCTGTGCCCCTCTGTCGCACCTTGGGGCTGCTGCTCACTGCAGAGCTTGTGCTCCCCTTGTTAATGATTTCAGAAGTATCACTGCATAAATCAATATGTAGGAAACTAACTTAGCATCTCTGCCAGGTGTCTGTTTTCCTGTAGCCTTCCCCAGTATTTCTGACTGGATTGGTAATGAGCAGAGAGCTATATTTGTGTGGAAGTGAGATGCCAGCTCCTTAAGGATTCATTTATTGGGCTGCAGGCCAAGGAATATTTTGGCCCCTGATTGCACGTTACTTGCATTTACTTAATCAAATGGGGAAGCTTTTAAACTTTCAATCTGACAACATGAATACATTATTGTACAGTCCTCTGATTTCCTTACTAGCAACATGTCAGTAATGAAAATGGGGCTAAGGAGGAAAGAATCAACAGTGTAATTTGTCTGAGTCACTCTGGGATCCAGGTATGGATAAGGACTGTGCTCTTGTCTCTTTCATAACATCAAGATCCATTTTCTGAGATGCCTTAGAAAAATCTGGTTTGTAGCTGTTCAATTTCCTAGAGAAAGCTAGCTGCTTTTTTACTCTTTTGGGAGAGGGATTCATCCTTGGAGATGACACCTTCTGGAAATCATTATAGAAAATAGTAACCGTGGTAACTGGAGCTGATATTTCTATACTCAGAAGAAATCTGTGCCATCTTAAACTGGGAGTTGATTGGATGGGGGAGGATACTTCAGGAAAAAAGCTGCTTTGAACCACTAGAGAGGGGATCAGGAGGCCATGTGAGGTGCTCAAATGTAACTTTATGCACTAGTAAATACAACCTTACGCACAAGTGTAAGCCCAGTCCCAAATTCAGTAGTACCTGCATTATCTTTCAAATGCTGGTATGTCCAGAGAAGTGTTTTGGACCTTTCCTACACTTTAAGTTCTTAAACTATGTTTGTGCAGATACTACTGTGAGAACACTTCCTTTGGTTAGCATGCCCTGTTAGCAGAATGAGCTTGCTCTCATCTTCTGCTGATTAAATTGGATTGAGCGGAAGTACTGGTGCAGGGATGTAGCGGCCTTGATCCATTACCACAAGAAAACAAGGAGAAGCTCAGGAAGCTGGGCTTCTTCAGCCTGGAGGAGAGAGGGGATTGGGGAACAGACACCTGTCTTCCAATATGTATATGAAAGTCATAAAGAAAATGGAGGTAGACCCTTTTAACTGAGGATAACTAGTGGAGAATTTCAGAGAAGTTTTGGAGTTTGTGTCCATGTAGATTTGGAAGAATTGACTAGTCCGAGCTCCAAGCAATCTAGTCTGAATTAAATGCTGACCCAACTGAAATTGTTAATTTGCTAATTATTTTTTTGAAGTGAGGGGTATTTGTTTTGTTTTGTTTTGGGTTTTTTTTGATTACTTTTGCTAAACTTAGTTGCCTCACAGACAACACTTTTCCTTCAAAACCTTAAGGAAAAAACCTCTCAAACTTTTTCTGTATTTGAGAAGCTCAAATATAAAAGCTGAACTGGAATCTCTTAACAAAAAGATGTAATGTGGGGAAAAACCAGTTTTGGTAGAATTTTGGTTGAAAAACTTGGTTCAGGTCTATGCGTACTTTCAGATGTGTCTAGGCGAAGTGAACAACACTGAGGGCAGTAACTAGGACTCTTCAGAATTATTTCATATTCATATTCTAGTTGCACCCAAGGGCCCAGTGGTAATGAAGCCCCCCGTAGGTTGGTCCACGTGCCTTTGAAGAACAGGCAGATGAAGAAAAAAGTGCATTTTTTATTAAGGGCTTAATTTAGCTAAATTGAGTTGAATCTGCGCTACCACACTGAAAACTCCACGTGGTTTCCTAAATGCCTGATCCTCTGTAGTCCTCTAGCTGGGTTTGAAGTGCTGTGTGTTTCCCCAGCAGAACATGCTCTCTCTGGCTGACCAACCTGCATCTGCTACTACTTTGTGTCTTTTTGGGGGCCCCCATTTTCAAAATGACAAACTCAGATGAGGTCATGTGCTCCCTGCTCCTCATATTGACACAGTAGAGGGAAATGCAGGGGTGGTGTGATAACAAAGGCCTTGAAAGAAGGGACAGAGGCTGCAGCGCAGAGGAGAGGCATTGGGGTGATGACAAAAGAAATGCAGGACACCAATGTAGACATCCGCTCTACAAATAGCTCACTAGTGATCAGATAAAAAAATGGGGACATGAGAGCTGGACAAAACAAGTATTAAAAAGCAAAAAAATAAATCAATATATGCAAAAATTCTCCATGCGTAGTAAATCTGGATGCAGTCCAGACTTTCAAGCCAAAGAAAGAGGAGTGAAATATAAAATGTTGCTAAAAATTGTATAAACTCTGGTCCCTACAGATCTTAGATGGGGGAGAAAGAATATATCAGCATTATGTTCTTCCTTGCAAAGGGAAAGATGGGATGTTTGCCAGGAAGCATGGAAACTGATTTCAGCTGTATTGTTATTCAGATTTTTTCCATATAATAGTCTTTAAATTTTTTTGCCTCTAATAATTCGGTTTAGGTAAATAATATTTCTTAATTAGACTGTTATGATTTCAATTGCACTAACAGTAAATTCCTAGGTTTGCATATAATACTCATTTCTTTATTGTCTGTAAGCCAGGGTTTGAGTGCAACTGTGGCACTCAGCAGAATCACAGAATCATTTAAATTGGACCTTCAAGATCATTGAATCCCATCTTTGACTGAACAGCCTTGTCAAATAAACCACTGTGCAAAGTGCCACATTCACTTGTTTCTAAAACACCTCTGGAGTGGTGACTCCATCCCTTCCCAGGGCAGTCCACTCTGAAGCTTGACAACCCTTTTCCCAATGATTCTCCCTTGTGAAAGGGACATCTTCCTTGTGTCCAGCCTGTACTTGGTTGCCTGAGAGAGGAGGTTGACCCCCACCTGGCTACAGCCTCCTTACAGGGAGTTGTAGAGAATGACAAGATCACCCCTGAGCCTCCTTTCCTCCAGGCTGAACACCTCCAGCTCCCTCAGCCACTCCTCATAGCACTCACTCTCTTCCCCAGCTCCGTTGCCCATCTCTGAGCACTCTCCAGCACTTCAATGTCCTTCTTGCAGTGAGGAGCCCAGAACTGGACATAGGACTCGAGGTGTGGCCTCACCAATGCCAAGCACTGCCTTGGTTCTGCTGGCCACACTATTGCTGATAAAGGCCAGGATGCCACTGGCCTTCTTGGCCACTTGGGCACATGGAGGCTCATGTGCAGCCACTCTTGACCAGCACCCCCAGGTCCTTTTCCACTGGACAGCTTCCCAGCCACTCTTCCCCCAGCCTGTAGTGCTGCCTGGGGTTGTTGAGGACAATGTACAGGACCCTGCACTTGGCCTTGTGAGCAGGCGAGTGATAGCCATGAAAAAATAAAAAAAAAGAAACAATGAATGAAAGAAGTAATAAATTCCTTAGGCCTCCAGCATGAGACATTCTCCTGCTCTTCCAACTTGCGGTATTCTGTAAGACCAAGCTCCTCTTGTGATGTTTCCTGGAGAAGCTGGCAAGAGAGAGATACCACAGACTGCTGCCAACCACGAGTCAGTTGCCACTAGGGGAGATTTTCCTCTAAGGCAAGAATCAAACAGACTTTGAAGTTACTGCCTCTTCTAGTCCAGTCCTGAACTCAGTGATGCATCTTTATTTCCTTTCTCTTAATGTGAGAGGGACACTGTTATGATTCCTGGAGACTTGATTTCTGCGTGCAGCAGCTATGCTCAGTCCTGGCTGTACTGCAGCAACAGCTACAAAACTCAGAAATAGTTTTGTTGGTGTGACCTGTTCTGTCCCAGACTATTTTGCTAAAATAAGCAAAAAGAAAGGCAACTGGTGTAGTGTGTTTTGTACTGCTGAGCGAGGCACCTTGCTGAGACTGCTGCTCTCATTTCTCATACTGTAACCATCTTTGTTGAAAACATTCATTACCATTCACCTTTAGGAGTTTAATTTGCATAATCATTTTTTCTTGTAGGGCTTCAGAATTGGCTGATCTGGACTCTGCACTTCAAAATATCTTAACTGTGCTTTTCAATATGCACACAATGCTGTGAGCTAGAACAAAACGATCTTGTTGTGTTACCATAGAGACATCCAGGGTCTAGGAAGGGTTCCTGCTTGAAATCGGACTGTTAAAGGGACAAAGCCTGTTAAAATTTGATGACAGGCTTAATCCTTGACCAGGCACTGGTATAAATCAGTGCCACTAGGGTGAAATGAACTGGCAGTCCCAATGCCAAGCTTTACAGACAACACTCTTCAATCTAACTGGCCCAAAAGGAACTGTTGTCTTAGTAGACTCAGAGAAAAAAAAATAAATAGAAGAGGTGGAGGGAGTGGGGGAAAGGTCTGGGAAATTAACTTGGAAATGTTGAATCACTTTATGCTTTTCCTTAATTTCCCCCCTCCTCTTCTGGTTTAGTTCTAATTAAAAGGCTTTCCTTTGCACTTAGACAACTCAACTTTGCTTTTTAAGCATGCATTTTTTAAGCACCACTAAATGAAGGCAGGCATGAGGGAAGGTGCAGGGCTGGCAACTCTGCTCTGGAGACTGAAGTCCTGCATTCACAATTACAGGCAAATGGTTGGACTATAGCTGCATTCCTGTGTTGTCCTGGAGAAAACAAGATTTGGACTGAGAGGACACTACCTTCTATGACCCTGTAGCGTTTTTAGTGTTGGTGCTGTAGTTGCAGTTAAAATGACCATTTTGTGCAGTGGAGGGAGGAGAAAATGCCTTCCTATGTACATAAAGGGAAGCAGAAGTTGACTGGGAGTAGATTCAGCAAAAAACCTTTCTGGCATTCGTGTTTACTTGGGACCACAGTGTCTGGGCTGGAATATTTTGGCCCTTATGTGAGCATCATAAAGGGGCTTAAGAGCCTTACTTGCCAATTTATTTAGAAACTCTAGTGCAAAATGGAGAAAGACTAAAGAGTCTAACTCTGATCCATGTTGGTTAATTGGCATTGACCCTGAAGTTAAAATCCCTAAATGAGCATTAGAAAGAGCATTGGTGAACACATATTGAAAATTCCCCTTTTATCATTGTCTGACAGTGGTGGGAGGTGCAGATCTGCCTTATGTTATACATGGAGCTATTTTTTAACTCTCCTACGGTGGCTGTTGATTCAGTTCCATAGGACATCCTGGCTCTCAAGTCTGCTGAGGGCAGAATTTAATCCTTCCTCCTTAAGTCCTTAAGTCAGCCCTGATGACTTCTACCTCTGGCTTATATTCTGGTTCTGATGGACTCACCTGATGACTGTTTCATTCTGTAGAGAGCATGGTAGAGTCTCTAGGAGAAGACAGTTCTGTTCTCTGTCTTTTTGCTGTGAAACAAATCCTTTCTGGCCCAGGCAAATGTGAATTATGTATACCCTGCCTTGCATAGGCATCCAATGCAGGATGTTCAGCTGAGCTAAATTTGTGCACATCCAGGACACTATTAACTCTTCAGGTGCCCTATACTCTCACAAATACTCTGTGGCCCATGGCTAGCACTAGGCAACAGCAAGAAATGCTGTCCATCATAGCTTGGGAACTTGCATGCCTGTCAGCAGTGATTTAGAGAATGGTTTAGACTTCTTGCAGGAGAGATGAAAGGAAGATCAGCTGGCATGGGCTCTGGGCAGCTTCCCAGCAGCCCAGCAAATGCTGCAACAAGGAGAAGTTTGAGTCTGAAGTGGAGCATGGGAAATGTTATCCAGCAGGTCATGTCAAAGTGCAAGTTTAGTTTTTTTCTGATATTACTTCACTCTTACATTGTTTCTTAAGAGAAGACTACATTTGCTGCCACATGGCTGCCGAGATTTTGTGGGAGTCACCCTTGGGATTCCATTGGCTCCCTGTGTTGAAGGATTAAGTCAGACTCAGAAGATGGTGAATATCTATCCCATGAAAACACTGAGAAAGGGAGTTGAGGTGCATTTAACAGCTGCCTCAGTGCAGTGGTAATAAGTACCATCATGCTTCATAGGAGAGAAGCCTTGCCCAAACTGACTTTTAGTCCTCCTCATCATTGCATGGGTCTCCCCTCTCATCCATGGGTACATTGCACTGTGGATATCAAAGATCTGAGCTCTCTCCTCCATCAGTCCAACAGAGATGCTTTGCTCAGCTTCTGATTAATGCAGACACTATTGTGGTCCCTGAGCCAAGCAACCGTCTTGAAATAGCCGTGAAGGTGTTAGGGAGATACATACATATGAGCTTGGAAAGCTGGTGTTTTCTGCATGTGGATCTTCCCATCCTGCATATCCCCAGGATTTTCATAATTATGTGGGATATCTCTGGCCTTTGTAGGTAACTTACTGGATTAAAAGTTATTTTTGCTAGTTACCGATACCATTAGTGATATCAAAATTCAGAGAAGTGGCCATAAGTCCACTGGTACAAGGATTTGAGCCTCTTGTTTTCCTGGATTCCTTATCCATTTTCAGTCCTCATTGGAAAAGCAAGTAAGTGGCTGAAAAAAGATTATGTGTGGTTACTAGTTGCCAATGAACATCAAAGAGTTAAGAAACGCAGAAACCAGCAATATCTTTTATTAGACCAGCAGATGTAATAAGGAAAAAAACAGATTAGGTTTCAAGCATGGAAGCTCTTCTTCAGGTCAATGTGCCCAAAAGCGTGCTGGTATTTTCAGCTACATCAGCTGGTCTAGTAAAAGTTATTGCTTCTCCATAGAAGTTATTGCACCTCACGTATCTTTAGACCATCACAGCCACAGCAGCACTGCTACTAAACAAGATTCTCAAAGACCCATTTTCTGTCACAACTGCAGGAATACATCCACATGAGTCTTAACTTTAGTATATTTCTTCTCAGTCTTGTCATCTATTTATTTTCTGTCACAGCTGTGTGTAATAAATTCTTTCAGCAGTTCTGGGGAAAAAAAAAGGAAGAGTGATTGATTTCCATTTTCTGGGCTTTATGGGGTGTGCTACTTAGAAGAGTTGTCATTACCACCATTTGCTGGTGTTTAGTGGAAGATTTAATTCACCTACTGTAATGATTTGGGGAAATCTGTCGATGTACAATTTAGGAAGTTGTTATGTAAATAGCAGCATTATGAAATGCTTTTATGTGGATGCAGCATCCCCTGTTTCCTGAGAGGGCTGGCAGTATGCGTCTGATAGGGTACAATGGACAGTTGTTAACCACGGCAAGAACAGCGTGTCCAAAGAAAAGATTTAGTTGGAACCTTGGGGACCAATTTGTTTCAAACAATTCTGCATGGGCAGGATTTGGGGGAGTGAGTGAGAGATGAAGGATTTCAAAATGTTGACTAAAAAGCTTTGGGTTTGTAGACACCAGAACACTGGGGGACTTTGGAGAGGAGAAGAGGGGAAGGAAGAGGACTTTGTAGCTGAGGAGGTTTGCTTTTACTGTGGGAACAGCCAAGGAAAACTCAGGAGATGTAAAAATATGCAAAGAGTTGATTAGATTGTGGATTATCTCAAAGTGGATTGGGATACTCCAGGATACTCAGAAATTGCATGCATGGGGTGCATAGAAATTTATTTATTGCCCACACTCCTGTGGAAAGGAGCACCTTGCACTAAGCAAAATCATCATGTCTCAGGCACTACAGGCCTGGGATGAAGAAACCAGCCAGACAAGTGTGCCCATGAGGGTAGAAAGGTCTAGGGGACGCAGTGTCTCAGCCCAGCTCCTGGAGTTTGGCTATATGGTTCCCTGCCATGAAGTGAGGACAGCAGAGAGAGATGGCTCTTGACGTGTGGGTCGAAGTGGCCTTGGAGAAAGAAACATTGCAATGGCCTACTTCAGTGCTGGGAAGTTTTGAAAGTACGCCTAATCCACCCAGGTTTCCATGGACACATCCTCTCCTGCCATCTGGCATCGAAGGAGTGTGGAAATTTGCTTCTTGTTTCAGGGCTGGTTTCCCTCAACTATTCCGGAGGTCTCACTACGTGGCTGACATGCATGCACAGGCTGTTGCTGTGACAGGGATCAGGTTATCCTGACCAACACAAGGACAGGGCTGACCTGAAAACCCATGCTGGCAATGCACTGGGTTCACATCACCTGCACTGGACTGCACCTGATGCTGGACAGTGAGGGCACATGAGAGTAAGCCAGTAAACACCCACCCCTCCCAGTGCTGATGGCTCCTGCTTGTTCCACTATGCAGGGTTTCAAAACCACAAATCTTTACACTTGGGACAGTATTACCACATAACCTATCCTGTGGCCAGTAGAAAAAAAAATTGTGATAGATGAGTTGACAGGGTTATCACTGTTCCTTCTTCTGTTTAGTGACCTCTGTTTTGTATGCATAGGTGTTCAGCAAAAATAAAGCTAAGGTTTTGTTTGAATTAGTTTTATTGAAAAGGTACAGACATAGTTAATTGGGTGTATCTTTGAAGGGTTGTCATATTTATTCTCAGATAGGATTAAACCAGTTCAATCTGCAAACTCTATTTCCTCTGTCAAAGGGAGATAACCAATTCCACAGACTGAAGTTATTAATGATCAATTGAGTGAATTTTATCCATCTCTTTATATCTTGGAAGGACACCTAACTGAAGCTGATTTTGATCAATTTGTAAGCAATGTCACCTTCAATAAATTCCCATTTGACAATAGATAACCGAGTAACAAGCTGGGAGACAGCCATGGTGATATAAGACCTGGCATCTGTTGCAGCCCTTGAACCCAACTGCACCCCCACTGGATTTTTAGAGCCATATTAGGGCAAAAAGGGGAAAAAATGTAGCATCATCCTGGAGAAAAGCTTTCTTTTCAAATTTGACTCCAAAAGATGTTTTTCACTGAGACATGAGAATTACATTATTTACTTATCATAATTCTTTCAAAAGAAAAAGGTGGGAGTGGTTTCTTTCTGTTTTTTCTTTTCTGTCCCTGCCCAGCCTAGCATGCACCATCTTGGAAGTATCTTGGCCATTCAGTTTAAGGATCCTGTTCTCCTGAGCAATGTATCACAACTGTGTCCTGCAGTTGTTATCTGCCAGCATCTGATGCCTGGGATAATGCAAAGTATATCTCCTCTATCCGTGATGTGCTATTCCATCAATGCTGAGGAAGAGGTATAGACACTCACGGGGTGGAAAATAGACTGCTAGAGCAGTAAATATCTGTGCTCATAGCTCTAGTGTCCAACTGGCTGGAGTGTGCTGCACTCACTGGATAAATGGTTGGCATAAGTCTAATATTTTGGGGAGGGCTCAAGGACAGCTAAAGTAAAAATTCAGAGTTCCAGGAACAGTATCTCCTCGTCCATGTCCTTTCTGTACAATCTGCAAGCTATTTTTGGAAGTGGTGATAAGGTGAAGAGGGAGCCAGAGTGAGAGGACTGACTGGTACATCTGAAGATTATTATTCCCTGTGGCTGCTCCATCCTTCTGGAATGTGGCCACAGATTGTTCTTGCAGTTGCTGCACGAAGCAGCTAAAGTCACTTGCTGTGTCACTGTGGTTTGTAGGTATGGTAGAGTATCTGCTGTGGTGACCAGATCTGAAAGCTGATTATAATGCTCCCATCTCCAAGCAGCTTGCATCAGGAGGGAGTCATTTGGGTTCACTTTGGGCAGAAATGCTTTTTATGACCACCAGCATAATTCACATTATGCTCACAGCACTTTTTAGGAAGCACATTAATTCATTTACTGTACAGGGTGAACTGATCTTTGCTGTTTACCTGCCAGCTGATGCACAGCAGGATGTAAGGAACAGTCCAAAGTGAGCTGGGATGGCATTTGCTAAATGCAGTGTGTCCTTTTACTGAAAAACACACTTATTTCCATTAGGTCAAGACAGCTTCCAAGTCTTGGCAGACCAGGAAGGCAGTGCGGCAGTCCTAGGGAGAATATGCAATTTTTCTTGTTTTCACTTGATTTGTCTTTGCATCTTTTCATTCTTGGAAGTGATCTGCAGGAGTAAGGGCAGTGTCAGGCCACTGTGCCAAACATGCTCTGTGCTCTCTGCCCTTGAGTTTGGTGAACGAGGTTATATTTGGCAAGAAACATTCATGGGCCTTCATTGCACGTGAACGTGTAGATGTATGCATTGTATTCCTCAAGGTGGTCACTGTGTGTATGCACAAGGATGGGGTTTTCTGGAACTGCTTCTGATCATAAAATCATCATGTTCCTTTGTCCTTTTGCTTGATGAAAAACACAGCAAGTCATCTGAAGGAAAGAGAAGCAGTCTGAGAGAGTCTGAGAAAACTTCAGTTCCCATATTGCCACAGAATGAGGGGAACAGCTGGGCTACGACTCTCCCTTCGATGCTTTTCTGAAGTGTTATGCTTCAGCTGCTTGAGCCTTTGCCAAGAGCTGGCTCCTTTCCTTAAGAGCAAAACCCTCTTTTAGCCTGCCTGCCCATGGCAGGGCTGGAGTGGAGGGTGCTTTGCAAGAGTGCTAGAACTGTCAGGACACCAGTATCATCAGCTTTCATGCTGGAGAACATGCAGCAGGCACCAGACCTACCTGGAAAGAGACCAGAGGGCACAACACCTGAGTCACCATGTGATGCCTTCTTGCCTCTCGGAGCCACCGCTTGCTGAATGAAATCCCAGTCCATGTGGCAGTCAGCAATTTTGCTGCCCGATAAGGGTAGGCCAACCATAGCTCCTGATAAACAGAGTTAGTAGTTTTATTTCAGAACCGAGATAACTGGTAAACCTGGATTGCTGGGGTGACATTTTTACCTAATCCTCTGATGGAAGTTTGCCAAAGCTTGATGCTGGGCAAGGCAGAGCTTAACCTAGGCTGGTGAGATGGTATTTAACTTGCCATATACTGTTTTCATGGGTATCAGCTTGCTTTTATTCAATTGCTTAAAGCAATTTTTGTTTTGCTACCCCTGAGACTTTTCCTTGCCAACTTCACTCCCAGGTGCGGCTCTCTCCCACTCCCGTTCACGGGGGTAGTGCAACCAAGTAAAGGGTCAGAGCACCTTTGGAGGCAACTGAGGAGGCAGAAACCTGAACAATGCTGAACGATGTTCAGTCTGGGCATGGGGATGCTCCCAGGGACTGCAGCTGGGAAGGAGGTAGGGAGAAGCATGACAAGGTGGATTTGCTGCCTGCAAGATGCAAAGGCTGCATAGCTGTGCTTTGGTGGGGAGGAAACTCTGAGTGGGGGAATGAAGCAATTGGATATTTGACAGAATTGTTAGAGGGTTTTCCTTGTCAAAGTGCTTATTTTCACAAAGCAAAACCACCGTGGTCAGACTTGGACAGGGAGCTGGTTGTGCATGAGGAGTCAGTCTGTGCAAACTTTCTGCTTTGATCCTTTCCCCAGATGATCACCCCAAATTCAAAAAGGTCCCCTTTCCTCCTTTCATATCCTCTACATACACTCTTGATGTGTGCTGATTTTCTGTGATTAATTTTTCTGTGCAGCCTTAAGAACTGCACTGACTTAAGCTTGTGACACAACTTGTTGGCGATTCCTGTGTTGCACAGTACTGCAGTTCCCCAACTCCGAGAACTGCCTCACATCCTTTAGAGATACCTTGGTCGGTTCTATAGGAGCGCGGAATGCTCGTGTCTCCCAGGCTCCTGAATGGCGGAGTGAGGGTGGTTCATACCTTTGCAGTGTTTATACTGTGCGCTGCAGCCGTGACCAGTCCTATGCAGACTATCCCAAATATTTTGCCGCGTGCCGCCGCTGTCGTCTTCGATGCAGCTGTAGGCAGGCTCCGGAAAGAAGAAGCCCCCACGCTGCCGCGATGATCCGGAGGAGCGGTGGGGGTGCCGTCTCCAGCCCTGCGCTGGACCGCACCTCCTCACCCCGGCCCGCGTAGCATCCCTTCGGATGCAGCGGCGCCGGGTTGGCGGGCAAGGGGAGGAGGGGGGAACCCCCGGTTTGCGCGGAGAGAGGAGGAGGGTGGTGGGACGTGCCGCTGCGCGCCGGGACGGTGCCGCGCGGGGGGTGACAGCCGCAGCCCGGCGGCTTGCGGGGGCGGCTCNAAGTTTTGGTTGCGGTCCCGCCGGGGATGCTCGGGAATGCGGCGGAGGGCGAGTGCTTCTGCAGGCAGGCGTTTGGAAGGAGCGCTGCTCTGCTCGGCTCCTTCTGCTGCCTCCGCTGCACCATCCTTCCTACTATTCTTATAGATACATATTTTATTTTTTTTACGGGGCTTTACTGTAGAACTTGCTTTGAACTGGGCTTCACGTTAGGCTCAGTTGTCTGGGCCTAGCCCCTTGGTAAGCTCACCTGTGTGGAAAACTCTGGTCTATCCCTCAGGCCCTGAGGCAGCAGGGAACTTTCCGCAGAGATGGTGACAGGCTGCTCGGAGCCGCCTGTGTCCCCCCCATCCTCTCCTCTGCCTCCTCCTTCCAGGCACACGGCGCACCGCTTCAGCTCTAAGATGCGTGCCTGCCCCCGGGGACGTGGAGACTCCACCACCTCCCGCCCCCTATAGCCCTTCCGAAATAAGGTGTGTTCCCTGGTCTCTGTGCGGAGAGGAAACAAATTGCGTATGACAGATGCTACTCACATCACTTAGTGCATTGCCGGGGAGCACCGGGAGGTGCTGCATTAAGGGCGACAGAAGAAACTACCAAGTGCAAGATGTTCAGACTCATCTGTTGATCAGGTGGCAATGCCTCCTTTCAAGTGGTGCTAAACTTTAGAGCAGCTTGCTCGGTTATGGTTTACAGAGGCAATTGTCTTACGGTCTGCCCTTTAATGCAGATACTCGCCAAGCAGTTTTGCAGAGCTCTGCTAAGACAGCTGGGCCACCTTCACTGCTGGGAAACTAAGAAACCTGCTGCAAGAGGTCCCTGAGACAGCAAGGGGACTGTAAGAAATGATGGTGTCTCCCACGAGGAGCCCAGAAATGTCTCAGCAAGGTCTGGATGAAACCTCCTCACAGTCGGGATCTGGGTGGAGTCTGCTGCTTGGGTAGCTGTGCCTAGCTGTCGCTGCCCTGCGAGGCACAGTAGGCTTTCCCCTCTACCCAGGATCTGTTTAGAAACAAGTCTTGTGATGGGTATATGAATTTTCAGAAATGCCTCAGCCTCAAATGTACCCTGCTTTCCTGTCCTCAGAAAATGTTTGGGAGTCTGAGTCTCATACATTAACTGGAAATTGCACCTGCTGACTTCAAAGGGATGAATTATGGAAAAAAAATAAAGTTTACTAGCATTAAGTTGAAAGAAATAATCTCAGTTTTCCTACTTCACACTATTGATTTGCTTTTTGTCCTTTTCCCAGTTTGGAAGCAAGTTCAATTATTTTCAGGTTCTCAATGTTACATTTTTTTTTTTTTTGTCTGCAGACATTGCAAAGGTGTAAATATCTATAGAGTTACTGGGCTTGCTCCAGTTAGAGGCATATAAGTGGGGACTTGCTTCTGTTGATGTGATATCACTGCAAAAACATGCAATAATAATCACATATAAGGTTAAAATTAAAGGGGTATTTAATTATCCTTTTAAGCAGAAAGATTGACTCAATATTTAGGTCTTTTTTTGGTTGAGGGCACATGAGGACCATGACACTGGAGACAATTAGGTGTGGAAACAAGCTTTTCCATTAAATATTTATCTGCAATAGTGTAATGGGGTTTTTTTTTGCACTTTCCTTTAAGACTTCATGATTACCTGAATGAAACACCTATGTCTCAAGCTTGGTGTTTTTAATTTTGTCTTAGGAAAAGTCTTTAGAAGATGGTGGTAGATGAAAATAGCTGTGGTACACAGTTATTTCTGTGGTACACGGCATGGCCATATTTTCAGTAGTTCCTGAGTTTGAAAAGAAAACACTGTAAAGGATAAGGAACAGACATACACCCAGGAAGGCTGAAATTAAATTGGGAGAGTTTTTTCTAAACAACATTTGCAGAAGATTAGTAAGGGTGTTTCTGCTCTGGGCTGCCAAGTATGGTTAGGAAGACTCATTTTTAAATTTTTTTCTCCTTTTTGAGATTTTAGACTGGTTTAGAAGGTAGAAGAAAAATGAGGGGTCATATGCAAAGTGATACCTAAATTAAAAGTAAGATTTATAAGTAAAAGTATCTGAAACTGTAAAAGTGTATAATCAGGCAAAATACTTAATGCCAAAAAAATGAAAGCCTTTTGGGGGGATAAAAGACCTTAGAGGTAATTTCATCATTCTCACACTTTATACCTATAATAAAATAAATTAGACTTCATAGTGATATTTAAGTCAATTATTATAGTGCCGTTTTCTTATGTTGTTTTCAATTTATAGGATAACAATGATTCTTTGTAACTGGTGCTAGTTATATCCATGTTTAATGGTCTTGGGCCGAGGGCAGCATCTATGTTTTCCCTCTAAAACATTATAAAGGTAATAATTTTTTTGTGGAAATAATATTTTCCAAGGAGAAATTTAGGGAAAGATAGGAGGCAATTCTTTTTAGAGCTTTGAAACCAAACCTGGGATTGCTAATCAATCCTCCTATCTCTCCAGAAATAGCATCCTGCAAATTGTCAAATGTGGTAGAAATCACACATCGGGTACAGTCAGAGTGCAGAACTGACGTGTTTTTTAACTGCATGGTGTTTGGATCCTGTGACACAGAATTGCAACAGGTGAGATTTCAGTGTGTTACAGTCCATTGCAGATGGATCTTGCAAGTCCAGGAGGTGAGGGTGCCTGGCTGTAGTGGATTAATGCAACAGCAGGTCTACAACTCCTCACATGACTTTTTAGAGTTGCCTTCCTGTCAGTCTGAGGTTCTCACACCTGAAACTCTTTTGGCCTTGCAGCACCCTTGTCCTACACACCCCTGCTTCCCAGCCCTGCTCCAGGTCCTGAGGCCTAGAAACGGAGTACTTTCAGTCCCTTGCCCTTCCATGCTTTTGCAGTATTTTTTTGGAACAGATTGCCATTTGTGTCAAGCTGTGTGGTTTTGTGACGTGTAGATAAATCATTTTGCTCATGACCTGACCTTGGTCCCCAGCGGTAGGCACAGACGCATTAACTACTTCTTTCTGAAGTGGGCATCGTTCCCTTATTTTGGAAGCTGATTCTTTCTCTCTGTTTCTTCAGTATTGCCTAAACTGCAATTTTCTTTTTATAAGACTCTGTTCTCAAGGGATCTCAGGGTGCCTCAGGAGCAGCTATATTTAGTTGCTCAGTAGTAATATGGATATACAAAGTATGGTATAAACAACCCTTTAACTTAGGAAACTTAGGAATTATTTTTCCTGCCTTCATGGGGGAGTAGCGTTGTTATTCTTGTACCAATAGTACAGATGGAGGAGGCAAGACTCAGAGAGACCTCGTGACCCACTGAAGGTCAGTGGATGCTGGTAGTAGTCTTGAGTGTCTTGGAACAAACTGTAGCCACAGGAGGATGCTTAAATTTATGCAGCAGGTTAAGCAATAATGTAATGGTCCTCTTTAGGGATGTTCACTACTAAATTGTGGTGAGTCATCTATATTTAGCAGGATGCTACTATCATCGTGCTTTTTAAGTAAAGTGCTTTTAACACAGTTTATTTCAAGGAGAAGTGCATGCACTGAAAATCTGTTCTTTGTAGTTTCCTCCTTGTGGAGCATTAATGCTGCCTTCCCTTTTGTAAGTGTTCAGAGAAAAATTTAGCTCCTGATTGTTTAACAGACAGTAGTGTAACAAAGACAGTTCTCTGGTTATTACTACCTTGTGTTTGCACAGTTATTTATGAGCATTACCTAATTGAGAGTCCTCAGACTTACTTTGTGCGGGCAGTCAGTTTGATTCACAGCATGGAAAACTGATTTATCCAGAGATGAAATTATTTTCTTGCTGTCAGGTAGGACATTTGACCAGGCTCTCCTTTAGAGAGGTCACAGTTACAGGGCTTCTGGTCATATACCTCCCTACTTTATTCTTGCATCTGTTTCATGTCTTGTGCACCAGGGAGAAAGCACAACATTTTTAACTGTGCACAGTGAACTTTTAAGGGTGGTTTTCATTTGTTTGTTTGTTTGTTTTCTTATAAGTTTTCATCTCTTTGGTTTTGGAGGTCACTTGTGTCCCGGCTTCTCCCTTTTTTTTTTTTTTTTTAACTGATTGAGCTAGGCTGCTCTATTTCATCCGGATTGAGGAATTTGGATCATTCTAAATGGAAGTAAAAGTAAAATGCTTTGATGGTTTTGAAAGGAAAATTTTGAGAGAAATTCCATCTTAGGACACTGATATTTTGTCTCTTTGTGGAGTTGTACTGTTATAATACAAGGAAGTATCCTAAGCAAAAAAATATTTTGATGTGAAAAGTCAAAATTTTTCATCCCAAGGATGCTTAGGTTGGATGTTTCTGTATTTTTGGCTTTTTTCCTCCCTGTTTTTCTTTTGAAACACAGTCATGATTTTACAGAACATCCCATGTTTGATAAGTTTTGGTTTAGTGGAAGTAACTTCAGTAAAACTTTAGTGGTTGCTGCTTTTTATTTCTACAGGACATTCAAAAAGAGCAGTAGAGAAAACCAACTTGCAGCAATTGGTGCTACCGGTGCACAGTCTCTGCCCATTATTTTTGCCATCTTGACACATGTATGCAAACACCATGTACACTTGTATGTGGCACTGCTCTTGTCCTTCCCTTATTCATTGTGCTGTAGAGCATTGTACTGAAAGAGTCAAGTTTCTATTTAAGTGATACAGCAAATATTTGTTAATATTTGTTTCCCCTTCTGGAACAGTCACTGGAGAAATCAGAACAGGACTAGCAGGTTGAGCTCAGTCCCTTATTATCCGTGCATGTGCAGAGCCACCACTCTCCTCCTGGTAGCATAGCAGTACTTGTACATTTGCGTCTCTGCATGAAGCTAATTTCAAGTGTAATTTTGGTATTAGGCTGATCAGATCACTTACTTAGGGATAAAAACTTGTGCATTTATTTTCCCGTACTCTCATGAGCCAACCTAGCAATAAGAACATGAGCTTCTTCTTCACAAGCATTAGCAGGAGAAAACCAGTGTCTGAACTCCACTTAGTTGCCTCTGGGCTTTGATTTTACCAGGAGTACTGAAGCCAGGAGTGTTGTTTCTGGGGAGGCAATGACACCCTGTTTGCAATCTGTGGTGCATTTCTGCAGCAGCCTGTCTAAGCAGTCCTGGCCAGGTCAGCCCGCTGGTCTCTGCTGCCATGGCCAAATCTGGATGCTCCAATGGGAGGTGCCAAAACCTCCTCAGTGAGGACGTGGTGCCAAACATTTAGCGAAGAGGAGTCTGGTGTCATGTCTGTGCTACAGGTTGCCCTAGGAGTAGGCTGGTGTAGGTATTGCTCCGACTTCAATTGAGGGGCTTGGAACACAAGCCCTGCGAGGAACAGCTGAGGGAGCTGGGGTTGTTTAGCCTGGAGAAAAGGAGACTCAGAGGTGCCCTTATCACTCTCTACATCTCCCTTAAAGGTGGCTGTAGTTGGGTGGGGGTTGTTCTCTTTCACCAGGCAGCAACTGACAGAACGAGAGGACACAGTCTTAAACTGAGCCAAGGGAAGTATAGATTGGATATTAGGAAAAGGTTTTTCATGGAAAGAATATTAAAGTACTGGAATGGCCTGCCTGAGGAGGTGGTGGAGTCACCATCCCTGGATGTGTTTTAAAAAAGACTGGATGTGGCACTCAGTGCCATAGTCTAGTTGAAGTGTTGGGGCATGGGTTGGACTCGATGATCTTGGAGGTCTCTTCCAAACTAGACATTCTTTGATTCTGTATTCTGTAGTCTGCCTACACAACCCAATTTTCTCTTAATTTTAGGGTATGTGACCACTCCACTTCCTTGCCAGAAAATGAACATAGTCATATGTATTCCATCTACCACTGCAGAGTGAATAAAGCATCCATCTCCTCCCCTTCCTCAGGCGATCCCCCCACCTTGCAAAGCAGCAGACGTAAAACTTCCCCCTTGCCAGTGGCCAGGTTGAGCTGGACTGACCAAGCCCCCTGGTGCTGGGGCAGTGTCCTCAGCTGGTGTCCCACAGGGTAGGTGTGCAGTGGCCCTGGTCACCAACCCCTCGGGCTCCCCAGCAGAGGGGCTGTGGGTGGGCTGCAGGCTCAGCTCTCCTTCTGCCCGGCACATTGACAGCCTCTGCCAGGAGCAAGTGGGCTGGCACACCCTCTCTGCAGGCCCACTGGTGGGATTACTTCCTAATCCCCACTAATTAGAAGCTGGCTAATGCTTGGAAGCATGGGGGTATAGTGATGTTATGCTTTTTCCATTCTAATTTGTTTTGTTTTGTTTTTGTTCTACCTGATGTATCTGTGGATGTTCCCAGTATTGTTATAAATGCATGGGCCTCTGTGATTTCTGCTGAGCTCTTGACTTAACTGTAACATGGGCTACTCATTCCTGGTAGTTAATTATTGGCTGTGTTTAGAAGAAACAGAAAAAGCAAAAACAGAAAAGGAAAATGACAATATTTTCCTTACGTCTGGTCATGTTTCCTGCTCTTCAGTTATGCTGAACATTTCTTTCTTTTTCTTGAAAAAACAAACACAAAAAGCCCACAAGCAAACAAAACCCACAGAGAAGTACCTGTTTCACTTCTTCATTCCCATTTGATAATTTCTTTCTATTTAACTCATCTCCAAATTAAATTATAATTTCTTTCTATTTAACTCATCCCCAAGTTCAATTGTCCCAATTTTAACAGTGCTTGACCAGTAAGTGTTTTTACTGGTGAATGGCAAACCTTTCTCTACCTTCTGCATTTTCAAATGTGCCACGCAAAAGTAAGCCCAGCAATTCCAGCTGAGGGTGCACTTTCAGTGTTCATGGTGGCATTAGAATACCTTCAGCATCCTTCTTTTCAGTCTTTAGACACCCTGACAGCTTGCTTGCTTCTTTGACCACTGTTGTATGTTGAACAGATGTTTTCATTGAGCCGTTCACAGTGATACCAAGATATTTTTCTCAAGCGATTACATTTGAATTAGAGCCCCATGGTATATGAGTAGTTCAGATTATTCTCTCAAGTTCTTATTACTGTCCTTTTGGTAATGTTGAATTTCATCCTGCATTATGCTGCCCACTTGCTGAGCTTTGTCAGATCCCTTGGAAGTCTCTCTCAATCTTCTTTTGTCTCAGCCAGCCCAAATCACTTCGCCAGCTTCCTGTCTCTCTTCCAGATATTAAAGAATAGATTAAACCACCCCAGAAGTGGTTAGAAACCTGGGGGTAATCCCTTGTAATCAGGGCCAGAGCAAGGACAGGGGGGAGGGGCTCCCATGCCTCTGAGCCTGGGCACTAAAGAGTGGGGCAGCAGCTCTGGACTCAGCCTGACCTCAGCTGGCCTGAACCCCACTGGGGGCAAGGCAAGGGGGCGAGTTCCAAAGCCAGGCAAGCAGGGGACAGGTCTGGCACTGAATTGGCATCCTGCCCAGAACAGTTTAGCAGGTGCACTTTGAAGTGACAGAAAATTAATTACTTAGTCCTGTCCTTTTCCTTCCAAAATTAGAGTGGAATGCAGGGACATAAGTTCCCCTGAGCAGAGATCAAGCTGGTTTTGTCTCCTGTTGTGTACTTTTAGGGGCTTGGGGTATTGGACTGGTTTAACCAAGCCCTGCTGCCTGTAGCCTCGCTTATGGAAAGCATGCTAACTTCAAAAACCACCTAACCTACCAAGGGCTTGCTTGTCTTTGCTAGCAGTTACAGCCAATTGGGAAATTTCTTTCTTCAGCTGCTCTGCGCTTCTGGACTTGTCCCTTAAATGTACTGAAATGATTGGGTTTTGGCTTTTGCAGTTGGCCTTCAGTTTTGCTCTCAGTCATAGCTACCATTTTATGAAGCAACTGTCTAGACTGAATCACTTCTTGTTCTTTTTGTTTGGCCACACAATGTGCTCTCTTGCTTCTCAGCAGTTTTTTGTTTAGGGCACCGAGTACCTCTTCAGGGATGATGCTGAGATTGCTTCAACACACCATCATACAGTGTAACAACTTTAGTTCCTCTGCTTTTGGATTTAGGTTGTTTTGACTGTTTCTGCTTTTAATTATTTTTTCTTTTTCTTTTCTTNTTTTAATGTAAGAGGCACAATGCAAAGTTCTGCTACTGTTTTTCTCACAGGGATGTTAAATTTGACTGTGTAGCAGTCACTGTTATCCTTTGTATCTACTGCAGTGTTTTCACTTCTAAGTGTGCTGGGACAGGTTGTTCCAAGTCCTACCAACGCTCTTTTAGACGCTGCAGAATTGTAACCTGCTGTGACTCTTAGCTAATTCCTGCCCATGTTGCTGAGGTCGCTATTTTTTTCTGTTTTCTTTGACTTTATTCCTTTGCTCTCACTCCATACTATGCTGTAGATGTTCCTTACCTGATCACGAGGCCATTGGGGAATACAGGTTGCTTTAGTGACATTTGCCTTTTGGTTACCTTTTCTCCCTCTTCAGCCTTGGCTATCTAGATGAGATTTGTGTATCGCCCATCTTGCAGTTTGGTGTCTCTGCCTCTTTACCTACACAGGATTTCCAGGCAGGGCATGAGTCTGTGATGAATTCTGCAGCTGTGGGCATACAGACTGTGAGGCATGTTGGACACTCTGTGGGTTGTTATGGCTGTATAAAGAGGTTGTTGCATCATGTTGTAGGGGCTGGTTCACTGCATCAAACCTGAAGTGCTTCCTGGAGTTTTTTGCTCCAGCTCCACACCACCCGCTCTGACCTGTGCTCCTGTGTGGTCCGTCAGCACTAGCTGCAATCTAAAATGTTTGGTTTAGAGGTGATGTCTCAGCAAATACAGTCCTGCCTCTTGGTTTAAAAGGTCCCTGGGAGCTCCTGCAAGGAATGCATTGGTCACTCTGCTGCCTCTCACTGCCTGTGCTCCCCATGACCCTTGGGGAAGGAGACAGGGATGGGTGGAAGATGGGTTGCTTTAGTGAACCAGAAGGTGATGAAGGGCTTCTGCAGGGCACTGCTGAGCTTGTGTGATTTCTGGGCTGCTTCCATAATTGACTGTGTGGTTGATCTTCACTCTTTGATGGGGTTTGTTGTCTGAACAAACCATTGGTTTGTGAAGATGCTCGTGTGCAGACCTGCTTGGCTTTCTGGCTGTGAGAGCTAGTGACTCAGAGAGGCTGGGAGGACCTTGGCTACTTGGCAGAGGGACAGAATGGCCTCAGTCTGTCTGCAGAATTGTCATGTCCTTGGCTTGTCAAGGGCAGCCCTTCCTTTTGCCCCTGAAACAGCTGGTGTGCCCTGGGCCCTTATTACCGGATTCATCCGCAATCAGCGCCTCTCTCCCCTGTGCTGGAAATGCCTCAGACACGGAGAGCAGGCTTGTGTTTCTCAGATACACGAAGCTGCAGCAAGACTGAGCTGTGCTTGTTCTTTGGGGAATGCTCTGTGCTAGCTCTACAGTAGCTTTCTTGCATATTTTCATCTGTTCTCGCTGCTCTCACCCTTATTCTCACCCTTATTCCCAGTGGCTGTTTTGCCTTTTTTTTCCTTTTTTTTTTTTTTCCCTTTTTCTTTTGCAAGACTGCATTTCAGCTGCCACATTGACAGTGGTTGTCTGTTTATGCTCAGAATAGGTACAGCACAGGCAGGCTTCCCCCACCCCCTTGGTCCTCCAGCCCTCCTGCACTGCGTGCCCTGTCCCCCACAGCTTCACCCTCGCTGGGAGCTCCAGCCCTGAGCCAGAGGGCTCACAGCGAGGGGACCGCTGCAGGTGAAGAGGGGGAGCTGAGGCATCCCACCGCCACCGGCTTGTGTTGCATCCTAATTGCAAATAGCCCTTCCGGCGTCAGCAGTTTGTGGGAATAATTGACAGGAGGTGCCGGCGAGGTGCTGAGTCAGAGCGAGGTGTGCTTGCCAAGGCACTGCAGCAGAAGGAGTCCGATCGCCTCGTGTGGAGGGGAGCCAATGGACGGTGGGTTTCCTAGCTGCCTTTTGGGCCTCTTTCTTTCCTTTCTCTGAGGCTGCAATTCAGCAGCAGTGGTGCTATGCATGTAAGGGACAAACCAGGGATTGGGGGAGCTCTTTATTTTTTGCTTTTTCCTTTTTTTTTTTTATTTTTTGGCTGTGAGCACTGGGATTAGGGGATGTGGGCTCCTTCCCACCTGCTGCCACTGCGTTTCTGTGCTGTCATTTCTGTGCTTTGAGCAAGCAGAAGGGGTAGAAAACACATCTTGGGGGGTAGTGTCTTGAGAGTGGCCCTAGTGACAGATTGATGTCTCCTGGGAGAGGAAAAGCAGCATGTGACATCCTCAGCTGGGCAAGGGGGAATAGGTATGCAAGCCGAAAAAGCTGCAAAATAAAATGACTGAAAAGGTGTTCTGTCCTGTCCTTCCTGGGGGTTGTTTCTGCTGCAGTGTCCTACCATTTATTTAGGGGTTCGAAATTACTCGTTTGACATGCAGGAAGATGAGTGCTTGTCCTGTATACATCTAGCACCTGATGGACCTCCAGGTCAGGCTCGTGAGAGCTTTGTCATTTATTCCTAACCTTCTGGAATATGGCTAGCATCAGTGTTTTTATACCACAGCTGAATCCATCCCAGAGGTCTGGATTCTTTCCTTTTCCTTGCTTCAGGGTGACTCCAGTTGTCTTTGTCTTTCTCCCTCTCTATAGCACAGGGTACTTTTTTCCTACCTTGGACAAAAATCGGTATTTGTTTCACAGTGATCTAAATATATGTGTCTGCTGTGTGCTGCCTTTTTAGGGAGAGCATACTATTTTTGCTTTTAGTAACCACTTTGTGGAAAGAGATGAGAAGCATGAAGACAGAGGCCCATGTATTTTTCAGAACCCTTCATATCTATGCTGCACTCTGCCCACCCACTTTTTAATGCTAATCCTTGTGTAATCTTTCTCTTCACTGACTCAGGTAACAGCCATGTTTTCTAGATCACCATGCAGCTGATGGGGAAAACTGAGGCCCAGAGATGGGAAGTGCCTTTGCCATGGTCATGCAGGATTCCCAAGGCCAGTCTGGGGTTGGAGCCTGCATCTCCTGACTACCAGCCCATGCCTTCTCCATTGGACAATGCCGCCTGTCCACTGATTTAATCAGTGGCCTGCTGAATACTTTTCATCCTGAGTTTTCATGGCAATGGCTCATTGGTGGTTATCAATTCTGAGACTTTAGAGAAAATCTGCAGTGACTGAATCAAATGTGGTTCTTCCCTCATCCTTGTCTTGACCACCTTCATGATGAATATTGTGCATGGGACCCCCAGAGGGGTGGCCCTGGGGGCACTGGTGAGGGGATGGTGTGTGCAAGGTGTCTGTCCTCCTTGCCTCCAGTGGGCTGCCTGTTCACATGCTGGGTGCACTGTGACACTGGCGACAATCTTGAACAATTTGTGCCTTGAGGATGCTTTGGAGGAAATCTTTCCTCACTGGATCCCGCTGCAAGATCAGCCAGGGCTGAGCAGGATCAGATCAGGGCTGGTTTGAGAGGCCCAGGATGGTCTGCTGCATGACTGGCCTGCCTTCAAGTTGTATTGCTGTGCGAATTTTGCCCTGCATGGTGGAGATGTGCTAGCCAGGGTGCTGCTATGGAGAAGAGTGAGTTTGGTCCTCAGCCATTGTGAAGTATTTTCTTCATTGCTTAGGGAACCTTGGTCTCCATCTGGTCTAATGCAGCCCTTCTTCCTTATCCACTCTTTAGCCATGGTGTGGCTGTACCCTGAAAATAGAAAAAAAAAAAAATTGAGCATTGTGTGTTACAATTGGGATTTTATAAGATACCTATGGGAATTAAGCACAGAATTCCCTCAGGTTCTTTTTAAACAGCCTTGGTGATGTGAATTTATGTTGACAGTAAGCAAGAGTGGAAGCAGTCCTGTCAGCAGAGCCACAGCTATTCTCCCTGTGTTTGAAGTAGAAACTGCTGTGGTAAAGCTTATTGAGGTCTGTGTGTCAGGACCTGGGACCGGAGCCTTCAAGAGGTCTCTGATGTGAATGGACCCCATGCTCTTGCCTCCTCTGGGGTCATTTCAAGCACTCCTAAGTGCTGTGGAAATACCAGTGTGTAATAACACTCTGTGGGGCTTCTGTGCCGTGCTGGGCTGGACAAATGCACCTGACACCCATCGGGCCAAGGGCTGAACCTGCTATGAGTCAGTCCAGGATGATGAAACTCTGCCAAACCAACCCTTCTTTCCTTTTCAAGGGGTAAAAATGTGCATGGATGGTGAAGAGCAGCATTTAATTGCAATAGAATTTGCTTTGGAGATAATTGAGAGATTCTTCTGACAACTGCAAGAATCCTTTTTTATTGTCTTTGTCCATAACCAAAGAATGACAACTTGTATCAGTTTTCCACAAATGGAGAAATTCAATGACAATCATTGGACTTTTAATTAAAAGTAAACAGTTGTGATACAAAATAATAAAACAACTGCTGGGGACCAAACAAGTAGTGGAATAGAGCTAAGAACAAGTGGAATAGAGCTAATTTGTTCTAGAGCTTAGAACAAATCAGGACACAAACAAGAAGAAAAAGCTGCCTTCATCCTTGGTTATGCCTTCATCCCTTTCTGGGATTTTGTTTTGGTGGCTAAAATTAATTTCATAGTGTATTTTAGGGTTTTTAAAAGAATTTTTTCCTCTGGCCATATAGCCAGGGCACAGCTGGCAGCTTCCCTTGCAGCTGCAGGAGGGGAAAAGTGGGGTGGGGATGCTGCTGACCCTGTGATCAAGTGCAGAGCCAGTGGGTCCCAGAGGGCCACTGTTGTCTCCTGCCAGTGATCTGCTTCCAGCTTCTCCTCACCTCTTTCACCTTTATGAAAATGTTCACTGTGTGGCTTGATGGACACAAAGGAATGTCCACCTCGCATTGTGAATTTATGTGAAATGGGCCCAAGTTGTGGAAATGTCATTAAACTAGCAAACTGTGTAAGGCCTTCATTCATCTTGGTTTTGCTCAGAGTACAGCATGGATTATTCTCTCAGATTTGAAGAGTTATTCAGCCTTGGAGCTCAAAATCAACTTACAGGCTAAAATCAGACCAGGTCTCCTTAGCTTAGCTTTAAAAACAGGAATGTTTTACACTCAAAGTCCATTAAAGCCAAAAAGCTGTCTTACTGCATGTGTATATATATAATATATAATAATGCATGTATAATTGTACAGTCAAAATAAAGGAGCACTTGGAAATGCATAAGTTAATGATGCCTTGTTATGTATCCTGTATCATTTATGGCACGAATCCTGTATCTTTTATGGCATGAATTTTATAGTCTAAGTGGTAGTAAGATTAGAGGTAGGTGAATAATTTATAACAAATAATTTATTTAATGAATTCCTCTTCCATTTCTATTTGAAAATTGTTTGTGAACTTCCTTTGGTTTCTTTGCATTTTACTTATTTGAAATTACTTACTGAATAGCTTCTACAAATAATATTTGACATGCCACATGCTCATAAAAAGGTTTGTTGTTTGTTTTTTTTTTAACTGTTTCCTAGGAGGGGGAGCAGCATTTCATCTGCAGGTTTGGTTGCTCAGCATTGATGAAGAGCAAAGTTTCATGCCATGGTATTTCACTATCCTGACAGCTCAAAGTAATTGCTAGAATTAAACAGCTCCTGAAAGCTATCAAGAATAAGCTAGTAATTTTTAATAATTTTTCAGACTGTTTGTGGGGATGGGCAAATTCAAAACTAACTTTTGCCAGTGAGTGCTAAAATTGCTCAAAATGTGTTATTTCCTTGTACATTTACGTCACTAAATTAGAATAGCTTCAGAGATGAACAGAATGCTCTAAGGTCCACAGTCAGCAGTGTGCTGTGCATATGCCTGACTTCAGGCATATTCCTGAGTAGATGCATAAGTGGTAGAGTGGCAAAATACGAACTTCAGCATATGTTTAAGTGGTTTTCTGAATTAGGGACCAAAATAGAGAACAAAACAAATTCATCTTTCATGAAAGTGAACATACAAGAGAATTTTGTTTCCTCAGCTACAATTACAGGGCACTGCATCTTTCAGATGGGGAGTGTGGAGGAGTGATGATCTAAATGTTGAATTAAGTTGCAGTATTTCTGATTTCATCAAATACAAGGCAGTTTATCTGAAATTTCTCATACACATCACTCTGCTTTCCCCCCCCCTTAAATATTGGAGGAAATAGCATGACGAATTGAAGAACAAACAATCAAACAACCAAAACTTCAGCCATTAGTTTCAGTTTTCATTTATATCTTCATCTTTTAGGATTTCTAAGATTTCAGAATATTTTCCATGTACTCTTATTGGCTTATCATCCCTCTAAAAAAACATTAGTTTGGAAATATTAAATAATGCTTGACAAAAGTAAGGCAAACAGTGTATCACAGAAAGAAGAATTTTCTCTGTGTCTGGAGGAAAAAGTGTGAGCTACTTTAGCATCATAAAAGACAATTGCAACTATGTCAGCTGCTGAAGGTCTACATTTTTGTGGGCAACTTTTGTGCACATTGTGGAAAGCAGCTTCTGAAGCTGCGTGAGATGCCCTTCAGCTGTGTAAGACAGGTAACACTTCATTGGCCTACCTGAAGGCTCAGTTAAATAGTTATGTTTTTGGGTCTGTGAACCAGTGAGACCTCATAATCTTCCCATTCATGCCTTGGGGCTGACCTGTGTGGGGTCTCTTATGTGTAGCAGAGGGTGGAGCATGGCAGTGAGTACCTCACCTGTACCTGTCCATCTAATGTCATGAACCTTATGAAAAGAAAATTAACATGTTTAAGGCCTTTGCTTGTCTGTCAGAGGACGGGTGGGTGCAGGGGCCTCACGTCCCAAGGAAACAAATTCTTCTGGGCCACAGGGCCCATGGACTTATTGAGTTGAAGCAGCTAACCACAGGCAGTTCAGGAGAGGGCAGTCTGGGAAGCTAGGAAGAGAAAGAACCATCTCTGGGTGGTGGATGATGCGTGGGATGCAACGGCAGAAATAGGCAGTCAGTTTTGGGTGAGGAAGAGCAATTGTCCCTGCTGACTTGCAAGAGCTAAAATTACCTCCTTGGAGCAGAGAGTCAAAGGAGTAAAGTGTTGTTCCTCATGCCAATGATCAGAAATGCACCCAAGCCATACTGTGCACCAAACCCCCAGACCAGACATGTCACGAAGACAAGCCTGCCAAATGTGGTCTTTGATGTCCTTCAGTGCTTGTATGCAAGGAACTTGCACCCATGAGAGGGGGGCGGCTTGCAAAGAGCGGGTTTCTGGGCCTCTGTACACATTTATTGCCCTTTAGGTGATGGTCTAGATCCCAATCTTGTATACACAGAAATCAGTGGGGGAGTTTCAGCTTTGTGTGGTTGGGAAGGTGAGGGAATGTTTGTCAGGCAGGAGAAAGGAGGGTTGGATCTGAACTAGGTGTGTGTGCTGCAGGGAGGACTGCGGAGTGCCTGGACCATGCATTCCCTGCATATATTCCTATTTATTGATCCATGCCCCTCGCCCCCCGTCCTCCTCCATGTACTGTACTGTGATTCCAACCCCAGGACTGGAGAGAATCCTGTAGGAAAAGTTGGCAGTGGAATTCTGAATATTGCACTGACAGTCTTCTCCCCTCTTTCTAAGACTTTCAGAACACTAGTCACATGAAATATATCCAGGCTTATTGCTCATCTCTGGTACCTTTTATGACCTCAGTGATGAACATTAAAACATTGAAACATTGAAGTTAAAAAGAAATCATTTGTACCAAACAAGGTAAACAACAAAGGGTCCCAACAGTCTGCCACATGTCCTGACAGTCCGCAGGGATGCCTTTAGCAGCAAAAGAAGTAGCACTGCGTCAGGTTTACAAGGGCAGTGATGCTGTACCCCACAAGGGCTGTGGCACTCGTGTCTATGACAGGAACAGCATCAAAAGACTTCTTGAAGTGATTGCATCCTCATTATTTTGGGACCAGAGTCTGGTCAGCTCAGGAAGGTGGGAGATCAAAGGCCACTTCTGAATTTAGCTCACTTTCATAGAGCTTTGGGACAAAAATGGCAGAAGAGGTTGGTTTGAGAAGAAATGTGGCTATGTCTCCATCCAGTGGCTAGTGCCAATGATGGTAAGTTGGCATCCCACAGAAATTCAGTTTTATTTGAGGCAATCTCCCAAAAGATGTGGCAGATGAGAGGCTGCCTTCTTAAAGCTGACTTTTACCGAGCTCTAAGATGTGTCTTGTCTTGTGCCTTTCTGTGTTGTTCTGTCTTCAGTGTTATAAACACAGACTTATTCATAGTATCAACAAAAATATAATGTAATAATAACAATAACAACAGCAACAATAATAATCATTATTATTTAATATTTTACACTCCGGTGGGAAAGACCCTGGTTCTGCCAAGTGGTTCTGCTGTGACTCCAATGGGATGGTGCACAGTTGCAGACCTAAATGGCTGTGGCTGTACATCACGCTCTCAGTGTCTCTCTCACAGTCAGCCAGGACAAGTCAAAACAGGCAAAAGGAAAGAAAATAGACAAATTTCCGCATCCATAGCAGCTGGAGTGAACGCCAAACAGATGGGCTCTTCCACCCCGATTATCCTAACCTCCTAAATATAGAAACACAGGATTTTTTTTTCCCTTCTTTTCTATTTTTTTTATAAATTTAAATTACCCGAGGGGGTGGTGTTAGCTCACGCTAGGGCATTGCTAACGAGTGCAAATAGAAGTCATCTGCTGACAGAGTCAGATCGCGGCTTCTGCTCATGACTATCCCCCCACCCTGCCCACACACATTTTTTCCATTGGAAGTGTGGGGAATGATAGGGGCAGAAGCCATCCTCTCTGTGGGGTGGGGGAATATGAATGGGTGCATGAAGAGGCTTTTATTTCAAATTTTGTCAGCACTTATGCAAATACACAGAGTAAATAAGCACCAAAAAATATGGTTAAGAACTACATGTCCTTGCCTCCTCCTGCAGATGGTTTGGTGAGTAGATGGGGTAGCAGTACTTCAAGTCACTGGAGGAGTTCACAGCTATTTTGGTTATCATTGCACAAGCACACTGATAGATATGGGGTAGAAAGGTGCAGGGTCTGCTTTTTATCACATCTCAACTTGTGCTTTTTTTGCAGCATGCAGAGATTGGAGGGATGTCTTCTGGCAGTGGGCTGGTTGTGCCTGAACAACCTCATCTTTTTTGTTCTGCAGTAGTTGACATCAGCAAAGCAGCAGCAGAGCAGTGCTTTGTGTAATTTTTTGGACTTCTTTTGTTGTACTGAGGACTTGGATAGGAAAATTCTGATTTTTGTGTTTCCCATTCATCTTTCAGATTACTTTTGCTCTTTCTTTCCACCAGGGCTGCATTTTGTACCTGTTATCAGGATTTTGTTCCCTGACCAGTCTTGGAGAGCAGGTGGCAGGAGGAGTTGCTGCCTGCACAAGATAGCAGAGGAGTGTAAGGCTGTGTCTGATCCCTGTCCTGTTCTACAGTTGCATAGTGGAGAGTGCGCACACCTGGGTCTTGCTTTCCCCACCTCTAGGAAGGGAACTAATGACGAGGGCTTGGTTCTGGATGTTTCAGGATGCTGTCAGGGAAAAACATTATGTTGGTGCTTTATTACTGTTATCACTGTAACCATGAACCAAGATATATAATGAGGATACAGGTTAGGAGCAAAACCGCCCTCACTTGGGGCCTAGCCAAGCAGAACTGCAATGTTTCTCCCTTGTCATTATGTACAAGGGTGTGTTGTGCTCTGTGGATGTATCTGTGCTACCATCAGTGCAGATATACAAATAGACCATGTGTAAGACTTCAGAGACTCTGTAAAGAGGTTCTTTATCTTATGGGCTGCTCTCCATGTAAGGCTAGCGCGTAGTTTATCAAAGCTCCCAGGGCTCATTTTGCTTGTGTGCTCATGCTCTCCTGCAGAAACTCAAATAGTTGCAACCTCAGCCCCAGGTGCCACAGTGCCATAGGTACTGTTCAGTTCTGTAGGATCTGCGTCTTCCTTGGAAGTCTCTCACATGCAGGAGAGGTCGACAGCTTTTGGAGGAGGCTGGCTGGGAAAGGCACCGTTGAAGAAAGCCTCTAAGAATAAGTTCATCCAGCAGCTGGCAGGGTGACAGAACTGCAGGAGATCCTGCCTCCAGGCAGGAGGATGAAGCCGGTGATTTCCTGAGGTTGCAGTGCAGGGGATTGTTACCCCGTGTCTTTCCAGGTTAGAGTGCTTCTCTTGTTACACTGAGGTCATGCAGGGTGGCTTTCTGGACTGTAAAGCACACATGCTATAGATAGTGAGGCAAAGCAAATAAATACATGTCGAAGCTTCCCCTGGAAACATTTTTATTTAACATGGTGGGGGTCATTCCACTGATAATAAGCCCAAATGGGGCCGTGCTCAGTATTTGCACTGTGTCCCCTAGAGCCTGGGTCAGAAAAAGGTTTTGCAGCCTGGATGAAGTGGCAGACCTGTGCTAGCTTCCACACATTTGCTTAGGACTCAGGATAAGCTCTCACAGATACTGCATAGAAGGGATCACAGTGAGAGGCACCTAATTGGCTTTGCAGGAGCGAAGCTTTGGCATGGTTTCTTCACTCTGATTCACGAGTGGCTGTATCAAACCTGGCTGGCCCCGCACAGGGTCACTCGAGCATCTCCGTGCTGTGCACTTGAGTACTCCTGACCAGCAGCAGCTCAGGGGTGCAGGCACACCCGTGCTGGCTCTGCACACTGCCTGCTTGGCAGAGCTGCCTGGCACGGGCTTCCAGCCACTGCACTCTGGGTCTGTCCCTCGCAGAGGCTGTGCCCCGTTCATGCTGCTGGAGCCAGGGTTCTCAGGGCTATGCTGACCCTGACAGAGTCAGCGCTGTATTTCTGCACCCAGGGCATGGCTCATCCACAGCCAGCTCGGATCCTCTCTAGGGATGCAAACAGCATTTTTAGGATTTAAAAAAATAATGGTACTGCAGTTGGAGGCTTCTTGTGCTGCTTGTGTTTATGGATGCCTGGTTTAGTTATGCTTTTCATTTTTTCTTGCCTCAGTTTCACTCTTGATAAATGTTGTTAAAAGTCTCCCTGGTTACAGTTATTGCCCCCTGAGTAGCTGTGATTTTCATGATTGTTATCCTATCTCTGCTTTGAGTCACTTTACTATCATGCCAGGTTTGGAAGAGATTGCCTGGAACTTTCCTATCCTTGGATTCTAGCTCAAACTGACTTTGCATGGAAAATTTTACCTTATTTTCTCCTGATTTTGAAAATAAATTTGGGAGGCAAGTGGGTTCTTGCATATATGAAAAGGGAAATGTTTTCTTTTAAATGCTGCCTTTCCGCCATGTTGTACAGCCAGGCCTCAAAATGCAGGAGAAGGTTGATCTGTGTGCTTTTTGTCACCTTTGAGACAATCTGCATGAATTAGGCTAGTTGAAGAGCCTTTGAAAAATCAAATGTGATCAACCATGTGCTCAGAAGAGGCAAAGAGAATTCATCAAGGAAAAGGCCTCAGAGTTTTCACCCCTTTCAGCTTCTTTCTGTGACTGGGACAAACCCAGAGCTCCTCTAGAGATGCTGTTAGTAGGAGCAGGGAATGGGTCTGTGTCTCCCTCACCTGCTTGGGAGACTTCCTTTGTCATCCTTGGAGGTGGTGGAGAAGAAAGCCACCTTCCTCATGTTCAAGGAGAGAGGGAGCTGGTCAGGGAGGTGACCAAGGCAGGGGTGCCTGCAGACTAAGGAGCATGGTGGGAATAGGAATGCACTGGAGGGTGGGGGGAAGAAGGGAGGGAGTGGATCCATATGGCACTGAATGGGGAAGGACTCCCTGGGAGGGAGTAACAATAATGGGCTGCCCCCCAAGCCTTTTCTGCTTCAGGCTGCTCCAGCTCTCTCAGCTTCTCCTGGGGGAGGCAACAGCCACCCAGAGGGATTGAAACTGGGAATCTTTATGAGGGATCCTTTGGCCTGATGAGGCTCAGAGGAGAGAGGGGCAGGATGAGTCTGGGCCTGGCTGTGTCACATCCCAGAAGAACTGAAACACTAGAAGAACTGAGCACCCTGAAAACCTCCCCTGGGACTCAGCAATTCTATCTTCTGGCTGGGAATTGAAGGTATACCACAAATATAGCCCACAGTCACACATTTATTGTAAAACCAGTAAACCAGAGGATTAAATATAGGCTCAGTTTTGTCTATCCTGGAGATTGAAAGAATCAGGAAGAAACAAAAGTACGTGATTTATTTATTTGTTTGTTTCTTTTAGTACATAATCAGCTATATTTTAGCAGTGCCAGTGGATATGGCATCTGTTGCTGTTGCTTTTCTGGCAGCATCTGGGCTGAATACCTGAGCTGTGTTAATACTTTAGTGATTAAACAGCTTGTTTATAAACTACCTTGATGAAGGCTGGTACTTGCACCACAGAGGTTAAACAGGAGGTGAATTAACATAATAAGAAGGTAATAATGATTAATAATTACTACATTAGTAATAAGAATAGGCAATGAATTTTTAAAATTGAGATAGTTTAAATTTCTGTGAAGTAGATTGTCACTTTCATCCTTTCCCTCCAGGTAAATTACATTTCTGAAATGTCTCCTGTCCCTTCTGTGCAGAGACACTGCTTACCTTGGCAGGGGTCAAAAGATGCTTTGGGTCAAAAGATGCTTTTGGGCCAGTTGTGCTCTTCCCTGCTTTTGTTTTTGTTCAAAAGAGTGGAAGTTGAGGACAAAATGGTCTCTTGCCTGCATGTGATGTCTATTTTGTAGTAGCTGTTTAACCCAGCCTTTTGCATGGAAATGACTCGCACTACCTGAATTTGGACCCCCAACCCTCAGTAACTTAGCAGGCTTTTGCTCAGAATCCATAATTCAGAAACAAGGTAGATAGTATATTTCAGGGGTTGGGCAGAGAGCCACCTGTACAGCATGAGGGAGAGTGAGGTTCCCAGAGCACCTTCCTCCTGCCTCTCACAGTACATGAGGCTGCAGCAGGTTGATAGGAGGTGAGAGGTGAAGCTGATCAAACATGTTTCTAATAGCAGTTGATGGCATGGCATTATCCCTCTCTTCCCACTCCTCCTCCTCCACTGTGGAGAAAAGGCAGTGAGGCCTATGAAACATATGCTGAGATCACCATGTTTTTCAGCTCCAGTGAGCTGGATCCTGCTGCTCAGTGGGGTCTGTAAATACTCTTTACTGTGCAGGGAAGCTGTGGGGACTGCCTGTCCTTGTCTGCTTGCTCCTAAGTCTTTGTACAGGTGGGTTCAGTTGCATAAGTTTTTGGGAGATGTCTATTTGCTGCATGGCATTCCTGGGAGCAAGGAGGAAAATTTTCTATTTAGCTTTCCTGGTTTCTTGCTGTCAGATTGTGACAAGGCACAGCACCCTGTGGTCAAGGTTACTGACCACATTGAGAGCTGGTGCAGGCAGACTAACTCTCTCTCAAATGGAAAGGGATTTTTTTCCTTAAATCATTCACCAAGTGACTGTGAATTAAGAATTAATTATTTTCAAATTAATCATGAATTGAGAGCAAATAATTTTAAATGGTGTGTTGTGAAGCAATCAAAGATAGTAAAAGGGCTAGAATGGACACCAGGCATTGCCTGGAGAGAACTGAAATGCTTTCTCCTATAAGAATCAATGGCAGCAAGAGATCCTCCTCTCCTTGCCTGTCCTCTGATATCCAGGTGCTTTACTTGCACCTAAGTAGCTGTTGAATATATGGCTAGTGTGGCTCTTAATTCCTTGGGGAATACACAACTGGAGAGAGTGTTCATTTCTCTGCAGAACACATTAGTCTCACCCACTGTGGAAGCTTAGCTTTTTAACCAAAGCAACCTTCCTCCCACTGCAGTGAGCCTTGAAAAGATGCACTTTGTTCTGTCTGTCCATGGCACTTTATACTTTGTTTTAATGGCTTAGATAAAGACTTTCTTAGCTACTGGTGGAGTTGGAAAATGACAGACTTCTGGGAAAATGAGGCTTCCCTGTTTTTGGAAAGTTCCCTTTGTTCCAAAGTTCTATTTCCAGGTATGCTCCTGTTGTCCATTATATAGCTAAGAAACATAGTGAATGAGAAACATAGTGAGCAATTACTGACTAAAGTCAAGGGAGAGGGTGGGCAGGGCATACATGTTTTATTTGTTTCTTTAATCCTTTCTTTTTACGCTTCCGTTCTGAATATCTGCCCCAAGGATGACACAGGCAGTTCCTGGTGAGCTCAATTTAAAACCAGAGTTCAGTGTATCATTTTTTTTTTTCTTGTGGCCTGTGATCTTGTCCTGTGATAATTGAACTTTGGGGTAAGTCTCAGTAAGTTACTCTGAAACTACAACACCAAAGACAAAAACCAATACCAAACCCCAACGTTTTGTTTTTGCTCATGACCAAGATAGGAATATGCCAACTAAAGTTCATTTTTAGGTTCTGTCTTTTTCCAGTGCCCTGGCTAGACAAATCATGCATGGGAAAGGGATGCTATCAAGACTGAGGGAGGAGATATTTCCCTTCCTGGTCAGGCCTGACCCAGGATGGAGACTGGGATGAGAAGAGAGAAGTAGACCTCAGTTGTTGGGCTCTGTAGGACAGCTACTGTCTCCCAGGCTCTTGTTGGAGTTGTTCACCTCGGAGAAGAAAAGGCTCTAGGGGGACCTTGGAGCACCTTCTAGTACCTGAAGGGGGCTACAAGAGAACGAGGGGAGTATTTTTTACAAGGGTATGTGGTGATAAAGGGTAACGGCTTCAAACCGAAAGAGAGTAGGTTGAGATTAGATATTAGGAAGCAATTCTTTACTCTTGAGGCTGGTGAGGCACTGGCACAGGTTGCCCAGAGAAGCTGTGGATACCCCATCCCTGGAAATATTTGAGGCCAGGCTGGATGGGGCTTTGAGCAACCTGGTCTAGTGGAAGGTGTCCCTGCCTTTTCCAGGGGGACTGGAACTAGATGATCTTTAATATCCCTTCCAAACCAAATCATCCTTTGATCCTACCTAGAATTAATTTTGACTGTTAGCGCCACAAAGTAGCACAACCACAGCTGTGAAAATAAAGCCACAGGTTGGCTCATAGAATTTCCTGTGATTGAAGTCATAACGTCTCCTCTTAATTAATATAATTCTGGGTTAATTTATTGAGGGTTTGCCTTGATTTATTCCATTGCTGAATTGCTTACTCAGATGGCTTGTGTGAAGAGCTGGTGCATTTCCTTGCAGACTGGAAAGTTGTGCTATAATGTAATAATCAAACACAAGTTCCTGATGATACTACCCCCCTCCGCTCACCTTGCTCCACTCCTCCACCAGGGGAAAAACAATTGAAAAGGAAGGAATGGATCGACAGGTTCTAATGCTTAAAGAAGAGCAAGACATTTCTTGGAACTTGATAACCATTTTGCATTGAATTATCAGCACGTCTCTGCAGCAGGCCTGCTGCAAGACCATGGGCACAAGGTCTTATTCCCTGGAGCTGCTACTCCTCCATGTGTCATGTGGCTCTTTGAGTTGGGGATGTGTTTTTGGGATCGTGGGCATGTTAGACGCCCAGCCTTACCGCATTTGCTTCTCATGGGGCAAGCTACCGGGCACTCCCATGCCTTCACAGGCAAAGGGTTTTGTTATCCCTTGCTCTCCCCCTTCCAGCATCCACTTGTGCCGTGCATGTGCAGGAGAGCGACCGAGGGGGATGGGTCCCCTCCTCCATCCCCGTGCCCCCGTATCCTTTTCCCGATCCCAAGTCTCCCAGGGATCTTGTTTGTGAGGAGCCAGCAGCCCTCCTCCTCCCGGCTGGGTGCAAGGCCCTGATTTCCATTTGAATAGCAGGTTTTCTGCTGAGGCTTCCCCACCGCCCGGCGAGCGAACAAGGAGCCCAGTGTTCCCGGACGGGATGTTCAGCCAGCCCTGACGTCCCCGCTGTCCTCAATGCGGCTTTTCAGCCCCTCCGCTGAAGCCCGGGGCGCCGGGCTGGTGGGGGACAGGCTCCCGGCCCTGGGCAACATGCCACTCATTTTAAGCAGTCCCAGCCTGTTCCCACTTCTGCCTTTATGGTCTAGCAGAGGCTTGTTTGAGTTGCAGCTGGTTTTCGTGCGGCACCGAGGTAATAAAAAAGGGAGGGATAAGTCAGACTGGAGTGGTAGCAGGGGATGGGATGAGATAGGGTCCTTTGCCAAAGGCTTGAAGGATGAGCGAGTGTGTGCATGAGGGCGAGCCTGTATCCTGGCCAGGGCTTCTGTCTCCTTAGTTCGTGCTGACATCTCAGGTCAAAGCTGACCTGTGCCTTGTTCCTGAAGTTCCCTTTGAAAAGGCACATCCTACCACGCCGCAAGCTCTCTGGATTGGCGTTTGTTTCCAGACATGCAGGTGCACCTCCCCATCTCCAAGGTTTCAGGGTAAAGGCAGGACAGAGGAGCAACACCTGACCTGCCCTGGGACTGCTGAGAGTAGGCAAAGCCTCCTGCCCCATCCCGCCACTCAAAGCCTTTGTCAGGGCTGTCTCCACAGTGAACTGCTTGGGTTTGAAGCACCAGTCTCATTTACACAGTCAGATGTGGATGAGATTTGACAGCCCTCTGCTAATTTTTTTCTGAGTTTTCCTTCCAGATGATGCTGGTGCAGGTGTCATGATGGTTGGTCTCCACCCTCCACCTTGGGGAAGCTCCACTTCCCTGTGAGGTGTGAAATAGCTTGCCTACCTCTCCTGCTTCTTTTAGCATCCAGGAGCCCTTGGTGGCATGAGAAACCCCAACTGGCAAGCCATGAAGGAGCTCCAGACACTGTGATGTCCCAGGCTGACTGTGGGTACTGCTTTTGTGAATCAGTTTTTGGTTTTTTTTTCCTCTGTGGGCAGAGGGATTCCAGGTTTGTTTGTGTTCTTCCCCAGACAGTGTCACACTGATGACATTTAAATTCAGTGGAGCAGGCACAGAAGGGGCAGCAGCAGAGCAGGCTTCCCTCTCTGCTGCTGTAGGAAGAGCCAGCTGGAGCGTGGGGACAGTGATGAGGCCAGGCAGACCTCTGCCAAGGCTGGCAGCAAACAAAGCCCAATAAACCGGTTACAATGTGTTAAATCGCTAGTTCACAGCAGACATGAAGGAGAAACCTTTCTCTTCTGTGCGTATGGGTAAATTGCTCAGAAGTAAAGGTAATCATTGCTTCTGGTAACATGCATTTTAATGTAGCTGCACCTCCTTTCAGCTTTCTTGGTTCTTCCGCTGAGTACTGTTCATTTGTTGCATGGGTGCTAAGTTCCTGCAGTTCTGATTTCCCTTTTTTTGAAGAAGACCTTAATTCAAGTGAGCTACACCCCTCTGCAGCACACAAATGATGGAGCATGTGCAGGGGTCTGGAGGTCTTGCCTTCACCCCTTCAGTTTCCATCCCATCCTGGCAGCTCGATGGGAGTGATGGTGCAGGGGTGGCATCAAATCCTGTGAACAGGGTGGGGCTCATTCATGTTGGTGGTGGAGACTTGGAATAGATCAGAGATTGTTTCTCTGCTGCCAGCAGAAGCACTGGAAATCCAGCATTCCCTGTTCCCTGGGCTCTGGAGGTTTGTGCCCTGAGTGGTGGTGTGAAGGATGGTGCCTTTATTTTGGACTTTTGGGAGGGGTTATCGGTAATATAAAATGATGGAAACTACTGTGGAAAGTCAGTCACAACTTCTTTATTAGAAGAGCACTTCTTGCTCTTTGCCATGAGGAAGAAAAGAGGGATAGAAAACAAGCTGATTAAAAAATGTTTCCAAATTTGTGTTAGTGGAGGCATGCTGAGGCAGCTCAGCACTTGGTGCTGCTTGAGGCTATAGGGGCTGGCGTGCTCTTATGCTCAGCACTTCAGCTGGCAGCCTCCATGGACTTCCCTAGGGAGCACCACGGATGCTCAGAGCTCAGCAGGATCAGACCTTATATTAATATTACCAAATGATGAAGTGCAAGGCGCCCAGAGAAAAATAAGTTTGGGTCCCATGGGAATTCTTAGGCTCCTGGGACAATTTTCAGTATGGAAACTTCAGGCAAGTTTTAACACAGCTAACAAATTGTTGAAATCTTTGCATTCCTGGTGTGTATAAATTCTTCATGAGGGGACCTTCTTACCAGATAACTTTCAAGTGCTGCACTCCTCTTACAGAATTTGATGCAGCTTCTATAACTTGTTCAGAGCAAGCAGCTCTGATTATGTGTAAGAGATAATATGTAACTGAGCTGATCTTTTTTCTTTTTTTCTTTTTCTTTCTTTTTTTTTTTTTTTACACAGTGGAAGTTATTGGGAACTCAAGAAGAGAAAAATACAGGTGCTTGTGTTACTGTAATATAAATGTCACAGATGAATAGGTTTCTAAATTGTGACATTTAGGTAATAATATCCTGTCTTTTTTGCACTTGGAGAAAACTATAATTTCAGTGTGAATATTTCTTTGTGTTTTTGTTTTTTAATTTTATTTTTAGAAGACTGTTTTGCTGGGTATTGAGCATATAAAACCCTGAGATGATGTTGCTATGAGAACCTTCAGCATTTCATTTCTAGATTAGGAGTCTTTAGTTACAGGACTGTGATGACAGTTCAGCTCAGCTTGTTGCATTTTAGTTTTATGAACAAATCTATACATGGTTATCACCTGGGTGACCTGGGTGACTCTCAATTAAGTAAAAGGAAATGCAGAAGTCACCCCCCAATAAATCCCAAACCCATCAGTTTCTCTAAATATAAAGCCCTCTATATTCAGCTATAAATAGGGTCCTGGAAACAGCTCAGTGTTGTCTCTTGACAGCTGCATTCTGAATTCTTAGAACTTTGAATTTACACTTCCTCTGCTGGGAAGGGAGCATCTCTTCACTCTAATCTCTGCTCAATTCAGCAGGACACATCCACTAAGAAAAGAAACCCTTCCCAATATGAGCAGACTCTTCAGAATGCATGGTGATACTTGGGTACTTTTACTCAAGGTTATTTACTTTTCCTCCCTTTTAAATTATTTTAAATTATTATTTTTGTGACATTGCTATCTGATTTGCTCCATTCCCCAGGGTTTTAGGGTTTTTTTTGTCTTTTACATCCATAAAGAAGCAGAGCTCTGGGAGCTGTTTGTTGTCCCTCTTTTACTTTATTGCACGACCTGTAGTGACTACCATTGAGAGTAGGCGGTCAGAGGAGAACAAACAGCTTATTCCTGTTAGGGTTTCTTGATATTGGTAACAGTGTGCTGCTTCATTCAGGTCCAGGTATGTTGGAACAGCCAGGGAAGGAGAGGTGGGTTCCCACTGGCACAGCAGGTGTATTTCTCCAGCACACCCAGGACCCTGGCAGCAGACGCTGCACGCTGGCTCCCAGCTCACTCTGCCTGCCATGCTGGAGGGAGGACTGGGAAGCTCCAGTGAACTGGCACTTCTAAGTATGCATCAGTGAAGTCAATTTTTCCAGCAGAAGCCATTTCCTTCCCCACAGCACCTTTCTGCCTCTCTTACAGAGGGGATGCTGTGGCAGCAGCCACTACTGCATCTCAGCAAGTCTGTGCAGATAACTTGCAGCAAGTCACAGAAAAAAATATGCCTCCTTTCAGCAGGGGTTTAATTAGGCTGTGAATTACATTAGCAGAGAGAGCATACTTACCCTGCCATACAGTGGGCATCACTCAGGCTGGGCGTGAAAGGGCAGGAGCCACAGGGTGTGCAGAGAGATCGAGCTCCCCGAGACCTGCAAAGGCTGAATAAAGCACAGCACTGGTTGTGGTTCACCTCCACTGAGCAAGGTCACAGGCTGCACCACCAGAAGTGTGCTGGACCTCCAGAGATGCGTGTGAGTGCTCTGGCAGTGAATCCTCGCAGAGTGGGATGTGGTGTGGGCAGTGTGCATGTGCTGCTGTGTGTACTTGTGTGGTGGTCCTGCTGTCCTACGAGGCCAGGCTGTGTTTTAACAGTGTGTGAGGAAGTGTGGTATTTGAAAGCTTGATGGTCTGAGTGGGATTCATGTTGCCCTCTGAGCCTGTGCTGGAAGACTGCTAAACATTGTGTCACATCTGTCCTTGAAATTGCCTCATGAGCAAGGCAATGGGGATACTGCTGGGCAGGAAGGGGGGACATTGGCTGAGATGTGTTTCAGGAGGTATTTTCCTGCTCTTTCCTTTGCCATTTCTGACAAAGAGTCAAAATTGGATGACAAAATAGGAAACGGATCCTTCCCCAAAAAATGCCATCCTCAAAACCAGTCGTGATTGCAAGGGAGTGTGCATGAACTTAGAGTGTGCAGCAAAGTGCCTGATCTGGTTTATTCCGTGCCTGAAGGCTGAGCAAGCAGCTGTGAGTTAAATCATATACAAGGGCACACGTGTGTGCACACACACGAGCACAGATCTCTGCAGTTGCAATAACATGCACTCTTGCATATGAAAGATCATGTCTGTGCTAAAGGTCCATCATGAACGGGGAGTTGTGCTGTCAGGGACTACAAAGGAGAGAATCATTGATACATACGTTGCTGGAAAACATGAAAGGTTGCAGAAGCAGAACTAACTGTGCTGTTTAGGCTTCTTTTTTACATTTTTATTTATTAAAATGCTCTAGATGCAGAGTAGCTGTTCTCATTATTTATAACTTTTGCTGCCGCCTTGAAATGAAACTGCAGGCACTTTGATAAATGTGGTGAAAGCTTGTCTGGTGTCCCTGCCACTTCTCTAAAGTGCCTCCTGCATCCTCTGCTGAATTGCTGTTTCATCAGTTTGGACAGCAGTGTTCCTCAGCAAATTGCAGTAAAAGTCTAGTTGCATCATCCCATGTTAATGGAAATGGAGCAGGAGGGAGTGAGCATGTGCCATGAGCATCCTGTAAGTGCTAGGCACAGTAGGGACAGGAGGAGGAAGACAGCCCTGCTGAGCCCCCCTCTCCCCTCTCCCCTCTCTCCTCTCCCTCTCCATCCTGGTGAATTTGGTGGGATAAAAGCTCCTGTTCAGGGCTGCTGTGCTGACAGGTAGGATGTCATTCCTGTTTGAATTGCTTGTGCCAGAGAGCAAAAATTAAGTTGTTCCAGCCATCATCTCAATGGCTGTGGTGTCGGGACAGTCAGTTGATGGGCTGTACTGGGGCTATCCTGATAGCTGAGTGCAGGGAGCTTTTAAAAAGGTTGAACAATGCAAATCCCTGAGATCAGAGACAGCTAAAATGTTGGCATCGAAAAATCTAGTGGCCAAAACAAAGGGAGAAAGTTTGTTTAAAACAAGCAGCCAACAAACAACCAACAAAAAACCCAATCAACAGCAACAAAGAAGAAGCCTCTCAAAACCTTGACTTCTCCTTTGAGCAGAGGGACTTGCTCTTAGATCATCTTGCTAAGCAGAAGCTGCACTTGTGCTGAAGCAAGCCTGTCAGGATGATGGGGCAATGGGAAACTTGTCCTACAAGGGAAGACTGGAAAAGCTTGGACTGTTTAGCCTGAGGAAAATGGTAGGGGGAGTATGAGAGTGCTCTGTAAACATGTTAGCAAGCAAACAGCGTGAAAAAGGAAGAGTTTTTAAGGCTAAGGGAAGGTGTTTACAAGAGTACAGGTTCCTATAAATAAATTTGGTAATCTAGTCTAAGGATTAAACCACAGTTTCATACTGTTAGGTGGGGGAAATTTCAGAGCAGCTTCCAAGGAGAACCATGGGAACAAAACTTCTAGAGAGGCTTTAGGATGAGTCTTGATCTGTCTGTGAAGAGGATTGCATTAAGAGGGCCAGGTTCTGTGTGCCAGTAGATTCTATTCTATGCTGCTTCCTGTATTTCTAGTCCCACAGTAACTGTTTAGGCTTTTTGTATGAGATGTGCATAAAGAGAAATCATAGATTAAACTGAGTAGTTTGCAAATTCAGACTCATTTGTTGGGGGTGTGTACTTTTTGTTTTGTCTTTTTGTCTTTTTTTTGGTGTGTTTGTTCTTTTTTTGTGTTTTTTTTTTTTGTCGTTCTGTCTTTTTTGTGTGGTTTTTTTTTTTTTTTTTTTTTTGTGTTTTTATTTTGTGGGGGTTTTTTTTGGTTTTGTTTTTTGCCTTTTTTTTTTTTCTCCCATGGCTCCTTTCAGGGTGTCCTTTTGACCTGAATATGCCACAACAGCATTTCACCCAGTGCCCAGGTTTTCCCTTCCTCGTCCTCAAGCCATCTCACTTTTGTGCAAGCTGTTTCCACCAATGCATAGCACAACTCAGCACTTTTGGGGGCTGAAAGCTATTTACCAGCTAAGAGGGCAAGAGTACAAAACTATTTTCAGCTCTGTGACCCACCTCAGCCAATTGGATTGTGTCTGGTAATCCTATTTGGTGGAGATGGGTTCACGTAAGCTGAAATAGTTTCTGCCCTTTGCCTTCACCTCCAGCTCCCATGCCTACACAGCAACTGGGCTGGGGTGCCTGTGCTGTAAGACCTGACCTCCAGAAGGGAGCAGGGCAGTGTGAGTGCTTGGGCTGAAGCTCCCTTCCAGGAGGTTGTCCCTTTTTCCCCACTAGTATCCTGTGGACTGATGTCCTCATGCCATGGTGTGAGGTTTCTCTCCATGCCGGTGGAATCGGGTGTGGATGTGTATAGCTCTGATCTTCTTATTACAGCTCAGGCATCAATCTTGGCTTGTCCCTTTGGTGAGAAACAGTATTTTGGATTGCAGCACTTTCATTTTTGCCTACACTCCCACCTCCTAATGGTCATGTGTAGCCTGGAATGGGCAGGAAGGAAGTAAGTCAGATGAAGAAAAAAACATCAATATTCTCTTATACAATTCACTTCAAATGTGTAAAGTATTTCAAAGTCATGAAAAATCTATTGCTCAAATTAGGCCAATAATAGATATTGTTATTTAGCCTGAACTTTCCAGACAGGATTTGAGGCTCTAGGGTTTTTATTGGTGCAGTAACTAAACGGTGAACTTGCAGCATCCTTTTTTACCCCAGTTTTACTTTGAGGAGGCGATTGTAAATTTGCACTGCCTACTTCACCTTTATAGCTTTGTACTTCGTTGCCACTTTTAGCCCTGTTTGACAGGAGTCTCCAAAATACTGCATTTGCCAAGAAGTCATCAAATCATACAGTCAGATTAAGAAAGGAAGCCCAAATGATGGAAAGGAGGTCTATAATGTGGATTTAGACAGAGTATTAGGTATAAGAATATCCAAGCCAGCAGACTGCAGAAATCGAGGTTTCAGTGCTGCTGCCCAGGGATTCCTTGAGTATTTGGGATGGGGGTGGCTGTGTAAAGCTGCATATCTCTGAGCTTGTATAGGACTACAGAGCAGGAATGTTGCCAAGTTTTGTGGTTACCGGTTATAGCTCAGCTGAGCTGCGGCACTTTCTGGCCTTGGTTACTGCGACTTTCATCCCTTTGATTGATGGAGGGTACCATGCACATTGAGCTGGGCTCACATGCCTGCCTCCTCTCTCATCAAAAAGGAACAACTGTGGGCTAATCCCCTGGGCAGCCCCAATGGCAGTGAGAGATCCTGTGCCCTCCCTTGAGGGGTAAGATGAGATGTTGCCTCTGGCACAGGTCCCACAGGTGCTGCTCAGCCCATACCATAGGACAGTGCTGCTTCTGCCTTGTGCCTGTGCTCAACAAAGCTATCCCCCTTACTTCAAGGAATAAAACTTGGAATGGCAGAGGCATGCTCTCTGGAGGAGTGGGAGGAATAGGAAGGCTGTCTGAGGATAAAGTGCAGTCTGGTATGAGAATCACAGAATATTCTGAGTTGGAAGGGACCCACAGATATGATCAAGTTCAGCTCTTAAATGAATGACCCATACAGGGATTGAATCCACAACCTTGGCATTGTGGGTTTGGTTTTTTTTTTTAGCACCAGGCTCTAACCAACAGAGCTGAAATCAGGGTCATTTTCCTAGCAAAAGCATAAACTGGAGGTTGTGGTGTGTTACTAAACCCAGTGTCAACTCAGGCATGGGGCTTTTGTTGTCATGGGTGCTGGATCAGGCTGAGCCTGACTCCCAATGCTGTGTGTGGTGAGCCTTTGTCTGCCCTGTGATGCAGCAAAACAGTTGGCAAGTGTTGTCAGAGAGCAGTGTACGCAGTGCTTTGCACTGCTTTAGACAGTGCTTTTCATCATGGGCTATTGCAGATGCTGAGTTAAGCCTGGCAGCAAACCCAGGAGGTGGGCCAAGTGTGCTACAAGCTAGGGCAGGCTGGGGGAGCATGTGGAGTCACCCTTGTGTAGTCACAGGATGGGCAGAGCAGGGGCAGACTCCTGGCAGTTTCTCTCTCTTGGCAGCGTTCAGACTCAGCATTCATTGCATGATGGTTTCATCACTCCAATCTGCAGCTTCTCCTTCACCTGCCCTCGTGGCCTGTGCAGCAGCATCAGCAGCTGCTGCATGGAAATGAAATGCTTTTTGTGCTACACAAATACCCAGCAAGACTAGTGTGGAGTTTCTCCCTTTCTCCTCCATCCCAGGATCCTTGTTCCTCTGTCTTTTCAGGGATGATGAGTTCTCCCAGAGATATTCAGCAGTGACATGTGGTTTATTGTCACTTTTTTTTCCTGCCTTCTCACAAAGTAAAACCTTTTTCTTGTTTCAGTGTTGGCACAGCAAGGGCACTGGATTTGGATCCAGCAGGAAGATGAGCAGCCAACATAAAACCTGGGCAAGTTTTTGGAGTAAATAATACACCAAATTCATCTCGCTGTGTCATTTGCACTAGATGTCTTGGAAACCAGAGCCTCAGTTGGACAGGAAAGCCTGCACCAACTGGAATTGAAAGGATCTTTCCAGTCTGAGTGCTGGCATCCCTGGAGGGATTTCCTTCTAGGCTTTCTCAGTTTACCTGGACAATAGTCATAAGGTTGGCCTTTCTTGCACATGCTTTAATCTCATGTTTCAGACTGTCTGTTAGTCATCTGTAGGGTCAGGAGGGCATTTCTCTCTCTGAACAGCATGGCAGATCCACTGCAGTCTGGGTGGGTTTTTCTTCCTTCTCAGTACTTTAGGGCAAATTTTACTTTTTCAAATTTCTGGATACTTTCGTCTAAAAAGTTCCTCCTGATGGTAAAGGCAGAACATTCCAGGGCGTCAGTGGAGTGCTTTATGTGCCTTCCTATCCCTGGGCACTCTGCAGTTACAGCTTTGGGCACTGTCAGCAGCACAGGACACCAAGAGGAGGGTAAAGTTTCTCTTTGCGGGACCTTTCCGTATCAAAATGCCCACTGCCAGTCTGCCAGCAATTACATGGTGTTTCCAGTCCTTCCTTCCCAGTGACTGGGATGCAATTCATCCAAGGACTGGCAAGGGGCTTGCAGTCTGTGCTGGGGATCCAGCTTCCTTGGGGACTGCCACCAAGTTTTCCTGCATCTTGCTCCAAGTGTAGCCTGTGTCCTCAAGCTGCTCAGATCTAAGGGCTGCTGTGCTCCTCCCCCTTCTCCCTCTGAATTTTGTTGTTCACCTTATTTAGTTCAGAATTGCAGCAGTCGGGCTATTAAAAACAAACAAACAAACAAAACCAAACATCTATCAATAATATGCATTTAGAAACAAGCCTCAAGGGTGTTTAATTAAACTCAGTGTGATGGGATGCAGCCAAAAGGCATGTGTGGTGTGTGTCTGTGTGTGTGCACAGACAGCTGGCCATGGGGGAGCAGTGCATGGGTACAGGTGGGTGAGAGAGGGAATAAAAGAACTGGTTAAATGGATCCTTTCTGTCTGAGCTCCAAATATAATGTTCTTAAATGAGTAACCCATGAGAAAACAGCAATCCCCGCATGAAATATGCGGAGAGGTTTGTGCCAGGAAAAGGTCAGTAGCCTGGCTTTGCACGGCTAGCACAGCTATAGGCTGAGGTGGCTGAGAGTTTTGGTGGGGATGAGACATCCCAGCCAACCCTCTCCTGGGCACAGGAGTTGGATTTTCCTGCTGGAATCAAACTGGAAGGCTGATGCCTTTCACCTAGTTTGAAAGCGACAAAAAGCAGGCAGGGAAAGGGATATGTGGGCTTCTGTTTTACCTAGGCTTTGGTTACTGACAGGAAGTGGAAAGAGAAACAGAAACAGAGCTATGGGCTTCAACTCCTGTTTTGTCCCTGGCATCCAGAAAATCTATGTCTTTCCTTCATGGACTAATTACCACCTGGATATCATAAGGAACTGATTTAATTTTCTTCTTCAGTTACTTTGGAAGACACAGAGAAACCTGGGTGTACTAGGGGAAGCAATTCTGATCTACTAGACCCACCTTTTCTTTTTAAATCAGTTTCATAGAACTGTTGCAACTCCCGACTTTTTCCAGCTCCAAGGTCAATTTAGAAAGTCTGAAACTTTCAGCATTCAGAGTTCCAACATCGAATCATCTACACAATTTGTCCATTTTTTTTCCCAGCTTGTATTGTCTGTTTGCCAAAATATTTAGCATCTTCCCTTTCACAGCCCTGCAGAGTCCCTCCTCACTTGCCTACCTCTGTTGCCCCAGAAAAGGGGGGCAGAGGACTATGGTGCTGGGTAGCTTTCCCTGGTGAGCACCTGGGAGCCCACAAGGAGAGCTGCCCTTTTCTGGGGAGCAGAGGATGTAGATGGGGTGTGTGCCTCCAGAGCTCAGTGCTGGCCTCAGTGGGTCCTGCAGCGAGCAGCTCTCCTGCTGCCAGGGGTGCAGGGTGTGCGTGCCGCAGCTGTGTGCGCAGCCAGCATCATTCTCCTGTGCCTGATGCCCACTTAAAAACAAGGGGGAGCAGAAAAAGGGTTTTTGTTTTCCAGCTGAAATAGCTTCAACAAGTCACGGGCACAGTCCCTGTAAATGCAGCTGTTGTGTGCAGCCCTGGGATGACTGGCTCTGTTGTGCTTGTCCCCAGGCGGCTGTCAGGCCCACAGGGGCTCCTCTGAGCTGGGGGCTGGTGAAAGCCAGAAGACATGATGAGGGGAAAGGATTGCCACAGGGATGGTGATTTGCCATCCATTGAAAATAGTCTTGCTTGCTGAGAGGTCTGCTGAGTGTGAGATGTAGCTGCGGCTGTTGCAGAGCTTCTTAGCCGTAGGAGAGCTGCGAGCTGTCATGCTAGCTGAAATAAGAGTAATATTACATCAAGGTGTTACCTAATGATGGTGGCTTTGTAGTCTATGAAGCCTGCAGTACTGTGTCTTCCCTGAAATTCAGGTTGGTGAAAAGAATTAGGGTGGAAGGGCCCATCTAGTCCACCCGCAGGCGGGGCAGTGCAGCCTGTAACTTTACATTAAGGACTTTCAGCTGCACTTTTGCTGTCATGTTTGGCGACTGCATAACCTTTCTCTGGCTTCCCAGTGACCTCTAGACTGCCTCAATGTGTGTGAAGCCATTGTATGTGTTGAGTCGTAAGGGAGGGTGGCTGCTCTGTCAAGCTCCTGGTTCAAGCTGCTCCTCCACCATACCATTTCTGTGCCACAGCAGGTAATGCAGGTTCTTATCAGCTCCAGTTAATGCTCCTGGCAGTGATGACAAGTGGTCTGCAGAAGTGTGAATCTAGTTTAAGGAGACTAAAAAGCCAAAAGAAAAAAAAAAAAACAAGAAAGCCTTTTAATCTGATCCATTATACTCAGGCCAAGAGATCAGCAAAATGATCAAGCAAGGAAGAAGAACAACTTCTGGCTACTAGATTTTGCATCCCTATCCAGGACAAATGCTGGGGGTAACTATTAAACGATTGTAGCACACTGAACATCAATCTTGTAACAAGCTTGGATAATACCCTCTGGTGAATTAACAAGGACTGCTGATATCTAAGTGCTTTTCAGCTGTGTGTTGCCAGGAATAAGTCTCAATTCTGGGGGGCCTGAGTCTCTCCTCAATCTGAGTTTAATTCCCTCCCATCTGCTGTCTGCATTTCCCGACGATCCGCGCCCAAGTAGGGCACAGCGTGTGTTTTGAGGGGAGTGGGGACACGCTGGGCTCTCTGTGGGCTGAAATTTCCCAGTCAGAGAATTTCTGCCGTGTGGGGATATCCAGGGTCTGCTGTGGTCTTTGTGCCCCTGCATGAGCAACTGGGTGCTGCCTCAGCTGAAACGTCCTGGGAACCTCCACTAAGGTGGCTCTGCTGGTTGAACAAAACTGTCCAAGCTGGTGCAGTCTGGAGTAGGGGACAAAGGCGGTCTCATTCCCACCATTGCTGGGAACGACGGGGATAATTATCTCATTATTCCTGCAGCCTCCACAGCTCCCAAAGAAAGAGTAACTGGTGTGCAACAATGCCTCTGCTGTAAATAACGCCCTCAACACATTCCACTGAAGCAGAAGATGGAGGTATAAAGCACTGTCTGCCCTCAGACCACGCTCAGATTTGGCAGTGGGACTTTGGTTCACTGAGCTTTAAGTTTTGGGTTCTTGTTTTTGTTTTGATTTTTTTATTTTTTGAAAGTGGGGCAGGGAGTTCTGTGTGGCCTTTCTAATGTTTTATTTATTAGATCAAGGGCATGAGTGCATGTTCAGCTTGCAATGGTTGGAGCTGTGCAAGAAGCCTGTGTCACCCTTGTCCTGGATGTGACCAGCATCTTCACTCAGTGGGCAGGAAGGGGGACTTGTGTCCTGGCTATGCCAGCGCAAATCCGGGGGGTGCCACTTACTCCTCATGGATCTGTCAAAATGAATTTTCCTCTTTGGGTACCAAAAGTGTCCCTGAGATCCTTGTTTGGAAGGAGGCAAGACTAGGGGGTAGGAACAGGAGGGGTTTTGCCAAGGTTCATGCAGCCTGCAGAGATCTAACAGCAGAACTGGATGCCATGACTCAGGTTTATTTGCTTTGCCTTGTTTAAAAGTTGTCCCATAAAAAGAAATATATGCTGCCATTAGGAGCAGAGAAGTTTCTTTTGTCAGACTTCTGCATGTTTCACTGATCCATTGCTGGTTTGTGGAGATTACTGCAGTGCTGCTGATGCCTGTGCCATTATCTGTGGGTGCCTGAAATCTCCTGGAGTATGTTTGTTTTTTTTTCTCTACTTGTTACTCACATGAGAAATATCAGGAAGCTGTTGTCCAGGTTTTCCTGGAGGGTTTCTGGAAGATTAAAAAAGGGTGACATTTCATGAGGTTTCTTCATCCTTGTCTGAAAACTGCTTGGTTTTCAGGAAAAGAGCTATTTTGCATAGCATTTGTCAGGCAAGTGGTTTAATTAAGTGTTAACATAAAGCAGAAGGTGAGTTTTCAGTGTTTCTTTCAGTTACCTTGCTCAAGCTTCTATTTGGTTGGTTGTGATGTGACTATTTCATTAGCTCACTGGAGATGTCTTCGGCAAAAATTAAGAAACTGAGATCTAATATTTCTAATATATCTTAAAAACAACTAAAAGAGCAGGTGTAAAAAAACCCCATCCATACATTAATTTTCACTTAGGTCTCAGACTATTGCAAACCCACAAAAACAAAAATCCAAAGACTTAAGCATCCTTCTCCTGCAGCCTTGCTGGGAACAAGGCTGGTGTTGCCAGGCACATGAGCTTTCTCTGTGCACCACTGTGCCCCAGCTGGGCTGAGGGCAGGGGCAGAGCAAGTTGGGTGTGCGTGCTCCTGAAGGAGAGCAGAGCCAGCTGCAGGGAGCCAGGGCAGCCCCCCATCACTTTGTCCCAGGCGCTGATTTTGACTTGCCACAAAATTCGAGTGCCTTCTTTTCCAGCAGATAAAACTGGGAAGGGTGACTGTTGCTTGTAGTGAAAGGCGGCAGTGTGTGAATTGGTGGGGGTTGTGCTTGTGCCTCTGCAAAGTGCTAGATGGATGTAAAGTGTCTTTCTTCCCTGTCTAGTCCCAACCCAAAAACCCTGTGAGGCTGTGCAGAGGAGGGATCCCACTTCCTTGCAGGCCATCTGCAATCCTTCCGGCCAGCAGCCTCTGCTGCTCCCACACTGAGCCAGCAACCCACTGGTATGTTGGGGCTGCCTCTGGGCAAGTGGTGCCCTACACAGAGGGTGGAGCTTTCTGAAATCCTGCACCTAACCTCGGCAAGTACAGGCTGTAGCCAAGCAATAAGACCTCTCCATCTTTGCCACACCATCTGTCTTCTTCAACTTTCTGTAATCTTTCAGCTGCTGGATTAGAAATTATCACTATGCAGTGCTGGGCTGAATCCAAAGCAGGGTTCCTCCTTCAAGTGATTGAGGAGAGGAAAGCCTCGCTGAAATGTGGTGTATCTTCCCTCCTCCTCAGGGCTCTACAGGGTCACACCTGCTCATCTTGGAGCATCCTGGAATAGTAGAGCTGGATTTATGTCTGTGTCTTGATATCTTCCCGTGCCATGTGCAGGGGTAGAGGGGATAGCACTCGTGACTTAGGGCAAGTGCTGGGAGAGGAACACAACTGCTTATTTCTCCTCTAGTCTTGCTTTTGCTGATTAACATGCTCAATGCTGGTGCACATGTGGAAGAAGTTCTGAGTCGTGCACTTGCTTATTATCAGTCTGACTACCTGGAATCAAAGGAGAAATTGATCTTTCCTGTGTGTTTTCACAAACCCAAATATTTTGAGGAGTGAGACAAAATGCTTCCTTCTCATGTACTGTTTCTAACATCCATGTAATCAGTGTTGCATTGTCAGACGTTTCCTTGCTGCTTAAAACATTTTGCCTCTTCTTCCAGCACCAATGGCATCCTTTCCACAGGGGACACAAAATGAGGTGGTAAGGCTCAGTACAGAGCAATTGGTGTGTGATGCTGCTGGAGTCACTGACACTGGAGCAGGCTTAGTGCCTTTGTGCCACAAAAGCATGCAGGGCTCTGCAACACAATAAGGTGTCTTTCCTGCTCTTACCCCACTGCTGGTACTGCCAGTTTTAGCAAAGTCAGCGCTGCTAGCTTTTCCTTGAAGTTTCCCTGTTGTATCTTGTATCTGAGATACAAGTGTTTAAGGACCTGTGGCTTAAGCATGTGCCAGTGACACTGAGGGTTTGACATCTGCCTGCCTACAGAAGTGCTGCCACGCCAAGGGGCACAGCACATGCCCAGGGTCCTTCCATCTGGAGAAGTCAGTGTGCTGGCTGGGATGGTGGGGAAGGAGGCAGTGAGCTGTCTCAGTTGGAGGACCCAGGGAGACACCTGGTTCCTCATGCCAGTCATGAGCCAGCAATACTCTATAAAGGACTGGCGCTGCTGGTCATAGGCATTATTTTAGAATGTGTTTTATTAATGTTGGAATCTGAACCAGAAGAGTAGCAGCTTAGTTGGTTATGCAGTACCAGAAGGAATAGGGAGCCATTAAAATGGATCTGGATGAGCAAAGCTGGGCTTGTGACTGCACACAGAGGCAGCACATCTCAGCAGTGAGAAGGGGTCCTTCAGTAGCACTTATTTTTCTGGCAGAAGCTGCACTTTTGTTGCCGCTCCTTGAGTTGCAGTGCAGAAAGGATGACTGCCTGGAGCATGCTGCTGGGAGGTGAAGCTGTGTGCAGTTTCCTCAGGGAAGCAGCAGCTCCTTTTGTGAACCATCCCTCTGTGTGTGCCCGTGTTAATGGTGCTGAATTGCCACTCAGTGTCATATGTCCCTGCCTCCCAACAGAACCTGCACTATAGAAAGGGAACAGAGGGGGAAAGGAAAGATGAGAAGCTGGGGATTTGCAGGCTCACAGGGAGGTGATGTGGACAGTGCCTACATGAGATCCTCCAGGCAGAAGTAAGCTCACTTGACCTTCTATCTGAGCCTGTGGATGAAAGCCATGAGTTTGCTTTAGTGCAGCACTGGGTGTAGGCTCATGCATGCCCCTTGCATCTCAGCATGCCAACCACAACCACAGCTATGCAGCTTCATCCTGGCTGAATCCAAAGCAGGGTTCCTCCTTCAAGTGACTCTGCCTGCAATGCTCCAGGTAAATGTATCCACGGCTTTGCAGGTGCCACCTTCTGCTTATAACCCCTGATTTTCCTGAAGTACAGCCCACCTGGAGCCCACCAAGGGCATGTTAAAGGGAAGGCTACTCAGGCTGTCCCCTAAATGAATAAAATGGCTCTAGTGTGCACCAGCTGGTCCCATCACCTTCAGATGTAATTGTTTAATGCACATGTTGTACATTAGCTTAGCAGCTTGACAGTCATGCTGTGGTTCACACAGGAATCCCAAATATTGCAATGCAACACTGCAGCATGACCATTACTCCTGAACTGCACCTTTGAAATAACAGGCCATAGATCCCAATTTCTGTTTCTCTGTAAGGTTAAATGTTCCCATGCTGTGGGCACCTTTGTTGTCCTAGCAGATGGCCTGTAGAGTGTCAGTGTTTGGGAAGTCACTTGCTACAGTGGTTGGACGATTAAGTTCAGAAGGGGTGAGTTTGCCCTGAGGAATGATCCCCAAAATCGCTGATTTGGACAGTCCCTTCTATACACTGCAGTTGTTTGCACACAAACCTATCATCTATTCTCCTCCTGGGATTTGCTGTTTGTATGGAGGAGAGCAAATATTCTTCTGCAATTCCAGTGGAAGTCAGGGAGCTTTTAAGCAGGCAGAGCAGCTACTGGCATCCCTGTCTCTCTGCTGAGGAAATGGGCTGACTGCTAAGAGCGATGTGAGATGTCACAGTTCCTTTTCATCCGAGGGATGAAAAACACTGTACAGGCATTTAAGCTTTACAAAATCCCCCTGCAAAGTGTAGGAGGAATTTTTTACAGATGGAGAAACTGAGACAAAATGCCTTGCTGCTGCTTGATCCATTCATTACTGAAAGAATTGAGGACAGAAGTTGGGACACCTATTCATAGCACTGACCAAAAGGTCCCCCTTCCCTGTCACCTTGGGAGGGACATAGCCCACGCAGCAATGCTCCTGGGAGGGCTTTCAGTGTTTGCTTTGGTCAGGAGACTATTTTGCAGATGTGTTGCCTCCATTCTTGCAATGACATTGCCTCTGACCTGTATTTCTTACAGATATTTTGTTTCACCGCCCCATTTCTGGTATGTCAGCCGCCAAGACCCATCCATATGCGCTTGCCATTCCCTATCCTCCCTGTTTTCAATCTGTGCCAGTGCACTGCTTACTTGAATCGTAAAAACCTTTACCTCGTGTGTGCTTCTTGTTTTCCTGCTTGTGGTTCTGCGCTCCCCTTTCCGTATTGCCCTGCCAGCTATGGCGCAAACAAAACCTGTCTGTGGGGGAAGGGAGCAGGCTGGGAATGCCCATCCTCTCGGGGACACGTCTGATCCTGCATGTTGTGAATGAGAGATGCTACTCTGTCCTCCCTTCCTCTTCCCTGCAGTGAGCTGGCCATCTGCTTACCTTAATGGACTAGAGATTAGCCTGGGGGTTAAGTTATCAACATAATTAACCTAGATTTCTCTTCTACGGCTGAGGCAATTTTTACTTATCTGCTGCTCAGGTGATGCTGTGAAATTCAGACGGCTCTCCAGGAACAACAGGAACTGGAGCAAGTGGAGGGGGGGACTTTCAAAGTTTGAAATTACTCTGATGCCCCCAAGGCACAGAGATGAGAGATGATGAAGCTTGTGCAGGGTCACATATGTCCTCAGCTATGAGAACAGTATTGAAGAGAAGTCTAATATATTATTAATACTGCCTGTTCCTTATGTGGAGGGCTTTTCAGCTCTGTGTCTCAAACCAGGCAAGACTCATTACCTCTGTTTATGGAAATTTGCTCCTGGAACATATGCAGAAAGCTAACAAATTGAAAGTATTACATCCCTGTGTTTCTGTCCAGATGACTTTTGTCGTTTACCTGTAAGACACTTCCCAGCATGTGCTCTGTACCAGTGGTTCAGTGACAGGCTATCGTTCCATACTGTAGTCATGTATCACCAGAAGTTCTTTTCATTCTGGCTTAGGATGCTAGAGCTAATGTGACTCTACAGCCTCGTGTGGGTGGCTTTTATGCTACATTTTCCTTGACAGTAAAAGACTGCAGTTCCACTTTGGAGCATCCCTAGCTGCCTTTCCTGCCCTAGATTCAGGCTGTGTTTGTGGATAGTGCTATCGGACTTGTGCTCAGGCAGTCTTCCTTTGCAGGGCCCCCAAGTTTCAAAGAGCACTAAGTTCTCTCCATACGTCCCCTGGGCTTCTTCTGCCTGTGCCACGGCGTTCCGGCCATGCGCCTTTGCACTTGGATTCAGCTTGCTGTGGGTAGAGATCCCTTGCAGAGGCTGTGACTATGGGAGCGCTGTCTGACCCATCCCCGCAGGCACTTCCCGTGCCAGAGGACATGCCACTCAAACGATCATTGTAATTACCGTCCTGGAAGCTTTTAATCCCTTGGTTAAATAAAACCAACAAATGATAATGGGAGTAGGGAACCGCAGCCGGCTGGAGGACAGCCCCGCTAGGAGCAATGAGATGCGCGGATGAACAAACACCCGCACGCTGCCAGAGACACCTAAGAGCCTTCCTAATGGTGAAATTAGCATGCAGCTTTGGTCAGATCCCACCCACACCTCGGTGCTCAGCTCCGGACAACTCACGGGCACAGAGGCAGGCGAGTTAGAAGCAGCTCAAAGAAGAACAACGATTAGGGTGCAGGAAGGTAGCAGAGGTATGAAGGAAAATACACTTCGTTGCTTTAATCTATCATGGAAAATTGGTGATTAAGGGGGGGGAACTTAACTGTCTTCCTGTAATTTGAAGGGTGTGAACTTGAAGTAGAGGAGCTGATCAGAAGGGTAGCAGGAGGTATATAAGTAGGAGTGATGTGATACAGCTCAAGGAAAGAAATGTAGGTAGAATATCAAGTGAACTCCTAATTACACTTTTTGGTCTGGCTTATGAGTGACAATGGTAAGGATATGATTTTTTTGGATGCATATATACAGACAGAAAAAGTGCTGGAGGAGGGACCCTCTAATAGTTAATTATCCTCTACAGCAGGGGCTGGACCGCCTGAGTCCTTGTCCCCTTCTCCACATCTTTTTTGTTCTTTACAAATATATCTATCTATCTATCTATATATATATATGAGGAAACAAACAGCACTAGCACTGGTGATTTTCAGTGGAGACATGTTGCAAATGTTGCATTTTCCAGTAACACTTTACCCCACACTGTCACTGTAAAATCTGTCTGCTGTCAAGCTGCAGTGGGGTGCCAGTCCTCATGTCTCTGACAAGGTCTGGGAAGGATTTGGCGGACATTAGCAGCACCCAACGCCCCCAGACTCTGCTCAGAGCAGTTGTCCTCGGTGAAATGGGGAGGGCCCTCGTGGGGGAGCCCGGCTGGTGCTGAGTTGTTTGAAGATAGAAAAGCCTCAGACCATGCCTGTATTGATTTTGTATGTACTGTTTGGTGTGTATTGGCAAATCAGTGTGTCCATCACACCATAAGGCCTGTGCTCTGCTTTTCAGTCATGGCTTAAAATTGGCAGACCTGTCTTTTTAGGTAGCAGGGACCTGTCAGAGTGTAGGGAGGTTCTCCCTTCTCTGGGACATGAAGGATTTGAGTTTCCTAATGAGGGGTTTGCAAACCCTGTCTGTGCTCTTGGAAGCATTCAGAGAACCTGTGGTTGGAGCACAATGACAGGCACCTAATGTGTTTGTCTTCTGTTGTCCTGTGATTGTGCCCATGCAGAAAAGACAGGATCACTCTCCTGACAGACAGGTGAAACATTTACTTGAGTGCTTCTAGTGATGGCTGTGCTGCAGCTTTCTTACTAGTTGAAATTATACCTCACCACCCCTCCCAGTAAGTCTCCCTATACATTGGGACATATTTTATACCAGGGATTGCTTCCTGTGTATAGAATCATAGAATCACAGAATATGCTGAGCTGGAAGGGACCCACCACAATCATTGTGTCCAATTCCTGTCCCTGCACAGGACACCCCAAGAGTGGCCCCATGTGGCTGAGAGCATTGTCCAAATGCTTCTTGAACTCTGTCAGACTGGGTGCTGTGTCCATTTCTTTGGGGAGCCTGTTCCAGCACCCAAGAACGCTCTGGGTGAAATATCCCTTGATATCCAAACTTAACCTGCCCTGACTCAGCTTTATGCCATTCCCATGAGTCCTGTCACTGGTCACTAGAGTGAAGAGATGTGTACCTTCCCCTCCACTTTCTCCCTGGAGGATCCCGAAGACCACTATGAGATCTCCTCTTGTCCAGGCTGAACAGTGACCTCAGCCACTCCTCATATGGCTTCCCTTCCAAACCTCTCTCCATCCTTGTGGCCCTCCTTTGGACACTCTCTAATAGCTCAATGTCTTTCTAATATTGCATTGCCCAAAACTGCCCCCAGCGCTCTAGGTGAGGCCATCCCAGCTCAGAGCAGAGCAGGACAATCCCCTCCCTTGCCCTGCTGGCAATGCTGTGCCTGATGCTGCCCAGGATATGGTTGGCCCTCCTGGTTGCCAGGGCACTTTTCATTCAGATTCAACTTTCCATCAGCCAGGGCCCCCAAGTCCCTTTCCACAGTGCTTCTCTCCAGCCTCTTGCTCCCCAGTCTGTACACAGAACCAGGGTTTCCCCATCACAGACTCTGGCACTTGCCCTTGTTTAACTTCATATGGCTGATCCATATGCTTACACATTCACCACCTCCCCCCCTTCCCTGCTCTGCCTCTGCAGCTGCCTGCATGTTTCCCATAGAGTTTGCAGAGTTTTTTTGTTGGCAGGAAACGTTGCCTAGAATGGGTTCCCATTGCAAGCATCTCACCTCAATGATCTCCAAAATAACGTGTTTACCAACTTCGCAGCTGCCCATGCTATCTGTAATGCACACAAATTCCTTACCTTGTTCCTGACCTGTTCTCCTGCTCCTGCCTGCCTTTCTATCCAAACCTGCAGGATATTCCCCTAATTGTGTTCCTGGTTTTCACACCAGCTGCCCAAAGGCTGTGACACCAGGTACTAGCATGGCAAACACTACCACGGTTCTTACTTGGGGCAGCTGCTCCCCATTTTCATCATCCTAACATGGAGTGACTTGGCTCAAATGCCCCTGCAGTAACCTGCCTCGCCATAAATTGGAGACCTTTACAGCTGAAGGTTTGCCTCCAACATCTTTTTTTAGCTTGCCTGGTATAATTCTCTGCTCTGTAACTGCTTGCAGACAATGTAGCAGGTTTCATTTCCAAAGCAGGCAGCATTGTAATTAAGAGGTCCCAAAATGAACTCAGACTTTCAATAACAAAGCATAATAAAATGAGCTTCTAACAAGACTGACAGGAGAGCAGTCAAGCTGTTTCAGCATCCACACAGACATTTTACCTGACAGAATAATAGCCAGTTTCTTTCAGCTGTACAGTCCACCTTCTCTGTCAGGGTCTGACAGCTGCTGTCACCTCAGGAACTACCAACAAAGGGGTGCATCTTTGTCTTTCCAGAGAGGTAACAGCACCAGCTAAGGGGTAGAAGCTTTCAGCCTGGAAAATTTCCAAATACCTCTAGAGAGGAAAATCCTGCCTCTGGCAGGCACTGACCGCAGAATCAGATATTGCAACCGATGGCAACTGTGGGACTGAACCTTTGCCTGCTCCCCACACAGGCAGGCAACTCTGAACAGCTGTGGTCTTTGACAGCATGAAGAAAATCAGGGACTGCAGCATTATGTTGACATAGACAACCAAATTTTGAGACCTGGTGTCTTGAGAAATTGGAGGCATCTTTCTCTCAAGAAGACTTGTATCAGCTGTTTCACAGCCAATACTGTCCTGGTTTAGGGCAAATTTGGAAGACAACCTCTTCCAAATGAGAATGGGGTCCCTCTGGAAAGCAAGCCCAAATGGCCCCTCTGCCAACTGGTCTGGGAAAGAATTTCCTTGGAGAAAAGTGGAAAAAACTGTTTAACAAACAAAGTGCCTACAGGCATAAAAAAATGGATAATATGAAACAACAAAACCTCTTACTGCTCTGAAGAGAGATGGCAAAATTGAGAAAGTCCTTGCTGTGGGTGTAGCTTGGCTTGCTCAGTCTCCTGTCAGTCCCTCTGGTGCTGGAAAATGCTATCCTGGGCCCCAGTGGGCCACAGGCATGAGATCCGGATGTCTCAGTGGGCTTTTCAGTCCAGAGCAAGTTTAAACAGTTCCAAGAAAAAGGGGGGAAAAAAATACAGGGAACTTCTCTGTCTCAGCTAGCTAAAAACTAACTAAAAGCAAAGGAGATCTCTGTCCCGCTGTCTGTCTGTGCTGCAGACAACACAGTCCAGGAGCAGAATGTGGAGGAATGAGTGCAGTTTCTCAAAACAAACTCAGAGCTTCTCTTTCTCACCCTTTGCTCTCAGGGCCGGTCTTAAAGGTACAGAACACAATATCCAACATAAACAGAACAGACGACTGGGGTACAAGCATCATAAAGTCACCCTAGGACAAATACATACTTGCTACACACTAAAATGTTTGCTGATTTGCAGCTAGACTGGTGTGCTGGGAAGGTCCATCTCTGTGTAACAGTCCACTTCTGGTGCTGCCTGGTCCTAATTTGCTTCAGGAGATGAGATTGAGCTGCTGGTCCTGGCTCCAGCAATGCTTAATGTACCTCTCAATCAACTGGCCTGGATAAAATTTGGCTGGGTCTTGTTACTGGGTCTTGCCTTCCTTGTCTGACAAGGTCTAGTGAAAAGCTGCTTGACTGTCATCAGCTCATCCTGTGTCTGTGATGGAAGGCAGGTGGTTGCCTAAAGAGCAAAGTGTCCTGGAACCCTGAAAAAGCCTCAGCTTCTTTCCCAGGCAAAGATAAAGACCCTTCCCTGAAGGCATCCCGAACCCACAAGATCTTGTGGGACAGTGTGGGTACAGAGCACGAGTAGCCTTTCCCCTCTGTGTCCAATCCCTTGTCTACTCAGGGAGCCACTGGCTGCCTTCTTTGGTGAGGCTGGTCAAGGTGGCCACACACGTGTCTGTGACGTGTCTGCCAGCAGGGAGCAAACTCGGACTGACTCTGCACCAGGGAACAAACCTGTGCAAAGAGACAGTTCTTCTTTTCACCTGCTCCCTGCCAGGAGATGAGGCAACTCCTTGCTCAGGTCCTTCTTGCAGGGTGGCTGGTGTTGTGCTGGAGGGAGCTGGCACTGCTGGCAGGGATTGTGGGGCCAGGGTGGAGAGCTGTGTTGTAGGACAGTGCACTTGTGCAAGTGGCTGTCAGTCTCCTGGCATCTCCAGAGTGCTTGACAGCTGGGAACACAATGCAGGCAAGCTTATGTTAAAGGAAGTGACAGCAAGGAAATGGAAACGTCTGGAAGCATACCAGCGAGTGAAGCCTCGTCATAATGTACCCCCGGGCCAGATCAGAATTACTTTAATGCAGTGATTCATTATTTTTTTCCTCTGCTTTTCTCTCAGTGAGAAGATGGTACAGATTTTGACTGGTATTGCTGAGTATGTAAAATATCATGTTGCACACTTCAAGGAGATGCTGGCCAAATAAAATGTGAGTCCTGCACAGAAGAGCTAGTTGGAATGTGAGTTTTCAGGATAGCAGAGGCTTTCTGGAGTCAGAGTACTTTAGAGTTTGCTTTATTTTGCAAAAGGAATCAAAATACTTTGGGGCTTCTGCTGGCTGACCAAAAAGACCAGGAAAAAGTTTTCCCTAGCACCTCCTTCCATGCAAGTTTATATTTGATATTGGAGGGGTCTGTGTCTTGTATTTTCACCAAGATCAGACTGACTTTGGTGTAACAAGGTGGGATGAAGCCCTCTTTTATTAGAGGATGGGAATGAGATAGACCGTATGGTGACCATCTCTCTCTTCCTTTTGAAGAGATGACCATACTGACAGAAAAATAGATCTGGTATTGATTTTCACTTTCTCCTGAGAGGAAAGAGAAGAGATGGGAGCAATATGATAGTGGACATGTATGCTGGTGCCACAACTGTCATTTGGAACCTTTTGAGGCCAGTGGGCATCCCTGACTGGTGGTCATGTCATGACTGGGGACCAACATTTGCCCACAGGGGAGCTATGATGGCCAAACAGCTTATTTCTCCTCTGCATCATGATCTAAATAGATCTTGTAGAGCCAAAGGTGATTATGATCATTTATCATTTGATGAGCTTCAGCTTTGTGTTTGGCAGATACTAATGGAGAAAATGTTGTCATCCAAACCCAAGCAGCCTTCAGCTGGAGTTAAATTACAGCACTGCAGAACAGCTACAGATTTGAGAGAGAAAATAATAACAGGTGGGCAGATTATTAAAATACAATGCAGACAATACCTGGAGGGTAAATCTAATCAGCTTTGAGATGACAGTGAAATCTGAGGAGTGTTTTGACAGCGGTGAAGGCTGGTATACATGTGCCTTCACAGTGAGGACCCCTGGTTACACAGCTGGAGAGCTGATATCTTTATTTCACCAATTTGTTTTCCATCATAGGGAAGGGCTACTTGTACCTGATAACTCTCAGGCAGCCTGGATGCATCTGATTTCACTGTGCTTTGGACCAGGCTTCCTGCAGCATCCCAGAAAGCAGAAAAATCTTGCTGCAAAACTGTGTGCTTTGAGAGCCATTGCAGAGGCTGACTGAAACCATCTCTGGGCTGCATGGCTTGCCCTGTGTTCCTGTGAGCCACCATGTGTCTGTGAGCACCAGCAGCACCAGTCCTGCCCACCCCTAATTCCAGAGGAGCAGTGTCACAGGTTCTTTGGATAGGGGCAACTCCTCTTTCTGCTCAGGTGTGCTTTCTTCTGTTCCTCATGCACGAGCTCACCTCACCCTGGCAGCTGCTCGCCCCATGTATCATGAAAACTTTTCACTTTCTGTCCTGCACGCACTTCAATTGTTTGGTCTGCCATACCTTTACTTCACTGGCTGTCTGGGGAAGATATAAAACTGATAAATTGCCAAAGAGGGCGAGATACAGTTTTAGTTACTGGCATAACAGTGAATTTGCTGACCTGGCACAGGGAGGGGAAAGGGAAAAGCTTGTGAATTAATTACAGTGCTGAAGCAGTGCTGAGGAGAGCCTGGCTTTCTGCTGGATGTGGTTCAGTTACTTGGCTGAAGATAGAGTCCTGCTGCTGTACACCTGAGGAGGTAGCAAATGCACGAGGCTGACAGTCAGGGCTGCTCAAGGCCTGGGCGCTGTAAGCTGTATTGAGACCTTGCTGCAACACTCTGCACCCCATCCATGACTTGCCACTGCTTCCCCTGTACTGGCATTTTCAATCACATGCCAGAAGTGACTCTTTAGAGAGCTGCACAATTGCTGGGGTTGATGTGAAGGCAGCATCACAAGGTGTGGGCAAAGTTGGGACGTCAGTAAAGCATGATGCAGTCTGCCTTGAGTCCTGTTCCATACCAAATCCTGGTTCCAGCTCTGCCACTGACCTGAGCAAAGACAGGTCACCTCTCCATGCTGTGGCAGAGAGGGACAAACTGCTGTTGTGGTCAGTATTGTTCTCTGTATCCCCAGATGCTTTCCAGTAGTCTGGAATAATCTAGTACCTGCCTTGTTTCGCAAAGTTAAAGCTGTCTCTGGAGTGCCCCAGCTGTGCTGTGGTCCCCTGTCCCACATGCAGGGCTGGAGGAAGGTGAAGATCAAGTGCTCATCTCTCAGCACTGCTGCGTTCTCTTGTGCCCTTCATCCCAGGCATCAGCCTGGAGAAAACTAATAGGTAAGTGCCTGTGGTGGAGCACTGAACGAAGTGGCTCCAGTTCCTCCCAGTTTTCTGAGGAATTCCAGAGAAAGATACAGAGGGTGAGCAAACTTGCTACCCATAGGAAGCTTGGGGGCTCAGAAGCTCAGCAATCGGTGTTAGTTCAGAGACAAAGGCAACCTGTTGAACAAAATCTCCAGAGATTTCAAGTTTTATGGGTCTAGAAGGAAGAGCGTCTCTTTTGAAAGGTATATTATCTCTGGAAATAGAAAATAATTATTACTGTACTGGTGTGATAGTTACCTATCATGTTTACAAATCTTTGCTGCCAAAGGAAAAAATATTTCAATACATTTTGAATGCAAGTTGTCTCCTTAGGGGCTAGCTTATCTCTGATATATGACTGATTACTTGGCCAGACAAAGGTTATTGCAAGAAATAGACTTGACCTTTTAAGCATACAACTGAGGTTTCCAGCAGGAGTGAGCACCACACTTTCTAAATGAATGTTTTAGTAGGCATTGAAAGCAGAGGAGTGCAGCTAATTAAAGATGTATGTCAAAGAAAATAGATGGAATAATAAAAGTTAAACAAACATTAGAGAAGACAAACATATTGTCAAAACAGAAGTTAAAGCCAGCCAACGTAGAGAGGGAAAAGTCCTATGTGGAACAAAAGCAGCCATTTTGAGAACTGTGCTTAGCATTACATTGCAAAGAAATACAAAAATAAAATGCAATTATGACTATACAGCTGAAGGACAAAGCTATTATGATGATGGTGCAGAACCATTGGTAAATATATGATGAGAAAATGCAAAAAAACCCCTGTCAGCTATCTGGTCAAGCCTAGCACTTACACAATTCTCACTGTTAATGGTCCTCACATCAAGTATGCATTGTTAGGCTGCATCCTTAACAAAATTTTAAGACTGGATCTATAGTAATAGGACATATGGCCAGACATGCAACCAAATGCACAAAAACCTCTAAATTTCTCATCAGCTTTTGAAGAGAATCCTGCCTGGTAGACAGTTCAAATACATTTTTTGCTTATTGGCATTTGTCAAAATCTCTTTGGCTTCCAATACATCTGAACAGAATCTTCCTTGAGCTTGGTTTCTGCTTTTGCTGTGCCTCCCCTGTAAAATGAAGGTAAGTTGCTGAGCCAGTATTGGCTTACTATTCCTACATCCAGTCAGACATGTGGAGGTAGTGTGGGGGGGATTAACACAGGGATGTAATCACCTGAACTGGAATTTAGCCTTGAGACTTATCACTCTTAATATTATTAAAAACCAGGGATCTTCAATGGCTAGAAGTGATGCGGTTCTCAGCTTTATCTCTGGTCTGAAAGTCAAGGTCTCCAACAGCATGGCTCTTCTGTGGGAAGCCTTGGCAGAGAGAACAACTTGCTGACAACTCATTTTGGGCAGCATTTTATTTTTTCCTATGAAGATCTCCTTGCTTTGCCATAGGCTTTTGCCTGATCAGGCTCAGTGAGTGGGGGAGCAGTGGGAGCTTGGCTCTGTGAAGACTGTTAAGGAAGGGTGGTAATAGGTTTCTTGTGTTTACAGATGATTGTTTTTGACGTGTTTGGGGAGGACTGAGGGGAGACCTGATGTCAGAGAAGAAGGGATTGAGTGTGGGTTGTAGCAAAGCAGCTCTGTGAACTTGAAGGCGGTGTCACCATTATTGCTGTTGTTAAGAGCTCTGGGGCAGAGCAGGGGATGATTTCAGTCACAGCATCTTTGTGTATCGTGGTGAGATGCCCATTCAGAGAGACATGATTCCCTAGTGTGGTCTGATCTCTGTGGGCCCTGCTGAAGGAGGCTGAGGGAGTGCAGCGGAGAGCTGCTCTAGACTGTGTAAGCACTTTTGATTCCAAGTGATGGTTGCTCAAAGGTAGCTGGTACAAAGGGCTGCCTGGCTGCAGACTCCCCATGAAAAATGCTCACTGGCCGCCACCAGCTCAGGTATCCCCAGGGCTTTTGTGGAAGGAGGGTGACTGGAGTCACGTGCTCAGTCCATGGGGACCTGCCCTCAGCCTCAGCAGGCGCCCCAGGCCCCCTGGTAAGGCAGGGGCACAGCTGCTCTGGAAGGGTCACTGCCTCCTACCGCTGCCATTGCTCTGCTGGCTGCGCGCTGGGGACAGAGAGGAAGAGGAGCTAACAGTTTTCATTGACAAAGCTGTCTTAATACCTGTGTAGATCTGTAGGCAGGGTTGCCTGAGGAAAGATGAAAAATTAATGGGGACATTTTCACCCTGGCTGGCTCACATGCCATTTTAATCCTGCTGTCAACATGACGGGCATTTCCACCTGAGAAGAAGTGCTGAGTGAAATCCAAATTGTTTGACAAGGAGCAAAAACAGCTACTGATGGGGCCTGGGGCAATAAATCAGTTCGTAAACACTCTGCTTTGAGGAAGGTCTGTACACAGATTTTGTTTGTATGGTGGCTTGGGCCATGGTCTAAACACCTCCGAAGTTTGCACTATCATCAACAGAAGGCAGTCTCCACTGCAAAGGGGGAGAAATGGACTAGTAGTGGGGAACAGGTGAAGAAACCTGTTTGAAGAAACCTGTTTTATTCCAGACTTGGTCTATGTGCAAAGTAGCCCCTGTGCAATGGAAGGTATGATTTGTTAAAGTGTGCAAATCTTTTGTCTGTTCCTCTGAAGGAACCTCAATGTTTAGCTGGTAGGTAGCAGGCACAGTGACAGCTAATGCCAAGGGAAGTGTCATAAAAGCAATGGCTGCTGGATTTCAGAGAGAAAGGCTGAACAATGTGCTGAGCTCAAAATGTGGGATGAAATAGAGAATTAATTGCTTCTAGGGAGCAGGGGAAGTGGGATCTAGGATTTATGGGTACAAGAAAGCTAGAGCAAAAATTAATAAATGGATCAAGGTTTGCTCAGGCCAATGTAGTTCAGGTTCCAGCACCATCTCCCACAGATCCCTACCTGGGAGCTGTGGGGTGAGCAATCAGTGAGTGCACCCCAGAGGTCAGGATGAGAAGGGACACGCTGCTCTCCGCGTAGTCCTCCAGCAGTCGCTGCCTTATCACAACCCATTCTTTGTCAGCCAGGCAAAAAGACTTGTCCTCTTTCCAGAGAGATCAAGCCTGAAATGTAAAAATAGTCCGATTTGGACTGGAGCTTAAACCTAAAGTGATTACATGACTTCTATTAAAGCAAAAAGCAAACAAGCAAACCCTATTTTCCTCTTGTTATTACATAACTCACAAATCAGATGAATGGGCTGTCTTCAAAGCCATGTCCAGAGGAAAACACCTGTACAACTTGAGCCCAGTGGCTGTATGCTGCAGGAACTGGTACTTTGATGGAGGCTGACCCTTGGAAGCACTGTTCTTGCCCTGCACATACCTTGCAGCCTCCTGTTTCTTCTCTTCAAGTCATGTGTGCATTTTCCCAGCTATATTTGGTGGCTCATAACCTCTCCTTCAGTGTGGTGTTTCTTACTGCACTGCTGTCTCTCTGCTACAGGGTTACAGAACTGCTCCCTCAGGCACTTGGGACTTGGAGGACTGCAAGCCAACTGGTTTTGCCATTGTCTTTGAGCAGCACGGGCAGCAGAGAAGCTGTGTGTTGTCCTGAGAGAAGTAAGAACGGCAAAAGAGGTTACATTTACAGACCCTGCCTACACACAGTGCCTGCTGTACACACAATGCGATGTACATGCTTCTGAAAAGCCTCACAGACATGATCTGAATGGCGGACCAGGATTCCTCCGTGAAGAACTTCAGTAAATACTAGTGTAAATCAGTACCTGCTGGGGTCCTGCTGTGGAGATTTCCCATAGTACAAGGAAGTTTACTTAAGTGAGGGTTACATACCCCAAATGATGGTGTTCTGGAATCCTCAGCAGCTGAGAGATAGTTGTGTGTTGTGACTTGTGCTCTCTGTGATTTCTCAGGCGCCATTGCCCTCACTGTGGGTCATCAGTCAGTTTCTCAGCTGGAAGTTGCTGCTGGGTGCGCTACACATTTTTGTAAACCCTGAGGATGAAGGATGTGGTCTTTAATCTTTTTGATACATAGCTTGAGGGCTTTAAATTTTTCCTGGCCTGAAATCCTTCTGGAAACCTGGCTTGCGTAAAGCCATCATACAGTGGCAGATTCGAGCTTCATACCTCTGAACTCAAGGCCTTCCTTGCCGTGTGTCCAGCAGGTCTCTGGCCCCTTCACCTGGTAAACTGGTGGCAGAGGGAGTGAATGATTTCCCATCAGCTTGCCCGATGCTCTGGAAGTTATGTGTTAATGTGGGAAACAGTACTGCAAAATGTATTCATTAAAGACGGATGTGGGAAAGATAGGTTTTTAGGGGATAATGATATGCTGGGAATGTGTAGGTAAGGCAGGGAGTTGCCATGTCTGTAGAGTTATGGGCAGGAACTGGAGGACCTCTTGCCCACACTGCTGAATGTGTAGGGTCATCTGTAGGAGTGGAACCAGCACTTGGGCTTTAACACAGGCTGGTAGAAAGGACTAGGCTCACATGCCAGGTCCAAAATGTGTGTGAGAGCTGGGACAACAGACATGGAAGAGCTAAGGATTACTCTGCAGTGAAGGTACTTGTCTGGGATGGATGTTAGGGGCTCTGGGCTCCGCTAAGCAGCTGGGTTACTGAGTCAGAGGCACTGAGAAATAGAAAGCTGAGCAGTCCAATATGCTGCATGTTGGTGATGAGCCCTTTGCCCTGTGCTGCTGTCCTTTTATAGGGTTTCTTGCACTTCAGCATCTTGGATTCATATCCTCAGGCTGTTTCCTTCACTCAAAGGTTATCAGTATTCTCCCAACTCCTAAGAAAGGATTGTTTCCCAGCAAAATGCCCACTACTTCACACTGTGTAGGAAGGCCCCACTGCCAGCCCTGCTTGCCTTCATGTCATAGGATAGAAACAGGAGAGAAAAGCAAACCTCAGAGACAGTTGGGTATTTGAGGGTGTGGTGGGGGCTCTGAGTTTGCAGCAGGTTTTCTGCAATGAGTTGCAAAAGGCATTTGCAATGTTTGTTGTCAGAGGGGCAAGAAGACCCATTAGTACAAACAAGGGTGACCTAACCCCCAAAATGTAACTGCTGGTGGAGTTAACTCCTTGATCACTATCAATAATATCCAGCAAATATGTGAATGTCCCAAGACTTAACTGTCTCTAATCTATTGCTGAAGTGTGAAGAGCCTTGCTGTCTCATGCTCTGCTGCTACAACATCCTGACAGCTCCTTTGCTTCAGAGACCTCTTGTAAAGACATTGATAGTAACAATGGCGGGGGGNAAATTACAGCATGTTTTATGTAAAAGCATGTGTTAACATGGATACCTCGACCCTGAATGTGTGATTCTCATTGCATTCAGTTTGCTCCAGACTTGCATTTAGGTGTGATGGCTGCTGCCCATGTCAGCCTTCTCTCATGGCCCTCAGCTGCTGCAGAGTACACCGGGTCTGCCTGATCCAGTTTGGCACCTCTGGGCTGTATCACTGGTGATGCTTTGAAGCTGCCTGTTGAGAGAGTGTCTAGTGAAATTTAGATGCAATTCTGTTTCCTGTAACCCTATCCATAAAAATGACTGTGTTTCTCCAAAGGAAGGCAGTGCCAGCAAACCATGGTGCTCAGTCTAGGCACTAACATTTCTTGTGTCTGAGGTATTTAAAGAATCCTGCATTACTGATGATGATATATGTTGGTACTGGATCCTCTACATAACTTGATTGCTTTAGTAATCTGCACTGATTGCACTTATTGTCACATTACAAAAGTTGGTTGTTTTTTTCCCTGGAGAGCTCTACCTAAAGATGTACCCTCTCCTGCCAAATGATGCATCTCATTCTCTGTGCCTGAGATGCATTGCACAGGTGACACCTTGACTGTGCTCTTCCAGGTTATTGGCAGGCTTTCTCCTTCTCCTTTCCCTCTTATTTCTTGACTGATCTGTTATGTATGTGAAAGTGCCTTCTGTTTTACTAGACCTGCACTGGGCACTGGGTTGTGGAGCTGATCTATTGCTCTGCTGGGTCTGGTGCATCACACACAAATTATACATAGAGCTACCTCCTTAGAGTTTTATAGCTTTTTTCCTTCTTCCTGTTCATGGTCTCATTGGGTTTTTCTGCATCCGTGGTCTGTCCCAAGGTGATGCAGCGCAGCTGTGTCACAAGGGCTGCAACCACAGCTGAGCTCTGTCTCTCGCAGAGCAGATGTGACACAGGATTCTTGTCTGAACCATGATAGGGTGTTAGCCGTGGTCAGAGCTCCCCAAGAAAGGTGAGGAACTGAAACCCAGATCAGGCTGAACACGCCCAAGGCTCCTGGATGGAGGGCTCCAGATCACCATTGGCCTTCACCAGCCCTCCCCAGTGTGTTGGGTGTGATTGGTTTTATCACCTCTGTAGTCCTGCTGCCTTGCATCCTGTTCTGCCATCCTGCCTGTGCTGTGTGCCTTGTTCATCATGGTGCTGTGCCACACTGCAGGAGCTGCTCATGTAGGATAGCCCTCTGACCTGTTCCTTGTGCTCGGCTCTAGAAATGCCTCATCCGATAAGGTGAAGGGAAGGTTTATCTTTTTTTCCTAGTACATCATTGGTCTCATAAAAGACTTAAGTGACTCTGTTCAGTGGTGCAGAAAAATAGACTGTGTTTTCTGTCTTGTGGCTCTTGCTTCTTTTTAGTTTTCTCTGAGTCTCATTCTTTCCCTGTGTTCCTTTAGTCTCCCAGTTTGTCCCACTCCAAGCCATGCACAATCAGGGGCTCTTACACTTGCTTCTGTCTTTCTCCCACCACTTCTCTCCATGCATCTCCTTGTGTTTACATAGAGACACACTGTCCTCTTGGTCACCTACCTTCTCCTGGTGTCTGGAGCAGGGCGTTCAAGGACAGTGGCTCCTTTTTCAGCCATGCCTGTCCAAGGAGCCTGGCCATCTCCCAGGTTTCGTCATGTTCATCTGCCAACCCAGGGCTGCCCTCACCTCCCTTGCCCTCCAGCAGCCTTGAACGACTGACTCTTCCCTCCCAGCAGTGTCCCCTGGGGTGCTGTGCACATACCTAGCCACCAAGTCCATGTGGACCTGGCAAAGCTTGTACAGTCAGTTTCATTTTACCTGTGATGGGGCACCAGTCTTGCCCTTTGTGAGCTGTGTTCCAGCAGTAATGCTGGCTTTGCTGGCCTGGAGCCCCTATGGCAGGCCCAGGCTGCCCACCCCACAAACGCATCGTAGGCACTGTGTGTGAGCAGAGCCTGCCAGTGCTGCTAAAGGGCTCCTGGCACGCTTGGCCTGACTTGCATGTAGCGGTTCAGTCCGTATTTGCTGTGTTTTTTGAAATCTTTCGGGAAGGGCGGAACAAGATCTCTTGGGTTTGGCAGTGAGACTTGTCGGCCCTTCCTTCTGCTCAGAACAGGGGTGATGTCCATGTATTTTTATCTCCACTTTGATTTCGAATTCCATGTCTTTATTTGGCTCACCGTCTTCTTCCCTCTGCCAGGATGCCTCTGGCTGTACCTGGTTATATCCAGCCCTTTGGCATCCACGCAGGGATTCTTGTGAGGGTGGTGGCCACCCCCTCGTTCTCCACCTGTTACGAAGATTTGGGGATAGGGTGGGGGTGAGGACTTGGGTAACAGTTGCATCTGGTGGATAGAGTTAATCCCTGAAGTCTTGAGCATCTCCTGTTTTACTGGCCTGCCTGGTTTCCTGCCTCCAGCCCCTGCCCTGTTGGGGTAAGGTTACTGAAGATGGAGGGGGGTGGGAGCCATGGGGGGAGTGTGTCTATTCTGAGGAGCCGGGTTTGGTTACCACACCAAACACGTGGCATGCCAGAGACGCTTGGGTATCTCTGGCAGGGAGATGTGTGCTTCTGGGGTGGGAGGGCAGAAGCTGCACCATGGGAGTGGGAGAGCATGGCCAAGGACCTGCCAGGCTGCAGGACCCATTTTTCTTTACCCAGATGATTGCAGAAATAAAATGTGTCGAAGACCATGAAGCAGTGGCACTGAAAGAGCATACAGTGCTCATCTATTAACCTTAAATTATTCCTTCTCCTGAACTCCCCAGTACCATGCTTCCTTGGCAGTGAGGGAGAGGATACAGCTCTGTTTTTTGCAGGATAGCCGTGGTGAAATGACTCATCTGAGGATGTGGGGGGTTGGTGGCACAGGGATGACCAAAGCCTGGGTCACAGATGGCCTGGTAGATCTGAAACTTATCTGCTAGGTGGTAACGTGTGTTGCAGAGATTGCTCGTAGATACAGTATTTTGGATATCTACAGATATCACTCACATGTGAAGTGCGGTTCAACACATTTTATAAGTCTCTCAGGTACAGAAGCTTAGTTTGGAAAAAGAGACAGGAGACTTCATGACCTTAGGAACAAGGCAGGGATATGATGAGTTAATGTACTCAGCTTGGGCTTGCTCTGATTTCTCTGTGCTTGCTGGTGACATATGGGTGAATGAGGACAGTGCTGCACCTAGATTTGTGTCTAATGTCACTGTGCAGTGTGTGGGCATGCCTAGAAGGAGCTTTCTTACATCAATTTGCATCTGTACCTGCCTGGCACTATTATCTGTACCTGTACCTGGTACCTAGTACCTACCCCTCTTCTATAAACCTTTAAAGAAAATGGTATTTTCACCTGCTAAAACACACAAAAAAGCTCATTTGGGAAACTTGTCTGCCTGCAGGTTCTTGTCCTACATCCCACACTCCTGCAATGCTATTTTCTTCTGCTGACATCCCCAGGATCAAGCACCACAGCACTTGCAGAGAGTGCACACATCTTCAGGCACCTCATGCCCTGCCAAAGAGTTCCACATGACCACCCCCGCCCCTGCCCAAACCAGTTGGACTGAGCTTCTTCCTGCATCTTTTTTGACACTTAGAAATATCCTTTACCTTGTCCTCTCCTTCCTCTTTACTTGGCCAGGTATTGGTCTGGCAAGTGCTTGGCTTTGGGATCTGTGTGTGGTGACTGACTGCCTGGCAGGAGAAACCAGGCAGCTATCTGTTGAGTTGTTACAACAGTTTGTCACAACACAAGTTTACCCATCTCCTCAATGTCACAAATCTTACAGGAACATAAACCTTGGAGATGTCTACTGTTTTGTTAAATTTTCTGACCAGCAGGTTTGAAAGCTGTGTGGGTGACAAAATACTGATGTACACCCACACAAACTCTTGGTTTGAGCTCAAGAAATGACGTAAGTGTTGTATATATAGACAGTAATCATAGCTCTTTGTCTTAAAAGCAAGACCACATCTCTAATTTGACTACCAATCAAGTTTTGTCATTTTTCTTTCTGAATCACTTGTGCAAACTCTCTTGGTCTTTTCTGAACTTCTCTGTGGTGGATATTTAGTGGGCAGTTTTGCTTGGACCAGTGTTCTAGTCTCACTGCTGCTGTGGTCCTCTGGCTTGGTGACCCCAGGCATCACATCTTTACCTAGCTAGGGTCCCAATGGGCCAGCCCCCATTCCCCAGGCACGTACCCTGTGTGTGGGTGCTCTGAAGCCCACAGTAAAATATCTCTGCCTGTTTGTCTTTATTCCCCGCCTGTCACAGCACGTGTAATTCCCATTTGAGAGGGATGTTGGAGAGCAGTATGGGAAAGCATAGCACTGTTTAACGAATAAAAGGGTATTTACAAAACAACAGGGTTTGTTGTGGCTACATGCAGACTTTACACCAGACAGTGATGCCAGCGTTCCTAAGAATCACAAGCAGAAAGACTATTCACAGACATAGTCAGCTGATTAATTTATTCACTAACAATGATTTTTATGGACAAGTAGTCTTGAAATAGTATTTAGGAAATAAAATCAATAGTCCTTTTTAAGAATTCCAGAGCTGTTGGGGAAGAGAAGTAAAGTTGTTTCATACTTTTCATTACGTGATGCTTGATAAAGCACAGAGGAGTCATACTTTCTCAGTCTGCGCATTTTTTTTATATATTGCCACAGTAACCAGAACTAGTGCTGCTGTCTTGCAGCTATTACTTATTGTGCTGTTTCAAGACACAGGTTCAGCTCTTACTGCTTCTTTGTCTGCAGTCTATCAAAGTTTCATACTTTTTCCTCCAGATTTTCACTTATGACACTATGTGGTTCCCTCACTATGGGTTTTTTCCCTACAGGATAATACACTGGTGTCTCCTCTCAAACTTCTGTCATTGGTTTTAAAGCTTCTCTACTTTAGCCCCTCATTCCTGCTTTTACCTTTTTGTGCTCTTTTCCCCAAATACTCCACCAGTTTTCCATCCAAACACATTTTTATAGCCTCAGTTACCAGTTCTGCCTCTAGATATCTCCCTTTCAAGTTTTTTCTATTTGCAATGGGTTTCCTTTTTAGTTCTGACAGAGCTGCTTCCTTGCCCTCATTTTTTCCCAGGTCTGTGCTGTAGTGTCTTACACTAACTTTTTGTACCCTGTTTTAGCTTAAGACCTCTTGTAATCATATTTTACTCTTAATGCTACCAAAGACAATGGTTTCATGGGGTCTCTAAGAGCTACAGTAGTACATATACGTATTTAAAATGCATCAACTTGCTAGGGCACATTCCTGATGTCCTAACCTAGCAATTTCCTTGCTCTTAGTGCGTGGGCTTTTCAACTGATGTGATAGAGAAGTATATTGTAGTCACTAAGCAACCAGAACTGGCTTTTTGAAAGCAAAAATATTGGTTTTGTTTGTCATTTTGGTTTCTGGAACCTTAACAATCGCATGCTCAGGAAAGCAATGCAGTGTTTGCAGGGCTGCAGAATGAAGATGCTGTGTTGGTTTATGGGCTTGCTTGCACATTCATGTGCACGCATGCTAACCTGCTTGCTCTCTTTGGTTATAGACGGGACAGTGTATTTTCTTGTCCTCTTCTTTTGTACCTGATTTGCGAGTGTTGCTGAACTCCACCCACAGGCGGTCAGTGGGAACTTTGGTGCTCAAAAATCTGGAAAAATGTGTTCCTCTGCTGCAGAGGCAGGCTGCCTCCAATGCATCCCCAGCTGTGAAAAGTTCCAACTGCCCTTTATTCAACAGCCAGCGCTTCCAGCTTTGTCCCTGGCTAACTCTGCAATGCAGCTCCGAGAGATCAATGCAAAAGAATTTGGCATAAGAAAACTAAAAGTGTGGGTACAGCACAAACCAAATTGAATTGCTAAATAAAAGAGCACAGGCAATTCTCCTGATTGTATTGTTCAGCTTCCCATTTATTTAATTAAACCCGGGCATTTTCTAATTAAAGCGCAGCCCCTGCAGGATTTCCCGCTGGCCGCCTGCGAGGCGGGACGCGGCGGGCAGGGCTCGGGGGAGCCGGTCCCCGGGGATGGGGATGGGGATGGGAATGGGAATGGGGGTGGCCTCGTCCTGCGGCGGGGACAGCCGGGAGGCGCCGTGCCCGGGGGGGTGCCCGTGTGCCGGCCCCGGGCCGGGACACACGCACTCATCCCGCTTCCAAGGCAGCGCACTGCCCTCTAACGCTGCTCCCCGGTAGTGGAGCGGGGGAAGCCCTCCTGCCGAGGCTTCGGGAGAAAAGGGGATTCTTTTCGGCCCCCCGGGGAAGGGGGAAAAGCGGGGCATAGTTTGGAGGGACGCCCCGAGGCCAGCAGAGATGTCAGACTCTCAGTCCTTAGGCGAGCCTGGTGCTGCAGCCGTGCAGAGGAGCTGCTGTGGTGCCTTCTGTACTTACTTGACACGGGCTTTTCTTTCAGGAGGTAAACTTCTCCCGAAATGTGCTGTAAAAGAGCTCCAGGTCAGAAATGTTGCCCCAGGGCTTTAGCTGTAGCTGTGACCTGTCTTAGGTGAGGCCTCGGCTTGAGCTGCTGCTGCAGAGGCAAGTCTGCCCTTTGTCAGTGCTGCCCTTTTCGCTCCAGAGAGGCATGTCCGAGCTGCACGCTGCAGCTATGTCAGAGACGCACACAATTGCCGTATCTTGCAGATCTTGGGGGGGGGAGGATTTCCATCCCTTGAGCCCATTTCTTAACAGAGGAGCAGGTTTTGCTCCTTCTGCTTCCTAGAAAAAAATGCCTGGAGGTGGGACTGCCTTTGCTTTCTTTGCCAGGGTGCCATTGGGTAGGGGCTCTGGTGGTCCTGGCAGTGGGCTCACCTTTTGGAATCATGGATTGCCACAGGGAAATCAAGGCACCAGGAAGTGCTGGTGTTTTAGAAGCTGGCCTGTGGGATCCAGGCTGCAGCACAGCAGAGGCTCCATGGAGCCATGGTGCTGGAAAGGAAGGGCCGGAGGAAGGCTGCAGAGGTGGGTGGCATGGGGTGACCTCCCTGTAGCACAGGAAGGAGAGTGGTGTGGGGCAGAAAGCTCCTGCCAATAATGGAGTGCACTGTTTTCCTGACCTGAGGGCAATTGGGTATGAAGCTTGGCTGGGAATGGCTCATCATAAGACTGTCATCAGTTGGTTTAAGTCAATACCAATTACAAGGTTATTAATTAAAAAAATGTGACTGCTGTGAATAATGATTGTAACCCTTTATTTCCCAGACAGTCACATTGAATATATTTAGTATGAATTAGAGGTCTGCACTGACTGATAAAGGCTCTGCTCCATAAAACATGTGTTTTAAATGTCAGAATAACATCTTTTTAAGTGTTAGGATTGATGTCTTTTCTTCAGGATTGTGTTTTTCCAGCCTTGAGGAATCTTCTTGGACTCAAGACTCCCTATTCATGCATCTTCTGCTGTCTGAGAAAACATAAAAGTTCCCTCAAACACAGCACAACATGAAAGGGTGAATGTTCAATCAGGCATGGAAACCCGCCTGATGTCATCTCTTGTTTCCAAGGAAGTTTTCTGGCATTCCACTCAGTGTTCCCATGCTTTGATCTGTGGGAAAGAGATACGAGGGTAGCCACCATCTTTTGCTGGCACTGAGATAAGAGCTTGCTGCTCATATTATTGCATGTGAGCTGTGTTCTGGGGTCAGCCTCCTGACTGTCTGGCTGCCATGTCCTGGAGGATGGGAGCCTGGGGCTGACTGCTCCGCATGAGGACTGGAGTGTTTGCTCAAGCAAACCTGCACCTCTGAGAGTTTCCAGGGTGGTCTGGTGGACCCTCTTCTCTGTTCACAGAAGGGCACAGCCTCCACGGGAAGAGGGGAGTAGAGGGAGGCAGTGAGAAAGCTACCTGTACACTGTCTCACCTTGTGAAGCAGCTGGTGCTGCCTCATTTCTGTTCTGCACCTGAGGCTCAAGAGAAAAGAATTGCCTGGCTTTGGTTTGCAGTTCATCAGCCAAACTTAGAGACAGCTCCAAAATGAGCATACCCTTACCTCCAAACCTCCCCAGTCCCTACACCTCTAAGGCAAGCTCTAGGCCTTACAGTGCCACTCAGCTGTGCCTGGAAAATGCTGTCCCTACTCTTGCTGGCACACAACTTGATGGATTTGGGGGCATGAATCCTTCTCAGGGACGCACGTAGCCCTGGCTCCATCACCGCTGGGCAGGACAGATGTGAATCCACGTGCGTCGGTGACGCAGGCAAACTGGATTTGGCCAGCTGCCGGGGCTTTGAATGTTCATTTTGGGGGAGGGAGGGAGGGAGGCAGGGAGGGAGGACAGAAAAGGGGAAAACCTGCCCTCCGCCTGCTTCTGGTACTGAGGTGCCTGGGGAGGGAGCAGGGGCTGTAAGCAGAGGAGGAGCCCGGGCAGGGCTGCTGCTTTGCCAGGAGATCCTTTCCTCATTTGATGGCAGAGACATAATACAGTAGGGCCAATGCACAGGAGCTGGCTGGAGCTGTTTGTCCTTTTTTCTGCATCCGATGGATTTGTGTGCATCTGTGTTGTGTTGCTTTGTTTTTCCACCCTGTGTTTTTTAGTAATAATCCCCTCCAAGGTTACAGAGATATCATTTGTCAGGCAAGCCGACAGAGCTCTTTCTTACTATGGGATTACATAAGAGAACACAGGCTTTATTACCATTTTAGGACATATTAGCATTGTGGATTATTTCCATAGAGACTGAGCGCAGTGGCAGCTTTCACTCAGGGTTCCCCCATCCTTCCTCCCTCCCAACATCTTACTTTTTAAAAATGACATCCATTAGTGAAAAAAACAAGCAAGAAGCATCCTATGAAGCCTGGTCCATGATCAGTGTTGTAGGTGGAGGGCTGACACAAGTGCCAAGAGTGCACTGTAAGACTGCACTCAGGAGGGATTTCAAGGAGACGATGCAGAGCAGCAAGAAAGCAGACATGTCTTCTTCATCCCTGTTTGTCCACGTGCCTTCATGTGAGGCTAGGGAGGCCTGCTGCTCCTCCCTTGGTCATTCTTTGCCTGTGAAATCATGGCAGGTTAAGTCAATGCTTCATGTCTCAATTGAACAGTCTGTAAAATGGGGAGGGTAATTATGCTGGGGAATCCTGTTGGCCATGGTAATACATGAGACTGTCATTTATTCACAGCATCTTTCTGTGACAAAGGCCTGTCCTGGAACAGCTGTCTCATACTGGCTGTGCATCCTTTGAGCTGCCAGTAGAATAGGAAAATAGTGTGGAGCATTGCTGTAAATAGATGAAATTGCACATTCCTCCCTGGGAAAAGCATCTCGCCATACTTTTTAAGTCCTGCATTTCTGATGTGTGCTGTAACCAGGCTGTCTGGGATCTCCTCCACAGATGGACTTGCAGTGGATATTTTTAGGTCTTTCCTCTTTTTCTCAAAACTTATGGGGAAACAGAGGTGTTCTTCTTGAGCAAGTCTAAGGGATCACTGAACTATAAAATTTGGAAACTGATTTCCTCCTCTTGGAGGTGCCTCTGCTACAGCACAAAGTGTTGGCATATCTCATGGCCTGGCAGACATGGTAATGGGAAATATTTGGCCTTCAGATGTGCTGGGGGTGTCTGTTACATCAAGGGGTTCATCATGAACCTTAAAATGCATTGTGCAAAGCTGATAGACACAAGTGCAAGGCAGGTGCCAGCTCACTTGTCAGTGACCAGTCTTCATGTCTGGAAAGGAGTCTTTTGTTTCACTTCTTCCTGGCCTTTTCAGGGATCATAAGTCATCTAATTAGTGTTTCTTCTCCTGATGTTGCTCATATATAACCAGTAACATGAAAGTTGAACTAGACCTGAGCATCTCCCAGTTTAGGGAGCACCTGCAGTGCTTGCACTGCAATCATATGTCACAACTGTCCCCCAGGGCCAGTCTTACAAGACAGCAGAGAGCTAACTTGTGTCCAAGAAAAGAGGCTGCTGCTCTGTTTCTTGGATGCTTCTGTCCAGACCCATGCTCTGGTGTGTGCATGTACACGCCTCTTCCCTGCCAGTGAAATCAGTGGGATCCAGGTAGCAAATGCACTCCTCTGCAGAAGAGGTGCTTTCTACAGGAGAAGCAAGAACTAAATAAAAAGTCACTCAGGATCAGTCATTCTTGAGTAACTTGCTGAAGGAATGCAGGGAATTTGAGGTTGTTGGAGACGTGTGGGAAGGTATTGTTTGGTTCTGTGATGGCTGCAGTAGAAACTCACATGAATTCCTGGATGGCCACATACTAGACAGTTACAGGAAACCAGGCTTCAGATACTCTGCTAAAGAAGCTTTTGATTCCTGTTTGGAAGAATAAATTTAACGAGAGCACTGAGAAAGTAGCTGTCCTGTGGTGACCCTAGCAATTGTATTGTTTCAGTGCTTTATCAGCACAGCGCATCCTTACCTGGGATGTTACTCTGAAAACCTTGAGCTTTACCTGTAGGCTAATTGCACCAGTGTTGGCTTCTTTTTTGTCATTTCAAGAAATTGGTTTTATTTTTTTGCCCGTGAATAAATATTCTCTTTGCTGCAGTAGAGAAATGGGTCCAAGAGAGGAAAAAGAAATAAAGTGAAGTTTTCATTTTTTGTGACCTGCTTAGATTTACCAACTTTATGTTCACTCATGGACCAATCTCATGTTTTCTTCTCAGCAAAAAGGGCCTAAAGACCCTTTAAAGCCCTCAAGAGATACAAGTTTCTAGCTAATGATTTATGGCTGTGTAAGTAACAGGATGCTTTACTCACACAAAGTAGAAGAGGTTTGGATCTTTAAAGATTTTTGGTTGGACTTCTCATCCAGTCGTAGGACACTTGTTGGCCAACAGAAAGTGCCCTATGATCTTTGCCTTCTATAGAAGACACCAGGTGTGATGTTTAAAAGACTGAGTCTCTCAGTCCTTAGAGAAGTGCATTTACAGAAATGCTTTGTAATCTAAGATATCTTATCCTACCAAAGTGTGCCACTACAGCAGACCACAGCAAGGCAAACTTGTTTGTGGGAAACAGCCTAAGGAAAAGCTATTTTGGCTGGAATAAAAATCTCTGTGTGTTCTACTCTGAACTGGTACAGCCTCACCTTGAGTATTGTGTGCAGTTTTGGGCACCACAATAGAAGAATGATATGAAGCTGTTAGAAAGCATCCAAAGGAGAGCAATGAGAAAGGAGAAGGGCCTTTAAGGGAAGCTGTGTGAGGAGTGGCTGAGGTCATTGGGTCTGCTCAGCCTGGAGAAGAGGAGACTGAAGACAGATCTCATTGCAGTTACAACTTCCTTGTGAGGGGAAGGGGAGGGGCAGGCACTGATCTCTTCTTTGTGGTGACTGGTGACAGGACCCAAAAGAATGGTCTGAAGTTGTGTCAGGGGAGGTTTAGGCTGGCTATTAGAAGAAGATTCTTCCTTCTGATGCTGGTTGGGCTCTGGAACAGGTTACAGCACCAAGCCTGGCAGAGTTCAAAAAGTGCTGGTGGCTGGAGAGCTTACCCAGAGATCTGGCTTTCCTTCAGTTGAAAACAGGACAAAGAGAAAGAGTTTTCTTAGGTGAAATTTGCTACAGTTCAGAAAAGAATTGTTCTAGGATGTTCCCATCAGCCTGTGGAAATCACTAGGGAATCCTTGAAGTATCAGATCCTAGACACGCTGCTCTGCAGGGCTTAGGGCAAGCACTTTTCTTCATGGCAGCAACACCAGCATCCATACACTGCAATACCTTGGTGTGATTCTTGAAGATTTTTGGTATTTGTGGATGGACTGCAAGGGTTCATGCCTTGAACTGAATGATTGAGGGAGCAAACCTGCAGGCCTATGCAAGGGGCTGGCTGCATTTCTCATACAAACAACAGGCGCTCTTCCAGGAGCCTCAGAGAAGGGCGCACATCTGAACTGGGCTGACTGTGGAAATTACTGGTATCTGTTTATTTAGCTACTGCAGAAGCAGAGTAGCAGATAAATAAAATGGAGAAGAACCTTCTTTCTACCACAGCTCCAGGAGTTCCTTCACCTCATACTTGCTCATTCATGTGGCACAAATCAATTTTCCTTGTTGGTTAGCTAGATTGCATCTGGAGAACTGCAGGGAGATGAGCAGGCATCGCTTCTGTCTCTTGTGGTCCTCAAATGCTCTTTGAGCAAAGTTCTGACTGCAGATTCTCCGGTGTCTGCAGCTGCTGAAGATGAAGGAGACATCCATCTCAAACCCTACTACCCTGTGTCTTGCCTAAGACATCTGCTAACTTTGGAAACCTCTGAAAATGATTGTCAGTGATGGAGGGTGATTCACTTGAGGCAGTCCCATTAACCTCCATCAGAGCCCATCCTGCCCAGGGGCCCCATGCACACCAACTACTGCCTTGGGAGCAAAGGGTGTAACTTAATTTTTGCTTCTCCTTTTTTTGTTTGATAAATCCCTCACCAAAGTAAGTGTGCATGAGGGCTTGGAGTATGTTAGATGGGCTGCACTGAAGGCTGTTTCCTGTGTGGAAATAGCACAGTAAAGCTGATGTGTCCTAGCTGCAAGGAGCCTTGCATGGCATGTGGACAGGATTGTTCTTTTTTATAAGTCATCAGACTGTGCCGGCACTAGGCTCCAAAAAGACTATGGTAACAGCCTAATTTTTCTTTTTCTGCTCTCATGGCTTTAAGAAATTGAAAAAGAAAGAATTAGTTGAGGGGCACCTGGTTATGCAACCGTCCTGTGGGTGTGTTGGTGTGACCCCTTTGTGACTCATGATATACTCTGAAAATTTAGAGAAGTTTACCCAAAATGAAATTCCTTATCTACTTACTTTCTGTGGTCCTGCCTTCAGTTCCAGAATGGGAGGCCTCTCAGGGACCATAGCAACCACTGTGGAGCAGTTTTGCTTATCTGCTCCAAAGAATGGTGGTTGTGATATTAAACTCCTTGTGCCTGTGTTGTATTGAACCCCCAGTGTTCTTAAAAATTGCCTTTCTTAGACACCTGTCCTTATTTAGGGCTTTATATGAGCATTGCATGTATGGTGCATTTGTACTCATCACACCCCTAAGAGTTGCTTCATTGATTCATGCTTCACTCTGTGAAATGAAGATAATTATTCATCTCCAGGCATATTATAGGGTATTTGGTAGTCTGAGTTTCACTCTGCATGGGCTTGCCTCTACATTGAGGTCTTCTGAACTGGGCCTGATTCAATACCTTGGGAAGGCAGTGTGACTGCTCTTCCATGTGACTTCCAGAGTCATGTATATTGCTTGTAGAACAGAAAGGAGGAACCTGAAGATGAGCCTTCAGTCTGAGAAAAACACCCTAATTTCAGAGTTATCCTCTATTTCCAGGTAAACTGACACCAACATTTCAATTTATGGAACACAGTTAGTCTTCCAGCAAGAAGAAAATACCCTTTGACTTATTAATTGAGCACATGTAATGGTAGCAGCACAGGAGCAGTCATTCTTAATAATTATTTGCATAACAATAGCCTTTCTTCCATAGATCTCGCAAAGGTGGGCAAACATGAATTAATTCAACCTTGAACTACCCACATGGGAGGATGAAAAGTATCATTATCCACATGAACAGTTTCTCTGCATGATTTTACTAATTATAGTATAGCACTTAGGTGTTGTTATATGTGCTGTTTAAGAAGGTAAATAGTATTTTACAGAGAGAACCAAAGGTGTTTCTCACCCAATCAGACTCTTCCCAGCACTCACATTATGTTGTCTCCAGCAATGGGCAGATTTATTCTGGCAGAAGGTGAAGGAAATGGGCAGCCTAGGCAGAGCTATAAATAGGTGAAATGCTTTGCTTATGCCCCGCAGTAGTGGGCCTTTCAAAGAGGTGGATCAAGACAGTAACTCAAATTGCACACCCTGCACCATACCAGAACAGCTTCCACTTTCCTCTGTCGCTTGGAGGGATCTCATTCCTGATCCTAGCAAGGCAGTGTAATGCAACACTCCCAAAAAGGCTGTGCTGTCCCATTAGCACTGCCTTAAGATATAACCACGTTGATTCAGTGAGGTATGGGAGCACCTTCTGCTTTATGATGCTTTGAGCATTGGGGAATCAGCTACTGCCTCAAAGCCCTGGGGAAGTGCTACTGAAATACTTCCAGCTACCTGGGAGCCTGTGGGTATTCCTCCTTCCTGGCATCTGAGACTTCCAGCAAGGCCTGTGCTGTGCTTTTTTCCTGCTACGCTCATGGAAAAGAGCTGGCTCTAGGTTTTCCTGAGGACAGCCCAGCAACTGGGCATGGCGGTGTCTGAAATAAATATAGTTTTGGAGGAGAGTTCACTTCCCCTGAATTAATGCAGCCTGACACAGAGCGCAGGAGCATGTGCCATCTGGTCATATCTGCCTTGATTTTCTGAACAAGGGGGGGTAACCGATACTTTTATGAACTGTGCTTGCTGCAGAGGCGAAAACAGTAATCCCCTAGGTACTGAAAATGAGAGATGCTAATCTGAAATTAAAATGGGTAAATGCACACAGGCCCGGTAAGGTCGTGAAGATCAAAACCTTATTCTGAAAGGAAATGAACATTTTTATCTTGAGAAGCCTCAGGCACAGCCATGTAGTCCACAAATTTCATAGGAGGTGGTGGGGTAGCACACTTCTGTTGTGGAGTCAAGCTTGTTCCCTGCACATACAGGGTGTAATGAATTTTCTTCCTCATCCCACGATGTTGGTATGTTCTCTGCAGAGATTTCACTCCTCTATTACTTGTCCATGCCGCCTGCTCCACCCTGGGCCTGTTTTGCCATTGCCTTCTGATGCTGCTGTATAAATTGGGCTGGAATATGTCCCTCTCATTCCTCCTCAGCTAGAGAGCAGATATCTAATTCTACTCTTGCCTGCAGTCCTGCCGAGCGTGTAATGAAATGGCCGGGTTCCGTGGATTCTCCCTGGGAGGGGGTCAGAAACAGTCCAGCGGTGTGTCGTAATGCACGCTGGGATCCTGGAGGAGATCCTCCTCTCTTTCCTTGCGCTGCCATAGGAGCAGGGCTTTCGTGCTCACGGGTGATGGGTGAGGATTCTGCGCAAGCCACCGGAAAGTTCAAGGCAGCCACGTGTGCCCTGCGGCGATGGCTGCGAAGTCATGGCTGGCCGTGACTTTGGTACAGCATGGGCTCTTAAAGCCAGCCTTGATGGCCTTAATTTAGCAGATAATGGCTGGGTAACCCAGAGGCATGTGTAAGGCAGGAACAGAAAGTGTTTGCCTTGTTTTCCTAACAAAACTGTGCCCTGGCTGTGTGCCTTTCAGACTTTCAGCCATCACCATGCAGTACAAAATAATGTTGAGGGCTCTGAAGCTTCTCTGCAGATCAGGTGAGGCTGGCCTGCAGAGCCACCAAGAGCAAAGAGGGCAGCAGGGAGGTGGAAAAAAGCTGCTTTCATATGCAGCAGAGCACTGAGGGAATCTGTCAAGGTGGGGAGTGATATGCAGGTAATAACTTCCTCTACTTGCCTGAGGTTTGCAGTGCCTGAACTGCTCCATGATAAAACCTGTCACCCTTTCACATATGCTTGGAATGAAACAGAGTAATGGGCTAACAGAGACCAGCAAAATCGGGGTGCACAAACAGCAGATGTGGTCATTGCATTTTTTCTGGGAGTGTTTGCACGCATTCATGGCCAAAGCCTCTGTCATCCTGGAAATCGTCACCACTTTTTTTTTTTTCCCCTCCCAGCTCGGGGTATTTTGTTTGCTGCCGTTAGATCTTCCCTTGGAGCAGTGGGTTCAGCCCCTCGGTGAGTGATGGGTACAGAGTGCACAGAGCAGCGTGCACTGCTTGGTGTTGGGGCCAGCACCAGTTCATGTGGATGTGAGGGCAGCAGGAAGGACAAAAATTGGAGGCGTGTTTTCTGTATGGTTATTTCAAGGAGAATATTGCAGCTCCTTTGGCCAGGAAAGATATGTGGGGAGAGGATATTTTCCTGTGGTATCTTGGTTGTCCTTTTTCCCTGATGAAAAGCAGAAGCAGTTCCTTGATGTATTCCTTCCATTCTAAGATGTAGTAAAACTTGCCTGGCTTTTTAGGGGGAACTGCATTGCAATGTTTGGGTAACATATGTGTGAAAGTTTATCCGGCCTTCAAAATCCAGTTAAAGGGGCAAGACAGGTTTAATTCATGACTGAGAGATTTTGGCTCAGAAACATTGGTTACTGGAGTGCTGGACTCTAATCATCTGTGCAAGGGGTATGTTTCTGTTAAGACACTGTATTTGTTTCTCTCCTGTCCCCCTCCATCTTTTCTCCTGGAAAGAAGATACCTCCAAACTCCGGGAACTTAACTCTTCTCTTTCCCATTTTTATTTCTTTAACTCCCAACCTTGGTTTTGTTTCTGGACCAGAATGCCCAATACAGTCATGCAAAGGTCTTTTATTTATGTTTGGCTGGGAGCTGACCAGATGCCCCAGCCTGTGAAATAATCACCATCTGTTGATTGTAATTGCAAGGCAAAAGCCAAAAGCCTGGAAGGTTTTTTCAATGATGTATTCAAAGAACTGCAGCTTGACTTTTCTGAATAAAAACAAAAGCTTCTGCTTTGGTTCAGATTTTTTTTTTTTTAATACCTCCCCACATGCTGAATGCCTATGAATAGCTCTGCTACTCATTCCCTCCTTATCAGAAGCAATTTGGCTTTGAGCTTTCTGGGTTTTTTCACTGCTGTCTGAGAAGGTGGCATCACTGCTGTGCCCTGGTACATTGCGCCCATCATCTGCAGCTTGGCACTTTGGTGGGGAACACACTTGTCTGAGGCCCCCCACACACTGAGTTTCTTCTCTCCCTTTTTTTTTTGTCTCTCTGACATCCTGCCATTCTCACATCAGTCAAAGCTGTCTCTGGGGAAGAAGGACAATGCTGAATACTGCAGGTGCAGTGAGAATCAATAATTCATTTAATCATAAATTAATAAATGATGATGCTGCTTGGGGAGAAGGGGAGGTAAAGAAAGAACATTAATAAAGTGGTTTCCAGATCAATTCCACAACTCTGAGAGACTGAAGGAAGGCTCCAGAGGGCCTGAACTTGGTAATTGTCAAGATCTGTAGGAGTCCCTCAATACCATCGTTGCTGTTGCTTGGGTTTAATTCAGTAATACGGCTGCTGTCTGCCCCCTCTCCTGTGGAATTTGGAGGACGCAGAACTTCGGCATTCGCAGGATACAGAGCAACATGCCTCTGGGTGGGGCAAGTGAGCCGTATAGAAGTTTTTCTGCCTGCTGGATGAGAGCATTGCAGTTCCTCAAGTGCTTCTGTCAGGCACTGAGAGGAAGGCAGGTCTTCACTCCTAGCCCCCACAAGAGCTGAGCTTGCTTCTCTGGGACCACGGGGTGCAACTGAATGTTGTTCCCGTCGGGTGACCTGGGAACACTCAATGCTGTGCTGCATCTGGCCCGTCCCAAAATACATGGTGGCGAATACATATGTGCATCCCATCTGCTTGACACTGCAAGGCATATGAAGGCAGGGCAAGCCAGGATTTAGCCATCAGAAAATGAGGAATAAATTTAATAAGGACGTTGAGTGTATTAACCTCCAGAAGACTTCTCTCAGACAGGCAATGCCTATTTGTTCCAGTAAGTGGGCAAAGACTTCCCAAAGGACTCCATTCTGTAGTAGTGGGTATAATGGGTGGCCAAATTTGTCACAAGCTGCCACCAAGCTGCACATTTCTCTCCGGTGTGCTCTGTCCTTCCCTGTGCCAGCAGTAGTGCAGACCTTTCACAGCAGCTCAGCTGAAGGCCCTCAGGGCTGCTGAGCACTATTACTCATGTTTTCTCCTTCATTGGCTCTTAAGTAACATCTGACATGGGGGTTGGATTTGGCTTTTTGAAAATATGTACAACCCCAAGGATGTTTCTCATGCATTAAGTGCTCTGTGGGTGTACCTGCAGTTTGAGCTGACTTAAAATTCTATGAGAGATGAAAATGTTTATTTTTATCATTGACTAGGAGAAGAGGTCAGGTCTGTTTATGCAGCATGCTAGTACTTAGAGAAATTCAGGAACTGTGCCCCTCTCCCAGCCCTTCCGATGGTCAGCAGGCATCTGGAAACATGAACTCCCTAGGGGCAGGAGGTCTTTCTATGTATCTCTATGTGACTGTATTGTGGTAATGAATAGTGGAATTAGAGCCTTAGTATCTCTTTTATGTAACCACGCATGTAGCAAATGGGCATTAGATTAGCCAGAGCTGCTCAAACACCCAGCAAGGCTGTTTTGCCCCAGCAGTGGTTTGAATTTTGCCCAGTGCTTGTGAACTGGGTAAAGCCTCTGATTTTCCTAGAAGGAAGGAACAAATCGATGCAACTGAGGGTGCTGCTGTAGCTTGGGAGCTGGCATCTCAGACAGTGCAAAGGCTGGGAGACAGGGAGAGGATCTCCAAAATGCTCTCTCTGGATGCAGTAGTATCTGTTTTCTGTGTTCCTTCTTTCCCTTTTGTTATTTCTGATTTAAACTGATTCAGAAGCAGAACAAGGCCAACCTATTTCCTGGCATAAGGTCTACTTTTTTTTTTTTCCTGGTTTAATCTCATAACTCCTAGTTATTACCTCCTCTCACTCTGCAGTGTTCACCTGCATCAAGTGTATCTTACAGTTTACTACCTTAGGGTTGTTCCTTAATAAACTGTATGCATTTGGCCCTCCTTAGTCTTCTGTGTATATTCTTCCATGTCTGTTTATCAATCAGCTCTGATTTTTTTCTAGTTTGCTGTTCATCTATTGGTGATGAGGAAAAAATGATGGAATTGACTGAATGAATCCTTGGACTGGTTGTGTCCCTCCCTTCTTCCCTTTGCTGTGTTGAGATGCACCTCTGCTTCCCTCTCAAAATTGCAAGAGCCTGATTTGCTAATGTAGCACATCAAGATTTTATTATTTGCTGCTTTTCTGTAACCTCACGTTTCAGGGAATGAAACCGTTTCTGTGCTTTCTCCCTTCTGCTGCGAATCCATCTTTTAGATTACTGCTCTCCAGAGACATTAACTGTTTTCTTTTTTTTGTATTGATGGGTTCAGTTTGTGGCTTTGATAAGTCCAAATGCAATCATCTTCTGTCCCACTCATGCTACTCTCTGCTTTAACTTTCAGACCATTGCCCTCACTTGTTCAATTTTAAGGAGCTATGTGTCCATTGACGCCCTCTTTCTTTGTCTTCCATTATATTTGCAATTTCTCTGTGGGGTGGCAGCTGCAAATTTCATGGACAGTTAGTGTTGTTTTCCTGTGACACTGGTTTAATAAGGTCACCATGGATGAAAACCCATTGGCATGTCATTTGTCATTTCCCAGTCCAACAAAGCATATTTTACTTTGGTACCACTGACCAGTTTTTTGATCCATGGGCTTTTGGTTCCAGCCGGGCAGTGTCAAATCCTTCAAATTCTTGAAACTTTAAATTCTCCAAACTTCAAATTCTCTTCACTGCCTTTCCTCTGTGTGCTAATTGTGGATGTGTATTAAAAAGCAAAAGATTTTTACTTGTGTATTTCATGTGATTTTATTCTTTAGATTCTAATGACCCTATATATTTGTTTCATTATTTCACTAAGGCTAAACATTGACTTAGAATTAAATATTGCAGGCTCTATTCTGTATTGAAAATCTTTATTGTGTTTGCTTTTTGGCTGGTTTTGTGGAACCTCCCTAGCTCAATGTAAATTGTCAGATTATTTGTCACCGAGATAATACGTTTGTCAATGCCCCACCATAACAAATTGGGCTCCTGATCCTGCATACATTTATGCAGGTGCTTATATGTACAGATTGCCTAATGTTCAACCCTGCATTCTGTTCTGTTGATGTGAAAAATGCTTTTAAAAAATGTCTCTGTCTTTTCTAGATTAAGTTCTAGGATGTTGCTTGCTTTATTTCATTTGTGGACATATAATTCTTCAAGTTCTTTTTGTTTCTGCTTTTATAAACTTGCTTTTTCCCCTTTTTCCCAGTCCAAATTCCTCTCTTTATTCTTATGGCTAGAGACAGATTTAAAGAAGCTGTTCAACCATTTCTGAACTATTCATTTCATCCTCATCCTCACTTATTAATGAACCCACCTTCTTTCTGGTGCTGCTTCTCCTCCTGATGAATTTGTAAATCCCTTCTTATTCTCCTCAATGCCTTAGGCAACATAAATTCATTTGCCTCTTTTTTTTTTTTTTTTTCTTTTTCCCCTTTCCCTTATCTCTTCCCTGCATCCTTAACTGGCACTGTATATTCTTGTTTAGTCACAACCCCTGCTCCCATTTGCAGCACAGGAATTTCTGGTGATTTTCTTAATGAAAAGGCATCGATAGGAAAACACCATGCTGTACATTATCATATGATCTGAAATGTTTCATTAAAAGTTGTATGTTGTGGAGCTTTCTCAGGATCAATTGATGTTGCTGTCACTGCATAGCAAAGCCAGCATTTTGGTTTAAGCATTTTTTTGCTAAAATTTGAAACTGCTCACCATGGCTTGAGCAGGGCAAGACAGGAAGCTGAGCAAATGGGAATTCCACTGCTTTCTGAGTGATTTTATGCACTACGCTGTGTTGAGTGCTCATTACAAGAGCTGCTCTCCTTCTCTGGTGGGAGATATAGAAAAAGCTCCCTTTTTAAGGGGAGTCCTGCTAACCCAAAGTGTGAGGCGGAGGTCTGTGAGGGTTTGGGCCACTTGCTGCCCAGGAGAAGGCACAGAACTAAGAGGAAAACTTGGCTGAAATACTGAGTGATTGTAAAAGGGGAAAAGAGGCAGGAGGCCTTTCCATCCTTCCAAGCTCCACTTCAAGACAGATTGGCAACAGTGCCATGCTTGAAAACAGGCATGGTGGTGTCTGAGCTCCATCAGCATGTTGGGCCAGCAGAAATGTCCCACGACCTCTGTGACTGCTGCTACCAGAGATGTCAAACCTGCCTTGGGCAGCAAGGCAGGAGAATGTCTGGTGAAGGAGTTTCTGCATGAGATCTGGGAACAAATAAATATGGAGGCTAAATTTAGAGGCTCATTAGAGAAGACCTATTCAGCCAAGGCTGAATAGGATGTTATGACCTGTAAAAATGCCTGTTGCTCAGCTCATGAGAATGGGGCTGTACCACTGACCTGCCTTACGACCTCAGAAAAGTCTCTGCCTACGTTCAGTTTCCAATCTCTTAAAACAGGGACAGTGATACAGGGTTACAGGGCTTTAGCCAACTCCCAACTGTGAAATGTTCCAAAAAACTGGGCAGAAATGGAAGTGTTTCTTTATTTAGGGAGTCAGAGTAAAGCTTTTTGTGGGGCAGGGCAGGAAGAAGTGGATTGTATTTCGTGGTTTCCACCACATCTTTTTGGGGTGTTCTGACCCACCTTTCTCTCTCACTTCCTCCCTTTGAGGATGCCATGGAGAGCAGCTTTGCATAAGCAGAATATAATGAGATCATGAGTTCTCATGTGACTCTGAAACCAGAAGCCATTCTGTCTTCATCTTCCCAAATCATGGCATCCTTCACACCCTTCCTGGAGATGGACAAGTCAGGAGTCACGCAGGGTCCCGAGGAGGTGGAAAAAAAAAAAAGCAAAAGCACAAAATATGCTTAAAATTTGAGTTTACCCCCATAGAGGCATCCTTTTCCCATAGACCCACACATTCCCCCTTCTTCTGTGCCCCACAGTGTTGGGCTACATGAGGGCTGGGAGCCTGCCAGAGTTCTGGTCAGTATGCTGGTTGTTTTCTCAGAGGAAATGTCTTTTTGTTTACATGGGGGAGAGAGAAGCTTAGAGAAGAGACCTGGCACAGAGCAGTTGGGATTTGGTTAATCTGCTTAGAAATACATTAATCGGAGGATCAGATGCTGTCAACAATACTCTTTCCCCTCACTCTCTTCCCCCTTTCAGTACCTTCCTCATCACTGCTCCCACTGAATCCTAGTCCTCACCCTCCTCCGTGCAACTCTCATCTCCCCTGCTGTGAATGCCAGGGAGTAATGAAGGACAAGGAGATTAAAGCAAAATTAACAAATAAAATATAAATCCTAGACCTAAATGAAAATTAAAAATGGGTATTCAGCTGTTTATTTATTTCCCTAAAAATAGCCTTGTACCCCAGCCAAAATAAATGTAGCCAGGATTTCCCTGGGAAATTCTGGGGAAAACAGTCAGGTTTCAAAAGATGAACAACTAGTGGAAATCGTGTCTGTCTGCTTTTCCCTTCGATTCCATCCGTATGCCATTATCATGGCATTATGACAGTGACTGGAGAAAGGACTACTCCAACCCTTGCTGCCTTCAGCAGAAACTGCAGGCACTCAGCCTCTGGCTATCATCTCTTGTCCAAAGATGGGCAGCCATAACTGTCAGCAGTCATAATTTAGGGGGTGTTGTGATTAAGACTGGAGCCAGGCAGTTCAGTTTCTCTTTGGATAGTTGGGATGATAATAATACACACAAGAAGATTACCTGTATAGGGAGAGGAGCTCTGAAAGAAGTTGTCACTCTTAGTGGCACATTGCTAAACATCTTGTTTTTTTTTTCCTCTGGTGAATTGGAAAAGAGGCTCAAAGGTGGCATTCCCTGACTACATTTGGCTGAGGCCAAATTTGTTGCTTTCTGCGCTTTTTTGTTGTAGAATTACTGTTGTCAGAGGAGTTTTTGTTCTACATGCACTGTTTTCTTCTAACATTTTTGTTTTATGAATTTTTCAAGAAAAGCACAAGAAAAAAAAGGCATTGCAGTGAACAAACTATCAGTACCAACTGGGAGATAAAGAAAGAAGATAGCAACTGCTATCTACTCTTAGTATTTGTTTTGCATGCACAGACTTCTATATTCCTGGGTTTTGTTCTCAGATGCGCAGTACTCTATTTCATTCTCTGTATGAAGGTATAATCATAGGCAATGCAGGATATGTGGTGTAGCTTGCTTAATTTCAAGGAAAACATTTCAATTCAGGGATCTCCTGACCTCTGAGCCATTATTTTAACAGCATTACAGTTGCATTAATTTCAGAGATTTTGCAATCCCATGTTAATCCACATTCCACTGAAGCCAGTACACAGACAGACACCCATTGTCTTAAGATGGGGTTGGTTCAGGTCATTACTCTTCAGATTGTGCTATGGGAAAGAATGAGAATAAAGGGAAGGATGCAGTGGTTATCATAGCTCAGCTTCTTTTTATGTTTTCATGGGTGAAGTAAAGGCTGTCTTAGAAAGAAATGAGGTGGTAAATATTTTTACAGAATTGGGTTTGGGGTTTTTTTTTTTTTTTCCAGAAAGAAGGAGGCATGAGGAGAACACAAGGCTGCTGCCTAAGGGTGCAGCAGTACTTGCCCCAAATAGGAACAGAACATTTTGGCCACAGAGATCTCAGTGCATTATCTGTTCAACAGGAAGATGTGTCCTTGTGCCAGTTCCCCTTCTGAGTTCCCTCATGCTAGAACACGGCACTGAAGAAAAGGTGAGAATTCATCCCTGATTCTCTTCAGTGTGTTTTAGAGGAAGATCCAAAGGAAACAGCACTGTTTATATAGACATATGAGGAGGTGCACTCAGCTCTTTGAGGACATATGAACCCCATTAAAGTTGGTGAACCCCATCTCTGCTTGGCCTGCCTGCTATATTTCCCCAGCCAATGTGACCCACCTGCCAGCTAAGTGTGGCTGCCAGGGTGGGTGGTGGTGTCTGCTGGCTGTGTCCTGCAGGTCCTTTGTGCAGGCCTCTTTTTCCCAATGTGTTTGTAGTGCTGATCTCCTGAACTGGACTATAGTGTGGACCCTTGGTGCTCTGGGACAACACCTTCAAAAGATCTGGGCTTGAGCGTTGGACTAACAACCAAAAAGTGGTCATAAGACTTCCCTGAAGGCTGAGTCCAAACCTGCCAGTAAGGGAGAAATACTGAATTAGCATGGTCACAAATACCTGTGCCTTGACTTCCTGCCAGCAAGAGGGAGATAAGGATCCAATAAACCTGTCAGAGATGTGTATCTTGGACAGCAGCCCAACACACATGAGGTACTCTATTGCTCCTGGTTGGGAGCTGGGGCTTTGATACCTACTGGTTGAGATTATAATACTGAACAAGTGCATGTAGGGATTTTGTCTGTCTGGGCAAAGGAGGGTATGATAACATTGCTGCTTCTATTTTGTTCAACATAAGTAAGAGTCAGAGGGACTGCAGTAGCACAGATCTTGCTGTGAGCAGCTGTCAGGAAAGTACACAATGTCCTTTCAAATGTGGCATTTTTGTTGGTTTTAACATGCTACTTGCATTAAACCTAGTACAGACACATGCTGTGTCTGCTGAGGACAGATACTTGTGGGTTTGGAGCTCGCCTATATCTCAAAAATGTTGTGGGGAGCTGGTACATTTTTTTTCTTGGCAGGTGCTTTCTTAGCCATGCTTTTTCTGTCTGACAAAGCAGTGTCATCCACTGCTTTTTCCATCCTCTTCATAGCAGTGGCTTTGCTGTGCCTTGCCTCAGGCCCCATGATGGGGCTGCTGGTTGGAATTTGGGTTGCAGCAGACATTCTGAGAAAGAAGCCCTTCAATGAGGAATCTTTTCCCCTGTACCTTGTCCCTGGAGGGTCATGAAGGAGGTGTGAAAGAAGAGTTGCCTCCTACCAGTCTCTTCCCCGGCCCAGGGTGTTGCCATTGACTTCCTTGCTCATAGCCAAGACCTGACAGAGCTCACAGCCTTATGTGCTCCTTCTCAGGCTCAGTGTTGTGTGTTGGTGTAGATGTGTGTTGCTGGGCTGAGAAGGGAATTTGGAAGCACTGGGGTGGTTGTCCCCTCCAGCATGGCTACATACAACATATGCACTATTGCTGAACAAGCTGCAGGTCCCTGGAGAAAGAGGACTTCCTAGACATCTTTTTTTTTTTCTGTGACCTCCTTCACAAGTCCTGGAGACTGTCTCTACAGTTGAAGCATGCAGGAGCTTGAGATCTTGGGACACCTTTTTAGGCCAGTGATATGTGGACTGTAGTCTGGGACACAGGTGAGCACTATGCAGGTACACTCTAATAAATAGTAGAAACTCAGTGGTTTCCTTCAGTCACTCTCCAAAAATAAGAGTGGATTGTGGGCCAGAAGTTCAGGCACCATGATTCTGGTCTGTGTGCTGCTTAGCAAAGTAACAGGCTAAGTCTCAGTCAGCCCTATGCCCTGCATTTAAAACTGCCTGAGATGGAGTTTTCTCGGCCTCCGTGGAGCAGTTTGTTACAGAGCTTTGCTGTTGTCACAGCTAGATAGCTAGTCAGAGATCCCACTGCAAATTTTGTTGCTAATAAAGATGATTGGTGGGGAAAAGAGAACTATTTTTATCATGCAAATTAAAAGCATACTACATTTATCTTTTAGCGTTTTTCTATCTATTTTTCTTCTGTTTCTTTTCTGTCCCTTTGATGTATCTCCCTATCTCTATCTCATTTCCTACCTTCCTTCTTCCACGATTATCACTTTCTCCTTTCCCAGGGAGCAAAAAGAAGCATCTGCTGTGCTTTTTGAGTTCCCACTTAATCCTGCCTGATCTCCCATTATTAGAAGGCTCCTTTCCCTCTGGTACCTTTACGCTTGGTACGGATGAGTATGGCAGAGCCCTGCAGAGGGTCCTGTGCTTTTGGGATGCTTCCCAGGCAGTGCCTCCAGCCCCATCTCCTTCCCCACTCAATCCAAACAGCTCGTGCTCAGATGCTAATGTTATCACTCATTTCTTCCAGCGTGGTGATGCCTGGAGCTTTCAAATATGTTCATTAATTAGGCCTCCTGGGGTGTACTCCCGGCTGACCACTCTATGTGCGTATGTGGAGCTGGCGGACGGGAGGAGAGGGCATGCCTGGCTCTGGAGCATACGCTGTGCATCCTGCCGGTTTGCCGGCTTGCTTTAACAGTTGGTCATTCCTTAAAGCCTCATCCCCCTGCAGAAGTGGAGAGAGCCTGGGATGCCTTGGAGGGGCAAAGAGACGCAATCGAGTTTGACAGGATTTGCACCACAAATTAAGTGCTGAATGTTCACGTTTGACACTCCAGTTCCATGGAGCTTTTGGGTAGCCCTTCACAGAGAAATCTGTCAGAAACCCAAGCATCCAGAAAGCAGGGGGAAAACCACTCTGCCACCTCCTGTTTTTCACTTCTCAGAGGATACAAAACACCAAATTGGTGCTGCATGGCCTTGTCAGCTCTAGTGCTCTGGGGAGGAAGGTACTGCCATGGCAGGGAGTGTGCACACTGCCCTGCCTCCACCCCCTGCCCCACGCCTCCATGCTTGGTGTTTCATTTTAGATGTAATGGGGATGTGGTGTCAGCACCACCATTCTTCTTGATCAATTAAACGAAAAAGTATGAACCAAACTCACGCAATTATGTTGAGCCAGGGATGTTCCTGCCAAAAGACTAACAGAAGCTTGGTTTCATTTCATAGATTTCCCATTTCCAAAGGTAGCTGTATTTTCTTCATCTGTCCTCTGTAGTTATGGATTATTGCTGTATGTGCTGTCTGGAGCAATGCTGTCTTCCAGCCTAGCAGAAGTGCTTTACTTCATTATTGTATTGCTTCCTAGAACCTGGAAAAGTCTTCACCTTTTTGTGACTTGGGTACAGAAATACATATCAGTAGGTTGTGCTATAATGAGAGCCAGGCAAGCAGTTCTAAAAAGCTGTTCCTTTGATGGAAGTCATCCCTGGATGGGCAACAGATTTGTGCCAGTCTCAGTAGAGCACAACCTCCCGCAATAGCATGTTGTCATTAGAGCTGAATTCCTTCCCTGTGGCCTGTGTTTACTGTCAACATACAGAGAATTACTGTGGCAGCATCGAAAGACAACTCCTTCTGAGTTTCTGTGGTTCTAGGATTTATCCAGTGTCTTTCTCGAACTCTTGGTTCCTCCTGCTCAGAGACTACTCTTGTCCTGCTGTATTGTTCTTTAGCCATTCCACACCCTGCTTAGAGATAAGCAAATTACCTGTGGAGATATGGGGCTCTTGCAGAAGCCTCTGGTGGGCAGCCTTTCCATGTATCTCTGTGGGGTGTGTGGTTTAAGCCATGCTGATTTACCTCCATAAGTAGCCATCAACTGTGCACTGTTGCATTTATTCCTAAATCCCCTTCAGCAAATGTTTTCCCCAGGGTCATATTCTAGCTTGCAACCTATCACTTTGAGTATTTACTGCTTTCAACCTCCATCTAGGCCTCAGGGTATGGTTTCTACTCCTTCCATCGGTCTCTCTGTTTTTTCTCCTGCTTTCTCTCCATACCACATGCCCAAGCAGCGCAAAACACCCGCAGGTTGAGAGGACACTACCCCAGTTCACAGCCAGGCAAAAAGAGTCAGGCAGTCAGATGTACTGCTGGGACAGCTGCTGAGGTGGATGGAGAGGTCAGAAGCTGTCCCTACTCCCCTTCCCCTGCCAGAGGTTGCCCTCAGTTCAGGTTGTCAGCATGGCCGCCTGCATTCTTGCTCTTTAGCCTGATCCTCTCAGTGTGACCTACGGTAGAAAAGAAATTGCTCTTACCTGTTAACCAGGATCTTTTTGCCAGAATGGTGTTGGAGACAGAGCTATTACACCAGCAGTTCCACTGGCAGGTCCGAGTGAGAGGCAGAGGGATGAGGAGTGAGAGGGATACTTACGCTCACCTCTGGGAGCAACCAGCCACAGGAGCAGGTATGGCCTCAGCACAAGTGGCTACCCCTCTTCTCACAGCAGGTAAAACTGCACAGCGCAGGATTCAAACCCACAAACACATTTTTCAGTGGCAGACTGGACTTTGATGAAGTAAGTTTTAGCTTTCTGACTTTAGGCTGATTTATCTTAGCTGGTTATTATGGAGTCTGAGAAGCAGCCTGCAACCCTTGAAAGGCCTGTGCACCAGAGGTTGGAAAACCCTCCACCACCAGGCAAAATCATGTTTATGTGAGTGTGTGCAGCAGCTTCTCCCTCACATTGCCATCTTTGAACTGGAGAGAGCTGGTGTGAGCTGTTGCAGGAGGCAAGGAAAGCAGGGCGGATGGATACTGTCGAAGGAAATTCAGGCTTATTATTCAAACAGATGTTCATGAATATATTTTGCCATACTTGCAGAGTTTTAATTGTAATCTGACTTGATGGGCACATGAGTTTAAAAGTAGAAGACTGAATTTATGGAAGGAGAGATGATTTGGAAGATGAACTACCAAGCCAGCGAGTGAGGGTTCATGTCTGGCTCTGTACAAGCATAGGCACATCACCTGGGCTTTTGCTCCTTGCCTCCCCTGGGTCCCAGGGGCGCTCAGATCCTGCTGGGAAAACATGTTGGCATCCTGAGCAGGACTACTTGTGCACTGAATTGTCTGTTCATTTATAGTTGTTGTTTTCTTTGCTTTCCACTGTTGGCAAATATTGTGGAGATTTGCCACATTTTATCCTCCTGCCAATCACTTCCCTGTCCCCAGGTTAAGGGCTCTCCTCCTTTACTCTTCTGCTTTCTCATCTTCCGTGGGAAGAAAACCTTTCTTGGCGGTACTTGTCCTGTGAAACCAGGTCTCTGTGAACTTATGGTGATACAATGACTTGACTGCCTGGTGAACAAGAGGAGAATCTGGGAAAGAAGCCAAAGTGTGATTCTACTACGGTGATTATTATTATTTCCATTAGCAACTATGGCAGGGAAAGTTATGATAAACAAGGGAGAAATAAGTGCGATTTGTAGGTGTTTAAACCTTTCTGTGCATTTTTTTAAAAAATTCATTTATTTTTCTCCCTGAATACAAGCAGTGATTTAAAGCTAGGAACGGATTGCTTCATTTTCACCTAGAGCCTGGTGATATTAGGGGGTACCCACATGTTGGGCAGCACAGTCTATTCATTCTCACACAGTGCCTATCACACAGCAGGTAGCAGTCTTGACTGCAGATGAGATGTCCTCTCCTCTGACAGCATCTGGAGGGTCAGAGAGGCATCAACACCTCCCCGAGGGGGACAGTCCCCTCCAAGAGCTGTGCTGGCTGCCTGTGCAGTGTCCTCGCCCAGGAGGTGTGCGGGCAGCGCTCACCTCGGCTGGCACCATGGTTCATCTGGCGTGGGCCCAGCTGGCTGCAGGTGAAGGCAGCCTCCTGAGGATGGTCTCAGGGGGAGGATTTGGACAGAGATGAGCCTGAGAGTGCAGAAAAGAGCGTAGGAGAGAGGCTGTTCTGTGATGGCAACTGCTGGCGTAACTGTGCTGAGGCAGCTGTTAAAGACAGTTACGCTTTAAGAGAAAGTTTTACCCCTTATGGTAAACGACATGGTAGCACGGACTCTAGAGATGGAAACCTCCTGCTCAGTCTCCTGCAGAGCTGTTAGGCAGCAGCTGGTAAGAGAGCCATGGCTCCAAAAATACTTGTGGAAACTGCAACAGCTCTGCCTGGTCCCTTGGTTCCCCCTCTGGGCAAACAAAAAGGAGCAAAGAAAAGTAAGTAAAATTGAGGGCTCAGCCTTTCCCAGCTCTCGGGAACCACAAGTAGGTTTCTCTGAGTTTTAAGGATACCTGGGGAGAGCAGTGAGTACCTGCTCTTGGCTTCAAGAGAGAAGAAAGAGTTTGGGGAGACTTCTTTATGCAGAGTAGCACTGATCTGAGCTTTTAAAAATGCAGTAGACTTGTAAGTGTTCCAAACTGTGAGATTTTTGAATTAATTTTTAATCCACGGTTTAACATTAAAGATTAATGTGTGTTTCAAGTTTCAGAAAGGGAATTTACCCCTGAAAGGCTAAGACTTTCTTCAGTGGCTTCTTATGGTTTTGTTCTATTTTACCTTTTCTTTTTTTTCTTTCCTTTTTCTTCCTGCTGGGTGCATTAAAAAATAATAATAATAAAAAAATTTGAAAAAACACCCTCCCCCCCAAACAAACAGCAAACAAAAAAAAACCCCAAAAACAAAGGAAAGGGAAAACCCAACACACAGGCTGTGCTTGGGGAATTTTCAACTTGTTAAACCAGTGTCCAATTGGGCTCTTTCATATTAATGCTGCTCTGTGTGCTCTTAGACTTGGCAGGAGAAACAACATCTGTGTGAAAAACTGAGCCAGCTGTGCAGAAAAAAATGTTAGTTCAGAGCAGTTGTGTACTTTGCTACTTGTGCATAAGCAACTTCTTGCATCTGTTACAGAGGGAAAATTTGCAAAATGTTTTCCTGAGACTTCTACTCTAAAAGACAAGGGAAGCTTGTAGCAGTTTTATGTCTGCAAAAGTTAGCAGCTGTTGTAAAAGGGAATTAAGGACATCATGGGAAGGGAAGAAGAGAGGGCAAGCATAAAATCAGAGGGCACTGTGAGGCTTGGTCATCCAGGGTTAACTCTCAGATCTTGGCATCAGAAGATAAGGTGATAAGGAGGGAGGTGCTTTGTCAGGTACAGCAACAGGAGCATCTGCATTTGCAGTCTCCTTTCTGCATTTTCAAGCATGTTATGATTGTACTGCTCAAGTGGTTTGGAACATTTTATAAACATTTGATAGTTCCTAGAGGGTGCCTGCTTTGTGCCTCCCAGCCTGGAATGCTTTGGGCCAGGGCTGCTTGCAGAAGATGTTTGCTCTTAGAATCATGTTGGCCTCCAGTGGAGCTGAACATAGTGAACCTTCTTGGTTACTCTTTTTTCTCCTTGATAAGTTGTGTGTGTGTGTTAATTTGAAATCAATACTAATACTTGGTACAGTGGTGGAGAGAGTGATTAATAGGCAGAGCAAGGCCCATGAATCATGTTCTAAAGTCCTGTTCCTGTCTCGCCATTGACCTGCTGCATGGTGTTTGGGTGAGTTATATCCTCGCTCCATCTTGGTTTTCCTCACTGCAATATGGAGACTCTGCATTCCTTCCTGGCATATTTTAGAGCTACTAGTGCAGCTTTCTGGGTTTGAGTTTTTCAGCATGACGCTGTGTACACAGCTAGAGTGCCAGGGGGCTGGAAGTGGCTGGAGGGGAAAGTGCACAGCATTTGGGAAAAATCAGGCTCAGTGATCTTGGCTTGGATGCTTAGAGCTGCAGATGCTCCAGCTCCGGGTACACTATGAGCAGGGAGAGCCTCTCAGCTCTGGGATGTGTTTCTCTTTGCACCCTGTGCTGGCACATACCAAAAGGACACATAACAGATGGACAGCAGATTTGTATTAATCTGGCTGTGTACATTTCATCTGTTGGTCCTGCTTCTGACATACAACGTGGGAATGATTAGCCCAAATGACTGGAGTGTTGGGAACTGATCTATAGTCAGCAACACTTGTGCCAGAGCTTTGGGTTTTGGTGTAGGCAGGTTGGAAAGATTGCGCTTCCAGAGGGCAGGGAGAATGGAGTGACTCTCCTTCTGGGAAAGGACTGCAAAGTGCTTAAATAGATGTGCTGCTGTGGCTTTTGAGTGGAAGTCTCTGTGCCTGACACACTCCCCTTGAGCCACATGGGGACCAAACTTCACATGGAAATATCTACAGCTCCAGCACTCTGGGTGTTCCCATGAGACGATTGTGATGGAGTTGTTTGTAGCTAAAGCAGGTAATAATCTGGACATTTATTCCAGGGAAGTCTTAATGTACCATCTCTCTTTCATTTCACATCATAGTGAGAGATCAGGTCTTGTACTGGAAGGACCAAAAATCAGGGTAAATTTCCACTGGGAAAACAGACTATTCACATGATGTTGAAAGGCCATAGCATATTAAATATGCTTGTGTGTATTCACTGCACTGGAACAGCATAAAATTATTCAAAGTCAGAATTTATGTAATATCTAAATATATGGCAAAAGTTTAAATGGATTGAAATAAAGTGTTCTTACCTTATTGAACTGGAGTGTGCCAATATTACCATAATTAAATGGGGAAGTCAAAGCAATTCATTTTGTCTTCACTCACTGAAAATGTCATCAAAGTTGATAGTCTTACAAACCTATTTTGATTTTAATGAAAACTCTTCTTTTCCCAGTGGAAAATTGTCCTTTTACAACCTCTTCTAGACAGCTCAACTCATAATCTGAAACATTCAATTACTGACCTGACATTTGCCAGAGCAAAAGAAAAATTTGGGTTTTCCTTTCTTTCCAATTTAAATGAAAAAGAGACTCCTTTTTTTTTTGTTTCCTTTCTGTTTGCTTGTTTTTAATAATTTTCATAATTTTAAATCCAGAGTGGTTTGAGATTAATGAGGTTTAAGGTATAGAAGTCTAATATCTTTGAATATGCCCATATAAACTAGTTTCAATCCAACTGCTTTGAGAGACTTTCCTTTAATCAGTCTTGTTTGGAGACAGGGAAGTTTAATGGTGATTTTCCACATTCTTAAGCCTTAAAGGCTCTCTCTCCTGTGAACAAGTACAGGACTTTTTTTTTTAAACCCTAGTTTGGCAAGATACTCAAACATGTGCCTAATTTTTAAACATATATTTTTAAATATACTTCCAGTGGCTTACCTGCCTTTAGTGGAATTTCTGGGACATATCAAATGCACCCAGGCATCAGTGTCTGGCTGAGCAGCCCTGGCTCCAGGTAGGCTCCTGCTGGCCATGAAGGTGGCAGCTTTGGTGAAGCAGGACTCAGGTCACAGAGCAGGAAAAATTTTAAGGGAGCACAAAGGTGTGGTGAACAACAATCACTGACCAAGTATCCTTGCACTTGCAAAGCTTGTGCACTCCACAGGATGAGAGCATTTCATACACAAGACACAACTGGCGTGGAAAGCAGATGCCAAATTGTTGGCATTGCCTCAGCCAAAACTTATGAGTTTCTGGACCAGATCCTTTAAGAATCTGATACTTGTCCTGGTGACAGTCCTTCCCATCCTCAAGGAAAATGAGATCAGTCTATGAATGAAAACTTTTCTTGTCAAAAAGGGCTTGGGAGGTTGATTCCTTGGTGGTTTCTTTTATTTTAATTTATTTACATCTTTTAAATTATGTTATTTAAATATTTTAAAATGTTTAATTGTATTATTTTGTGACTTAGGCACCCCTTTGTTAAGGGGTGAGCCCACCATAATTGCCCACAGGCCAACATAAGCAACCATGGGGTGATCATGGTCCTGGAATATCCCAGTAACAGGGGAAGACAGGTGAGGTGGCCCCAAGAAGCATCTGGAGGAGCTCCCCTTGCATTTGGCTTGGAGAAGTGAAGCCATTTCTTGGAAGTTACTTCCTATCCCCAAACTCCACTGCCCATTGGCCCCTGAACTTCCTAAATCCCCATCCCAGCTCCCATTCTCCTACTGCAGCCCCATAGTCCTCTCCCTAAAGCCCTCCTTCCTGAAGCTGTCCTCATCCCCTCTCCAACCTGTACTATGTCTGGCCCAGCTTAACCCCCTCCTTGCAGGGAACTTCCTTGAGGACTCCCAGATGATGTCAGTGGTGTCTTCAGGGAGGGAGACAAGATGCAGCAAGTCCCTGGATCTTCACCCAGCCTGTGTTTAATAGGGCAAGCCCTGCGCCTTTTTGGTTCTTCACCCTCTGCTCTTCCTCCTTTTGGAGGAGGATGGACATAGCTCTTGATGCTTTGGGTAAAAGCACTTGGTTGAACCAGAGGTTGGGATATTTGCACTGGAATTTGACTTAAGGATGGTTGTCTGGCAGCTGTACTCCATGCTGCTGCCTTTCCCCACCACGAGTTGTATATTCCAGCCTGCCCACCCATTCATCCTGCCTTCCCCTCACTGGACTTTAATCTTATTCCTTATGGGCTCTGTCCTTCCCACTCAATATACCATTGAATATATTTAAACCTTGAGTTGTTTTCACTTATTAAGCAGTTTATCACTGTTGCAATCTTTTTTGTATTTTTTTCTTTTTAGTCAAGAGAGAAGGAAGAAATTTATTCTTTCGACCATAAATCATTTACAAAGCTGCTGGGCTGTTAATGTATTTTTTATGTCTCGGCAAACAGAAAATAGAAGTGAGTGTCTTAGTAAAGCTTTGCCGACCTGTTTTAATTTCAGCTTCCTGACCCTGACTCTCTGTTCCCCAGTCTTGGGAGCAGGTACATTTCTCTTGTAGAGGCACCAGTGGATACCTTCCCCCCAAGGAGACAACTTTGCTGTGTCAGCAATGTCACGTGCTGTTGCCAGCACTTGGCACCAATCCGCAGCGTGACACATCTCTGCTGACTGGGCTGTGCTGGGAGAATACTAGCAAAGAAACGGGATCAGGGAGGGTGGGAACTCGAGCCTATTTCTGCTTTTAGATCCTGGGAAGAGCTCTAATTAGATTCCCACTCTGGGGTAAGCATGTTACATGCACCTCTCAATTCATCCCATGCAGCCTCAGCCTGCACTTTTCATGCGTAGGCTCAGGTGTGGTTACAGATACCCACAGGGATGCTTGAGGATGCTTTCAGAGACAAGGGCTGGCCGTGGTGGAGCTACCCAAATGTTAAGGGCTGGCTTCAGTAGGTTTTGCAGGAAAATTAAGCCAATGTTGTACCTTCGCTGCTCCCAGTCAGCTCTGCGCCTTTTCCGTCTTTCAGGAAATATAGATATCAATCTTTGTGTAAAAGGTGTATGTTAATTTCTGGTGTGCTGTGGCAAGCAGTAAGATAATTAAGAGGAGGGATGTGGGAGGTTTATGTTGGCACCCCACCTAAATGAATGGGTAAGTCTGCAGCTCAGAGCTGCTGCTGCAGGCTTTTTGCAAACTCAAGCAGAGCTTCTTACCTTAAATGTACTCATACAAACGTTTGATAAGCTTTCATCCCCAAGTCACTTTAGCTAAAGTAACTTGGTCATTTAAAATGTTCCCATCCCTAGACATCCATTACTGTCGGATGATGCCTCTGCTGTAGCAGTGAGCAGGACAGGACAGTGTGTCTGCAATGCAGCTTTCCCCTCTCACAGCAAAGGAAGTTAGAATGGCCCCACGCCTTCCTCAGCAGGTTATGTTGCCTAATGTCAAACTGTGAGGTAGAGGCACTGCTTCTTTTCTGCTTTTTCTGGTTTTGGGGCAATAACCTTGTGTTGAGCATCAAGGCAAACAGCAGAGGATGACAACATGTTAAGTTACTGCAACAGAATTCCCCAGAGCTGATCTATCACAGGAGTAGGGGGGTGAAGGAAAAGGAGCTGTGGTTGCCAGTCTTAGTTTTGTAAAAGACTTTCTGTGCCCAGTTAAACTTTTGCTTTCCTCCTTTTCTGTGCCTGCTATTTGGAAAATAGTGTTTCAGGCATCCCTGAAGGACCTGAGGAGAGAAGGAAATTACTGGCATCCTGTTGCAGACACACCACTCTGTACCTTGGGTATCCAGCCTTGTGTGGCCTTGAGCCATCTTCTGTAGACAGATCACCTGCTCCTGATTTGCCCACCTGAGTCCCAGGGTATGAGTCATTGATGACTCTGATTCTAAGCACAGCCAGGGATGGATAAAATTGACACCAAATGGCCTTACAGAGTGGGCTGAATTAGCCTTACCCACCCTTCCACTCTCAATTTAGGGGAGAAATGAGTGAGCTGTTCAGCTCCTGTTCCTCTCTGAGTCCCCTCTGGCCTTGCTCATCTGCTACAGCAAAAAAAAAACCCCAACCTCTGAAGTGCAGCTGCTCCTTGAGTCCTCTGCAAATGTTGTGAATTCAAGGACTGCCAGCTCAGATTGCAGCCAGTTTCTGTTTCCAGCCAGTGCTGCATGCATCAGAGGGAAGTGTTAAACTTCCCATAATGTCCTTAATAGTGCAACACTATACCATGGAAAGAGGATTGACGCATGCCCAGAGCACAGCCATTGATTAGTTTTATCCTAGCTAATGTCATTGTAGACACTATTTTTATTCCTATCAATGTTCTTTTGTATTTTTATAATGCTATAATACAATGCAGTTGTTTTTCTGCCTCTAACTTATACACATATTGCATTCAAAGCGGTAGAGATAGATGCAAAGTATCCCTCCCAGCTTGCTGGAACTGCAAAGGTGGCAGCTCTCCTGGCAGCTTTGGTAAGGCTTGATAGAAGCACATAAGAGAAGCCTGTACTGGGATCACAGCAAGAGTCCAGAACTCGGAAGGGCCATTGGCCCCATGATGCTGCATCTGTAAACCAGAATTGGATTCTTGTTTCCATTTAGAACATGCCAGCAAGCTGCTCTAACACTATATGCTTCTCACTGTTCAAAAACTTCTTTTGCATTTCAAGTCTGTGACTAATTAAACAGAAGCACTAAGATCCGTTGGAAAAGCACAGTTCAGGTGTGCAGGGAGCTTAACATCACATGAACTCTGCTACCTAGAAAGGACAGCCCCTCTTGATTTCCCTAGCAGATTTGAGAGCTCAGCAGTTCAGCAAAACAAACTCTTGAGGTCTAAGCCTGAGCACAGGAGGATCTCACACTAATGGGGATCTCTGAAGATACCTGAAGCTGTCTGGCTTGTTCATCAGGATCCAGGGAGTCTGTGCCAGAAACGAGGAAGGAATCAAATTCCTCAGTACGGCATGAGAGCCCCTTTCTTAGCCCTACAGAAGCTAATCCAGCTCCTCTGACAAGGACATGGAAGGGAACTGACACCATTCTGGAAGTATGTGCAGCTGAAAGCTTTCCTGCCTTTTGTTTTTTGGTTGTAAAGTCAATTTTTCATCCTGTCTACAGCTGCAGGTTGAGGTCAGCACAGGGAAATATGCTATATGTCATCCCAGTAAGTCAGTTGTTTGAAATCCTCCTCCCAACTGTCCTACAGAGAAAGGCCTATTTCCAAAAGAAAAGATGGTAGAGGTGGTACTGACTGCTGCTCACCGGTCAGCAGCTGAGGCCAGAGTGCAGTGGGTCAGCAGGAATTTTGCCCTAATAGTTTTCTGTCTAGTTCAGTTGAGGTTATAAAGGGTAAGGAAAAAGGGTCAGTGTGATCAGCACAATTTCAGAGGTAGCCAGTGTCCCTCACAGCTAGTCTAGTTCTTGGCAAGAGACACTGCAGAGCTCAGCTTCAAGACCCTGAAACTACATTTTCTCCTAGTGTCTGCTAGCCTGTGTATCCTACAGGTTGGGCAGCAATCCTGAGATTACTCATCCTGAAGTAAAATGGATCTTTTTACCTGGGAGGATCTATGCTGGGAGGATGACTTGATACCACCAGCTGTGTCTGATGGTTTCTCCAGGGTTATAAGGTGTCTATTGCCCTGCATTACCAGGAATACCAGCACTAGAAATACCTCAGAGGAAAAGTTAGCATCAGTATAGTTTTAATACCTGTGTTACAGAGACCTTGCTCTATACCATGCTAGGTAGGATTGTTTTCCTGCTGTTTGTTCCAGTCTGTCCTGCAGACTCAGCAAAGATAGGAAGGAAAGCATTGGAAATTATTTTGCCTTACACACTGTTCAATTGTCCCCCACAGGTTACTATCCTATTGCTGGACCTCTCAGCCACTTGCATAACATGTGCCCTCAAACTGGGGCACAGAAGCAATACCCCTACGAATGCCTGGAGCAAACTTTGCCTTCTTGCAGTGAGCTGGCAGGTGGTCTATTGTTTGCTGGAGCCCTTCCTTCCTCACTCCATTAATCCCACTATTATTGTTCCAAGGAGGTTTCTACCAAGCATGCTTTCCAGGAAAATTTGTGCTAGGGCACCTTGGACCCAGAATGCAGTCTACTATGAACAGTGTGAATCTGTCCCAAATGCCTGCCCTGCAGAATGGCTTTGGAGCCTGGAAGTTTTTCCATGGTAGGATTTCCTTTGAGAACTGGAAATAGTCTAGCTGGGCATAGATTCAGATCTGTGCTCCATTGCGGCGCTTGGTGATGTTGGTTCCCCAAGGAGGGTGGAGTCCACTGCAAGCTGCCTCCAGACACTAGGCTGGGTAAATACTGTTTGGCTAGGTAGACTCTGAACTAGCAAGTGTACCACATCCAGAATAAAGCAGGATACAGAGTATCTGGTGAGAATGGGCAAGACAATTCAAGCATCTTGTTGAGCAGCCAGTTTGGATGCTGTCATATCATGCTAGCTAACTTCAATGTTTTCTGTGTTTGCAACTGCAAGCCAGGCTCCTGCAGGGGCTTTTGAGTGCTTGCTGCAGAGGCAGGTCCTACTGCAGATGTACTGCCTGCATCTGCTCCCATCTCCTCCGGGTGTGAGTCACTCCTTCCTGGGTTGTAGGTTTTGCTGCTGCTCAGTGTGTTGGGTTGGCAGTGTACCTCAGCTCATTCAGGGTGGAAGACATTTCTCTTCTTTAGCACAGGGGGTAGCTTTGGTCCCAGACTCAGAGATGTGAGGCAGGCAAAAGGTGCAGTAACTTGTATTTTCCTTTCATCTCGGGAAAAAGACTGCTCTGCAGTTTCTCCCTCCATTGCCTGCGGTTGCCAGATGGAACACTGTTTTTACCCTGTTCTTGAAACTTCTGTGTGACCTCATCTTTGCCTCTCTAACAAGGGACCCAAAATGTCATACTGCCAAAGGTATCTTCACCAGCATGTGGCAATAGGATTGTTAATTGCGCTGGGACAGGCGGGAGCCATTCCAGTCATTCCCTGGGTTTCAGATGCAAGCTGAATCAGCTTGAAGCTTTATTCTCATTTTCCCCACTGTGACACACATTCCTGCACATTTTCCCTTGAGGTCTGGAGATGCAGAATGCATACAGCTTTCATCCCTTTCACACCTTCCCTCCTTCCTCCCCTGGCCATTTGCTTCCCTGGCTTGCCAGCACTGCAGAGTCTACCTGTAGTCTGGTGTCTACCTTTGAGTATCAGGAGTTTGCCGCTAGCAAGTGCCAAAAGCTGCTGATTCTGCTGGTGATCTCTGGCAGAAAGGTGTGTCAGTGAATGGGAGCTGAGAACATTTTTGTACCAACTTAGAATGAGTCAGAGTGCTAAGATTTGCCCTTGTCTTTCAGCTTCATTGTATCTGGTGTGTTTTGAAGGCTCTAGGAAGCTTGCAACCCCTCTAGTGCAGCTAGAATATGTAGCAGCATCTGACTCCTTCTTACACCCACCAAGGAGGGCAATGTGTGTTTTGGGACTGTGTCCTATGTGCTTGTGTCATGACGTACAAACTACCTACAGAGACTCCTTCATGGATACCAGGGAGGGAGCTGAGGTGCCACTTGGAAAAGCAGCAGCAGCGAGCCATCAAAAATGAAATCAGATCTGTTGCCAGAATAGCGTGAAGAAATTCTGAAAGAGCCTCTGCGGCCAAAACACTTCTGCTGACTGGTTCGCGGATAGGGGACAGAAAAATGGAACATCCATTCTAATTAGTGATGGGAGCTTGCTGCCTCAGGATCAAAGGAGAACGCTGTTTGCTGAATCAAGCTAAGATCAAAGTGTCCTATGTACAGGAAGGGCCCATTCCTCTTTCTGCTGACAGTGGTGTACCCTGCTCATCCTCTGGGCATGCTGCTTATAGGGTTGCTTAATTACTAAGTAAGGAGGAGACTGCAGTCACAAGAGAGGGTGTAATGGCCATTGTAATCCAATTCTGAGAGATGATTTTGTAGTGATCGATTCTTTGTCTCTCTGAAGTCATTAGACTACTGAATGCTTAGAAAATACCTGGATTGTATTACTTTGCAGAAGGAGACTTCTTACAACATCCTTTACTTGAGTTTTCTGACCTCTTATGTGTAATTTGACTTAGCAGGCTGTATGTATGTGCATATATCTATATTTGCATTTATATCGACTCAAGGGAATTCAAGTCCTCATTCCTTAGGCTGCATTGAAAAAACCTTATCCCAATAGATATGCTAAATTTGAAATCTCTTTTTTCCCTCTGTCCTCTGCCTCCCTCCTCTTGCATTAATACAAACTCACATTTTTGCAATGCCTAATTTTGAAATGTTTAAACAAAAATAATTTGGTTGAATTTTCCTAATAGTTGTCTTCCTGGGCATGCAGGTTTTTAAGTGTATGTGACTTTGTGTGCATCCATCTGTGTTTTGGGCCACGAGTGTTGGTGTGGAAGAATGCAGTCACAAAAATACTTGCATTGATGGACAAGTGCATGTGTAAATGTGTTACATTTTCTAGTAGTCTTGAGGTGATGCAGCTTCTGAAGAGGGTGTGGCCTTTGCTCTTTTGGCTGTCTCACTGGGAAAGGAGTCATGTTATAGTACTGCCTGCCCAGTGCTGTGCTAAAGCACCACCCTACCTCCCAGCTCATGCTGCTGGAAGAGGACTTTGCTTATGTTTCCTCTTGCCTTGTTTAAGCTTTCTTCTTAGAAGTGGCCGTGTGTGTTTTTCCCAGCTGTAGCCCTGCAGGTGCCACTCAGCTTAACAAAATGAGTCTTTAAGTGGCACCATCCTTGTACACCGAAAGAGCCAAAAAAGGGCCAGAGAGCAGCCGGTGTGCCCTGGGCTGCGTGAGATAAAGGCAAGCCTGAGGAGCTGGCTTGCCTGGTGGTTTAACAAGGCAGAGATAGGACAGTGTGGTGTGTGTGGGGGTGCCCATCTTGCAGGCCGAGTTCAAAGCACCTCCCCTTGACAAGAAAAATGAATAGAGACCTCAGCTCTTCCTTAGTGCTTCCCTGCTCCATGGCATTCACACTGAAAGGGATGCTGTGGTGCCTTGAAAGGAAAAGGAGATAATGTGGGCTGTGGGGTATTGCAGCATAAGAGTGGGCTTACTGGCAGGGAAAGGGGAACATGTGTTTTCTTTCATTTTTAAAATTGCTCATGAATACATCGGGAAGTTCTCAAATGAAGCAAAAATTATTTTTACGGTGAATAAATCATGCATGTTCTATTTTAGTGTTTTTATTATTCTGCAGGATGTTTACAATCAACTAATAATAAATATTAGGAGTAGGAAGAGGGTGATTAGACATGCAAATCTCATCATCTTGATGACTGAGTGATTGATGTAACTAATCCTGCAAAGCAAACTGCAAAGCCTAACTTTTCCAGTAAATTGGAACACTCACACTTAAGTATTACTTTTTTGAATGGCAAGAATATGAATGTGTGGGTTTTTCATGGAACGGAAAGTGGAAGGGATAAGGAATGAGGCTGAAAAACACATAGTGCTGTTCCAAATTGGACCGGTAGTTTTTTTTCCTCTCATGGAGAGGATCTCATGAAATCTATGCTGAACATAACCATGTTGGAGAGAGAGGTCAATCCAATAGATGTTCAAATCATTGTGACTCCCTGCACACTGGTTAGCACATGGATGATGCTAGACTGGATGTGTAGTCATGGCAAGATAGCCTTCAAATTTCAACCTGCAGAAAAGACAATTCCTTGTCTGAGTCACATTCAGCAAGAGAGGTGGATCAAGTTGACATGGATCACTTCTGGGCTTTGGGCTACTGCCACTGCCTGGCCAGCCATAAGAAAATGTGGAACCCAAATCCATTCCCAGCCTGTTGCCCACAGACACAGCTGGAAGGCAGATGCCTTGTGATAAAGGTGATGCTTATTACTGGCTCTTCAAGTTATTTACTTCTGCTTGCTACTGACAGACTTGCATAGGAGATTGATGGATTAAGCTCTCACCAGCTGTTTCTCATCCAGATACCTAATTCTCTGAGAAGTTAGCACTGGAGATTAACTGTTTCCTTAGGAGTTTCCAAAATGTTCCATATTTTTAAATAAGCCCCAAGACAATGAGGAAGTCAGACTCAGGGTGCTTTTCTTCCCACAAAGTAAGAAAATTGTGAACTTCACTTGAAGAGGTTAAAGTGAAATTTTTTCTGACTGTTCTGAAGCATTTCTGAGCTTCCCAGAACAACCTGGGGCTTTAGAGGTAGGAGGTGTGGAGGAAGGAATGGAAGTTCGGAGGAGGTGGCTGAGAATGTTGCAAAGTCCTGGAGAATTGCAACTCTAGAGCAGTCAGTTCAAACACCAGAACCCATGTAAGGTTTGCTCAGGTGCTAGAATCTTTGGATTTGTAGCATCTGAAGCTCAGCACTTCCAGGCTCTGGTGCTGCATTTCTACATTAGGTAGTCTGGGAAGGATCTCAGCAGACAAGCATGTGGGAGACACTCACCTTTCTTCAGACATTTGCCTGTTTGATTTCTTAGTAATTCAGATGGAAAACAATTCTCATGAAGCATTTCACCTTCAGCAAACCCCTATCTCTTGGCAGAAAATAGAAACTTGGCAGGCAGCCCTACCTGGATTCAGCAAGAGAATAGGGTGGTCTGCAGACAGCACCTGGATGTTAGCAGTATTCTGCTGTTGCCTTGGTGCTTGAAAACTCCTTGCCTTCTTCTCCAGTACCCTCCCACATGCTTTGAACAAGAAAATAATGAGCTGTCATATAGATACATAGCTTTTTCTAGTCAACATTTTGATTTTGTGGAGAAAAATGGTTTAAAGCACTTTAGTACTACTTGAAATGGTGATGGAGACCCCTTGGTTAGTTTCATTCGACAAGATCTTGGTGGTAGGAACAGAGATATTTCCCTGTGTGACTTGCAGTCTTAAAATGGCAGCCTTGAGCTGGTGTACTGGGAAGCTGGGGCTTATCAGGCTTTCATCTTTGTCCAGTCTGTGTGGAATGCAAAGACATTTTGGAAAATAAACTAGATTTGATGAGATCCTCCATTACCAATAGTAATTTTTCATCAGCTTAATAGAAATGCCTGGACTGGAAAATATTTTGACTTTTAACCCTTTAAATTAAAAATATTGCTAAAATGCTTCTGGTCTTGCTGTACTTTATGAGGCATAGAAGTGGGAGAACTGTGTTTCTTGGTTAATATTGCAGTTTCTTTTTCTCTTTTCCTGATGTTGGGTATCATTAAATTGATGGCTTCGAAAACATATTAGACACAGCTTGGTTGTTCTTATGGCTCTTTGCCTATTGCCAAAAAAATCCCAGCTGTTCTCAGAGGCTCTGAAACTAGTGTGCCTGCACTTAAAAGGACCACATATCTACATTTGTCGGTAAAAAAGGTCTGCATGACAGCAGAGTGATCTGTGAGGAAGGAATATACTTCCTTTTAGCCTGATGTAGTAGGGTACAGTTGTGTAGGAATTGGATACTGTGTTGTGACCTGCAAGCGTATGGGGCCACCTGCAGTGCTTAGAACTGTCTGTCCATCTCCTGAAATGCTTGAACTGTGTGTCCTTCTCTTTCCAGGTCTGGTGTGTCCTCTGGAGGTGTCAGTCAGTTCAGGGAGTATCCAGGTTGCCCGAGGCCAGACAGCAGTGTTGCCCTGCACCTTCACCACTAACGCTGCTCTCACTAACCTTAATGTCATCTGGATGGTCATTCCCCTTTCTAACGCCAACCAGCCTCAACAGGTAGGTCTTTCCTTACTGGAGCATGTATTTCCTTGGGGCTTTCCTGTTCCCCATCCCCTTCGGGATGTAGGCCCTCTACGATGCTGAGTCTATGGTTGTTCCAGAACTTCATTGTCCCTTCACTGCTGAACATGCCCTCTGGATATTACATGAATCTCTTTTATTCAATGTTTTGTTAACAGCTGCACATTGTGTCCTTGGCTGGATGTGCAGCTGGGGCAAATGTGTGTGATACTGCGTTGCTGCCCTGGGCCTCTAGTGATTTGTGTGTTCAAAAGAGCACAGGAGATGTAATCCAGGTTTTGGTGCATTGGATATGGAATTTGGAGGGCCTGGGAGTAGCTGCGGCTTTAAACCTCTGAAATCTATGTAAAATGTCCTCTAACATATAACCTCTCATAGACTCATTGCCCCTTTTACTTCCCTTCTTATTTTTGCTCTGTCTGTAGCTTTTGCAAGTCCATTCTTATGAATGAGATTATATAATGGTGGGCACAAGAATTGTAACCTTGAGATATGCTGGCCTGTTTTATGCCCACAAGCTCTGAGAACAGAAGAACGCCATTTCTGTGAAATACATCTGTCTTGGGTCACGCTGCCCTCAGCACATTTTGTATTCTGTGTGAGAACCTGCACTGACGAATACTTGCTCCTCAGGGACCTGGTCTGAGTACAGTCTGACTGAAGGAGGCTGTGCAGGTTCAAAGGTTGCCCTGCCTGTCATTCAGCCCATCCCGAAGATCTTCAGTAAGCAGTCTCAAATCATGGCAGGATCTTACTGATGGAGACTCAAAATGATACTGTCCACTGGGCAGACGCTTTCCATCGAAGTATTCACTGACCTGCAGAGAGCCTCTGCTTCTGTACATTGATCCTGTCCAGACGGGTAATGACTATCATATGAAGGAGGCTGGTATTGCAAATCCAGCTACGCCAGAAGATTTGGGTATCTTTCCGGTCTGTTACCTTTATGAACATTTTTATTGATGTAAAGTGGGCTACAGAGTGTGTTCTTCTTTTGGAAAAAACACCTGTGCTAGGATGTATATTGAGGTTTGGGTATTCAGATGTCCTTTCAGCTTTGGAAGCCCACGTTTTCCTTACATGTTCCCCCTTGCTCAGCTCCTGCAGAGTGTTGTTTGAGCCTTCCTTTCTTTTCCAGGTTATTCTCTACCAAGGGGGTCAGATCTTTGGTGGTGCACCCCAGTTCTATGGGCGAGTGGGGTTTGCTGTGACAATGCCAACCACCAGTGCCTCCATCTTCATCAACAACACTCAGCTATCGGATACTGGCACATACCAGTGTTTGGTCAACAATCTTCCCGACCGAGGCGTCAGGAATATTGGAGTCATTGGACTTACTGTCTTGGGTGTGTTTATTGGTATTATGGGGAAGAGGGGGGTGGAACAGGGACAAGGGGACCTCTGTGCATGATAGTGCATCATGAGCAATATGGTACTGTGTGCCTTAGCCGACAGACATCCCATGGTGAGGAATGGGCTGCCTTGTGGTACTGTGGGAGTTTGTAGGGCACACAGGCTTCATATGCAGGCAGTGTGTAATGAAGTTTAAAACATAGTAGAAAGTTTTTGTGGTGGTATTGTAATAATGGAGTTGCAAAGAAGCAGGAATAAAGTACAAGGGCACCCTGGAGGGCTGAACGGAGTGTAAGGGGTTTGGTGAATAGCAACGGGAGGAGAGAATGATTTTACATCTTTGCTTCCTTTCCATGAAAGCAGTTAGTTCTGGATGCTCCCATTGATGCTAAATACGCCAAAGTGCATGCCATTATAGGGATATGAAAGCAAAACCCAATCACAGCAAATTTTGTCTGCAGCTCTGTTAACATTCACCATCCTTGCTGTCTCAAAGACAGAAATATTCACCTTTTTCTCAAGGGAGGGATCTAAGAGAACTGGGTCCTGTGAAAGTCAGCAGTAGTCTGTAACCTTGATGGGCTGGTGGGTCAGGAATCTTTGTGTGAATTGTCGCTCCCCCAAACAATAATGTATTCTTGTCTGCTGCTTCGTTCTTGTCCCCTTGACAGCTCACACCACTGTCCTTGCTTTCCCCAGCAGCACATGTCCAGAGTGAGCCTGCATTCCACTGTTTGGTCACATTTCCTGATTTGCTATCACCTTCCCCTCTTCTCTCGCAGTTCCTCCTTCTGCCCCACTTTGCAGAATCCAGGGGTCCCTGGACGTGGGCAGCGATATCACACTGACCTGCAGCTCGGAAGAAGGCATCCCCCGGCCTACATACCTCTGGGAGAAACTGGACAATGTCCCCAAGTTGCCCCCAACTGCCACACAAGGTGCTCATTCTGTTGATTATCCTCCAATGTGCCAGGTGGCAGCCTGGGCGTCCCTTGTCTGAGCTGCCAGAGGTGGCATAGCTCATTGAGCATCTGCCATTATTTGCATGATCCCTTTATTGGAACGAAGATTCCTAAAGCCCACAGTGGACTAGGTACCCTCCAGAGGCCCCTTATATTTTCATGGGTTTTTTGGTACAGAAACATGTTCCCCATCGAAAAACAAGGATTGGGTTGAATGGAAGAGAGAGGGAGTGATTGCTACATGTTGGCATGTGGCTGGAAAATTCAGCTGCCAACTCACCTGCATTTTAAACCAAATGAAAGGCTTTTAGAATGGAAACCAGGAAAAGAGAGGCAGAATCATCCCAGGAAAATATGGCCAGCTTCTCACACTGCTGTCACAGTTCTCCAATAAATTACTGCCAGAGCTGCTTTTCAGATATATGGAGAAGCAGGGCTCTGATCAAACTGGTGTTTCCCAGCCTCAGATCCCATCCATAAGTTTTCTTAGCCTAGGTGTCCTGATCAAATACTGATAGCAAAACTTCTGCCCTTTATCTTGCTGTATTTTAAGAATATGCCAGCTTTCAGTTTCATACAATTCAGGAATGAGGAATATTGGCAGAGCAGGAGATGGGGAGCCCAGGGATGGGAGAGTAGGGGTTCTGCAGAGCAAGACTGCATTCAACAAGTTGATCTGGGTATAGGTAATTTTGCATCTCTTTCTTCCCTGTTCTCACACAACACTGAGAGTCCCAAGCTTTCATCTGCAGAAATTCCTCTATAGGAAGAGAAAGAAACAGCTAGTATAAGCTCCTTAAGGCCTAATCTTGTCTCTGTGTGTGTATGTGCACGCACAATGCTTCCGTCTCAAGGTTATTTCCTAATTTATTTCTCTCTTAATAGTCTCACACCAAAATTCTCTATTTTCTGGCTTTGCCTTTTCATGGTTTTCCTCAAGTGGGGGAGGGATTTAAATCCTTCTTTTCTCTCTGACTAGACCAAGTCCAGGGCACTGTCACTCTCCGAAATATCAGCACTGTGTCCTCAGGTCTTTACCAATGTGTGGCTTCAAATGCCATTGGAACCAGCACTTGCCTTCTGGACCTGCAAGTCATTGCACGTAAGTATTTTGCCAGGGGAGGCTTGGCCACCTGCATCTGTCTTGTGACAGAAAGGTGTGTAACCATGTTTGCTGTGAGCCACCACATGCCTCTCTATCAGAAGATAATCATGCCCTGGAATGGGAACATTGCCTTTATCCCCTCCCAAGTCATAGTAGCTTCATGTGCTTACAGATGGCCACAGCCCATCCCTGATTTCTTCTCCATGCTCTGTTCAATCATCTCCACAGCTCACCCACGGAGTATTGGCCTGATTGCAGGAGCAGTGGCCACAGGTGCTGTTGTGCTTGTTGTTTGCATTGTGTTGGTGGCTGTAGCACTCTTCTACTGGAAAAACAAACACAAAGAAGAAGAAGAGGAGGAAATTCCCAATGAGATAAGGTAAGGGTCAGGAAAAGCTGGTGATGGGGGACCTCTGAGCAAAAGCTGCAGCTAACAGGAATGGAATTGGAAATCTTGTTTTTGTTAATCCTGGTTGTATTCCCTGGGGTCAGGGGAAGATGTTCATGTATGTCCAGAAAATGGAGGGAGAAAATGAAGAATGGTAACAACAGATTTTGTTTTCAGTATTGCCTTTAATGAGAGCTTTGGCTTCAGAGAATCACAGAATGTTTGAGTTGGAAGGTACTTTAAAAATCATCTAATTCCAACCCCCCTGCTAGCAAGAGGGATGGGACTTCATGTTGTTAGCTCTGTAGGAGAGTGATGTGGTGGGAATTCTGAAACCATAATGCCAGACAGTGATAGCTGAAAAGCTCTGGAAATACAGCTGTGATATTCTCTGGTCACAGTTACAGCTATCACTGTCTGGCACTGCCTGACTTTCTTTGTAGACACATGAGCATGGGTCATTTGCCTCAGTGGCAAATTTGGCACATGGAGCACACAGGTAGGCCCTGCAGAGAGGGATGAGCAAACAGGCCAAGGAGCAATGCTGATTCACATTGGTGCTGTCCTTCTTTTTGAATCGATGGCGTTGACCCCAGCATGGTGGTTGGGGGTGGTGGTGTTGGACAAGTGGGCCAGTGTCCTCCATATGCCCTCACACCTTCTCCTTCCCAGGGAGGATGACCTGCCACCCAAATGCTCCTCTGCCGCAAAGACGTTCCACGCCGATGCCTCCTCATCAGAGAACGACACCCTCACCTCCTCCAACACCTACAACAGCCGCTACTGGAACGACCCCAAAGCCAACCACGCCACAGACTCCTTCACCCGCTTCAGCAACAGCAACGATGCTCACCAGCCGCCCTTCTCCCGCTCGGGGAGCACGAGTGCCCGCCCCGTCTATGCCAACGGCGGCCACCCATCCCCGGCTCCCCCTAAGACACTGGTGGTGACGGCCAGCACGGCGCCGTCGCCTCAGGAGGTGATCCGCAGCAATGGCTCGGTCAGCAGGAAGCCACGGCTGCCGCACACCCGTTCCTATGCAGTCAGCCAGGCCACGCTGGAGCGGATCGGGGCTGTCCCCGTCATGGTGCCCGCCCAGAGCCGGGCTGGCTCCCTGGTGTAGGACCGTGTTGGCGGCTGAGAGCTGAGCGAGGCGCCTCTCATCCCCGCTGGGGTGAAGAGACCCTACTCCTTCCCGAAAGGCAGCAAGGCGGCGGGGAGGTCACACACTTACCTCTCCACCTGCCCGCCCCTCCGAGGCTGCTGCCAGCTGGTGGGACAGCCCTGTCCCAGCCGCTTTCCCCCCAGCTGCTGGAGCTCCCCGTGCCAATGGACGCCGCAGATGTGCCGAGGCCAGAGGAGCATGGAGGTCGGGACGTGCTCCCGGGCTGCTGGGCCCCGGCTGGGACAGGCACTCGCGCCTGACCCTGGGGGGAACTTGCTTTTTTTTTCCTGTCGTTTTTTTTGGGGACTGATTCCATCCATTTGGGTCTTTCAGGGAGGTTCGGGAGACATATATATATATTATTTTTTTCCGTTGTTGTTGCTGTTTTGTTTCCAAGAGGACGACAACCTGCGTGGGGGCAGGGAAGGCTGAGCAGCCCCACCTTCCCATGGCCCTGGCTCCACTGTTGAATAAGGGAGTACTGTGCATGGGGGCTGGATGTGGGGAGGCATGGAACAGGCTGGTGGGGCCAGATGAAGGCACAGCCACCAGCCCAGGCAACGGCACGGTTGGGTGAGGGTGCAGACCGGGAAGCATTTGTCCTTATTTTTTACAGTTCTTCCCCCCACCTCAGCACTCACAGACTCACAGAGGCACACATATACAGACACATGCAGATCCTCAGACTGGGTGTTTCTCCTGCACTAGGTTGGAGTGCCACCAGAGCCCTGTAGCTATGGAGGATGCAGCTGTCTGAGCATCTTTCCTTGAGACACTTGGTGCAGGGTGAGGCTGCACCTTCTGCTGCTGCTGTTGCTGCTGCTGCTGCTGCTCTAGGGCTTGGATCTCTTTTTTTTCCTTTTCTTAGGGTGTTGCTGGGGTTATTCAGGAGACAGAGAGGAGCAGGGTGATGTGGTGGAGCACCAGGCAGGTTCATGAGGCATCTGTTGCCCCTGGGCTGCTCTGGTTTAGGGCAAATGACTTCAAAGCCCACAACTTTGATGTCTGCATGGTGGATTTTATTCATCAGGGCATACAGGGCTGGGCAGCATGGCAGGGCACATGTGCTTGGAGCCTTCACAGAGAGGCATCAGAGTTTTCATTCCTGCTCTCCCATGTGCACAGACATGTTGGCAGGATTTTTTTCCTGCTTTAGAAAGCAGAGGCTTAATGGAAGCCCACACACTATCTGTCTGTTTCCCCCATTTCCCTCAACATCCTGGGACTGGGTGCTGGTGGCATTTGCCAGTGGCCCTGCCATCTCCTTGCAGCCTGGCAGGTGGTTGTGGCTGGCACCTCTACTTTTTTCTATTGCAACTCAATAGCCTTAATCAAAGCCAAGAGTTGAAACCTCTGAAGGAACCTGATGCCATTTGGAGGGCTGGACTGAGGGCTGGGATTTCCCCTCCTAGAAAGCACTGGTCCAAAGAGGCCATGCCTGGATAGGGGTTTTGGCCCTCCTGCATAACACCAAGCCTTGCACAGGCAAAGGCAGTGATCACCTCAAAAAGCACCAGAGCCCTCCCGGGTCTGCTCTTGGAAAAGCAATGTGGGGAGTCACAGGTGACTTTCCATAGTTCTCACATTGGAAAAAGGGTCTGTTTAAGCCAACAGACTCTTCCTCATCCCCACTTTCCTTGTCCTGGCACGGCTTTACTTTCCCTAGCAGTGCACAAACCTTGGGCAGGGCCTTCTACCTGAGCAGTACAAATGCAAGCACAGACTTTGAGGAAGAGGAGGGAGAGGTGAGGGCTGGGTTCCCACAAGGACACACTGGCTTTTTGGGAGACTGGGAACTCCTAAGCAGCACTAGGTTTGAAGCTTGGCTGAGATTTTGTGCCTTCTTTTCTTAAAATAAAACGAAAAAAAGAAAAAAGAGATTAAAAAAATTCAACTCCCTTCTTTCCCCCTCTGCAGCACTGCATCCAGAATGTGTGCAAGCCCTCCTGGTGGTACAGGCAGGGGGTTGCTCTGTGTGCACACGTTTCACCAGAGCACTCCTGTTTCCTGCCTGTCTGCTCGCTTTGCCGCTGGGTGGTAAGATTGATGGGGGAAGAAGAGTGGCTTTAGAAAACCCAATGTCGGAAGAAAAAAACCCCCAAACAATCAAAGAAAAGCCCAGACACATTCTCTCTGCTTTTGAACAACCCCTGTGTGACATTTACAGGAACACTGCCCTCAGCAGGCACCCTCCTCTACTTGGAAAGCTCTTCTGGTTCCTACCCTCCATAAGACTGTTTGCTCCTCTTTCTTTGTTCTTTCTAATTGTATAAAATTCAATAAAATTTTATTCATATAAAAAAAGGACTTCTGCCTGCCTGCTGCTGCTTTTTTCTTCCTCCTACCTCATTCTGTAACTACAATGACTTTGGCCATTAATACTTATCCTTGATGTGACTGGCAAGTAGGCAGTGACCATGCAACCGAGAGCTGAATGTTATTAGGCCAGCCTATTTGGTAGTGAGCTCTGGCACTAGAGCCTTGTTTTTCTCATTCATAATAGTCTGACACATTGCCCTTGAATGTACAATTTCCCAGGCTTGCAAGGTTGCTACTTCTCTAGACAAAGGTGAGTTTTATTTTCTGTCTTTTGGCAGGAGAGACCCTATGTTGCTTTCAGTGATGTGGGAAAATGTTTTTAATAATTGTCAAATTTTGCTCACGTATTGGTTTTGCAATCAAAATATGGCATGTTTATCTCAGATTCAAAATCTAAAGCAGTCACTGACTTTCTTGGATATTTGAATAAGTTTGATGGGGGGGAACTGTTAGGAATTTAACAGAAGTGCTGATCTCCATAGACGGAGCATGCGAAGTTTCAGTGTCTGAGCATTCACACTCTCAGGGCATAAGGGGACTGCAAAGCATAAACTTAGTCTGTATCAGCAGCTGCTAACAGAAGGTTATTATTATTTAGGGCAACCTGATGTTATGCCAGGGATTTTACTTTTTTTTCTCCATGTTTCATTTTCCTTATTTCTTCTCTAAAATCCCACAGATATTCTGAGAGTGATTATTAAAACCAGAACCTACAGATCCAACAGCAGGGTAATTCAGCCCTGCTGCACATGCATCATGTTCTCACTCATTCCTGGGTATTTTTCAAAACCTACTTCCAAATGCTCTTGTAAATGTCTTTTCAGCTATAGACCTTACTGTAAATAAGACAGCTGCATTGCCATTTTCAGGAAGTTGTCATAGGAATCTTAATATTTCCATTTATCACCTTTTGATTGTGCAATCTTGATGTGGCATTAATAGCATCTTTACATTTTATTCCCATGATAGCCCTGTCAGTATTCTGCTATACTATCCATCCCTTGCCACCGGTTTGCTCCTTACGTCATCCTTCTGCGTGTCTTGTTAATCCAGAGCAGAATTTCCTAGGATGCAGGATGCTTTACTAGGCTTGTGCAGCACCTGGGATGCTGGAGTTTTAACCTGTAAATTGTATCTAGTGAGGCATTGCCGCAATACAAATAACTGAAAGAAAAAAACCAAAAAAACCCCCCCAACAACCTCCCTCCCCCACCCCAAACCCAGTTAGATAACTTGGTAGTCCTACAGAGTTTTAATTTATCACTAAAAATCAAATCAAACAGAGGTTCAAGCTATTGCAGCAGTAAGTGAAAGTCACCATTGAAAGGGTCGAGTTTGCTGACCACCTTCAGCCCTAGGTGTGCCATAGGGATTGACCATGACACGCCTTGGATGTTATTTTAAATGTTGGCACCTATGGCTATGTCACCTTCTACCAAAGAATATCAGAGGGGAACTTGTTCTAAAACAAGGATTAACTGTACTTTTGAGTGCTGAGACAGAAATAACCATGAGAGGATGCTTCCACACTTTAGAAGTGGATATCTTTTTAGAGGCTGGTGTAGATGAGAGCTCAGTTAAAAATATTTGGGAAAACTGGTCTGCAGACTGCCAGAAGTTTTTTTTAACTTACGCAGCTTTTGGACTCATATCTGCTGATTCATCTGAACTAAAAAAAATTTAAATTACTCAGATGCATGCACTTCAACACACTCTTGCCGGAACACAGATGAGTTTCCAGCAGAAACCAGTCTAACAGATGGTATCCTGTCCAAAACTGCCTGGTTTCCCCATGAAGATAGGGGATGCTCAGGACATCAGTCTTCCTTACATCATGGTTTGGGCCCTCATTAAGAGGACATCAAATCAGAGTAGCCTCAGATGACACTCAGGAGGTAACTGGATGATCATTGGTACTGGGCAGAGGAAATCAAACATATTTTTATATTGGAGCAATGTTCATGATAATCATGGTTTCATCAGGTAAACTGCTAAGCTTTTGCAGGTTACTGGATTTTTCTTGAAAGCAACATTTGGCATCTCAGCCTCATTCACTTCAGTCATGCAAGTGTCTCTCTGTGTCTGCACTCTAACCCAGATCTTCCCAGCCATGGCACCACTGGTTTATGAGCAGGTGGATGAGTCTGTGCATGTGTCTGCCAGCACCAGGGGAACCCAAAATTGTTCAGCAGATTCTCTTATGATGGTATTGAACATTTCTAGCACATGGAAAACTGAGGAAGTACATGTCTTTCACAAGTTTACTTCTGAACAAACCCAAGCACTCACATTAACTGAGGGCGTCTGTTTAACAGAGGCCTGGAGCAGAGCTGTTGTCAGGTCTCTCAATGACTGAGTTACCTTTTTTTCTGTGCTTTTTCCAAGTGCTGCTGGCTATCTTGCCTGCAGCTTGTTTTCCTGATGCCAGCAAAGCAGTGTTCACCCGCTGTGCCCTTGTTACAGGTCTGCTCTTGCCACGAGAAAGGCAAGATGTGCTGGTGAGCATCAGGAATATGGGTGTTGAGAGAGGGAATGCAGTGTCACTGAGCTCACTGGGCCATGCCTCTTTTTGACTGGGGAGTAGGTGGACATCAGGGACAAAGCAAGCCTTGAAAGCAGGGAGAGTGAAAGGCTGTGGCTCTTTTTCTTCACACTGCCTTCTTCCATGTCTGTCTCTGTGCACTGCACATACCTGGAGGATGTTACTGAGAATTATGAGGTCTGTGACCTCTTAAGCAAGGGAGGGCACATGCAAGGCATTTCCTGAGCCTTGGCAGTAGCTCAGAGCTCTTGTTGGCTGGTGGACAGCACAGAGAAGGGTTTTCTTAGGTCACCTACACAGCCATGGAGAGGGAGTGGGAGATAATATGTGGTAAGAGCTTTGGAGATGTGAATGCAGTTTTTAGGGAGGAGAAACTTGGTAGTCTTGGGACTTCCTGACGCTAGAGCTCTGGTGTATTTTCTTTGATGTGTTTCCACGGTCAACAACAGCTAAAAAAGCACTTCTCCTTTCCCTGTAGTAGAGAGCACTGCTGATGTGCGGGAATGGGGCAGTGCGCAAGGCTAAGGATCAGACTCCTCTCTAAGCCTTCTAATGCCATTTTCTGCTTGTTGTTTGTTCCTGATTTCCTCCTTCCTCCCATTTCCTCTGTAACATGTTTGAATGAGAAAGTGGGTTGGCAGGAAATTTAATCTATGCATGTAAAAACAAGCAAAAAACCTCCCAACCCCACAAAACAAATAGCAGTAAAGAAGAGAGATTAAGACGCGGCTTGCGTGGTTGGCTGGCAAGTGATTCTTTAGCAGTGAATGTAGCCTGGGTCAGGTCCTGGATTTGGACTTATTAAATCATACTTGGGAAGGGATGATGACTTGCTTCCAGTCAATATGCTTTAATGGGAAAACTGATGTGGTGCATGCTCAAAGAGAAACACTGGCTAAGGGACCAGATACAGTAAAGCCCAGAGGCTCTGTGGCTTCTTGCTCGTATTTAAAACCACTATGTTTGGTAGAGTCTGCCTTCCTGGATGCTATCAGTATCTGCAGAATTTCTCTCAGGTAGCTAATTTTTCTTGAGTGATCACAAGACCCTTTGGCAAGCAATCACCATGTTGTTGTCCCTGTGGACATTTCAGACAGGGAAAAGGCATGTGATCTGGGTTGCAGCAGCATTCTTTAGGTCGCGGCGGTTTCTAAGGTTGCACAGTAGCCTAGAGACTTGTTTTAGGGCTTGGCATCACTGGTACAGCCTCTCCATCTGGGATCCCCTCCCCTCCCCTTAGATTGAGGCTCGTGGCACATTTGCCCCTGTGCTGCACATGAAGGACAAAAGGCAGCAGGGGCTAGAATTAGCTCCGTAGAAAATCAGTGTGACTTTAGACTCTCAAATAAGATTATTAGGAATAGAAACTATTACAGAAATGTGCCATTGACAGAAAGCAGTTCTTTCTTTTGGCTGTGGATTTCTGCTGTAATTAAAATGTGCAATATCAAAGACTAACTTTTGGTGAGACAAACAACAGTATTAGGTGCACAAGCACACGGATCTCCCACCAGCTCTCTCCAGGGGGCACTTGCTCAGTGGCTGCAGACCGCAGTCTGTTCCGGCTATCTGTGAACATCATCTCCACACAAATCTTTTGTTTGCTCATCTTCCTTGTGTGTGAATGCATCCGCCACTTGCTCACACACGCCCGGGGACACCGAAGGAGGCTGAAAGCACGACAGTAAAGGGTGAGAACGCCCGGTGCTTTTGCTCAGCCCGGTCACCCAGAGCACGCATCCCGCTTGTTTTCCGGGACAACCTGTTGCGTAGCTCCCAAATCGCGGTGGCCTTCGCCGCTCCTCCCGTCATTCCACCAGTTGCACACGGGCCAGGGAAAGTTGGTTACCTCTGGGACAGCAGGCGGGGAGCCTTGGGGCTACGACCGCAGAGCGGCTCCACGTTGTCATTTCCTCACCGCCGCCGGATTTGGGTCACAAAGATCGCCTTTTTTGGTGGCTCTACGCTGACATCCTCTGGAGGGATGGAGAACTTCAGCGACTCCGGTCACTGCTCAGTTTGCCTGCACGTGGCTGCGCCTCCTTACGAGCTCCTGGCTCGGCTTTCCCCTCTTGTGAGCCTGCAGAGAATAAAGTGCTCTGCCCCCTGAGTATGAACACGTCTTCCCTTTTTTCTCCTACGAGTGTCACTCAGGATATGCTCTCAGTACTGTGACATCTGCTACGCTGTGGTGAAGAGGCTTGAGTACTTTGTGTCCCAAGAGCAAATGGTCTTCACCACAGCCTGCCTTTAGCTTCCCAGCTCCTGCTCTTGTTATGGTGGACTGTGGTTCAAAGGCACAGGGAATGGGCTGGTACATGGGCAGTGCCAGGGAACAGATGGGACACAGTGTAAAGAGCTGCTGCCCCCGTATTTAACTGTATACACCAGTACAACTGGCTTCTTATGGGCTCACAGCTGACTTAAATTTGTCCTGCTGCCCGGCTGAGGCTGACAGGAGCTGCCTGTCTGACTTTTCCAGCTCCTTCATCCTGGAGCAACGCAGAGCTTAGGAGAGCGCCCAGTGGAAGAACCACTGCAAACTAACTTTTATGTGCCTACCAGCCAGCTCTGGGGATTCAAGGATTTACTGACCTTGTGAAAGCAGCAACCATATCCATGCTCATTAATGGGCCCAGATTAGTTGCAACACCAAGGACATACAGAGTTTGGGGTCAGATGTGTGAGTGAAGTACTTGCTCATGCAAGTCCGGTGAGGCTTTGGTTCAGAAGGCAAGGTGATTACATGCAAACCTCCCAAGTTTGATTTTCTTTTCAGCTACATGTTGATGGAAAGAAGGAAACATGACCCTAATAGATTTTGGATGTGACTAAGACTCCAAAGATTTTCACTTTACAAAGAGCCACCTCCAGCCCCAGGCAGTGGACTCCCAGGATATTAGAAATCAGAACTTGGTTCCAGATCTGTGTTTACTAAAGATGGTGTATGAAATAGTCCAAACCACAACTGAAAGTTCATCTACTCAACAAATACAATTTTCCTTGAAACATGGCTCATAATCAGGATTTCTATGTCATGCCCTCATTTCTATTCTTGTCAGTCAAATCAAGAACTTTCAGCCCGTGGGGCTTTTCTGGTAGCCTTTCAGCTGAGTTTTAATAGAAACATTGTGCCCCTATCTGTCCCAAGCACACGCCAGACCCACAGGATGTCTAACCTTTCCTTCAAGTGATGTGAAATTCCTTGTCCACTGGCTGGGAGGGAGCTGCAGCTCCTGACGGCTCTGTCATATTTCTAAGCACGGAGTTCGAGGTCTGCATTAAAATTGATCAAATCGGTCTCTGCCTGTTTTAAATTGGTTCCTTTTGGCCACAAAGGACCTTTGGACTGTAGATTTGTGTTTTCTTTTCTTTTCCAAAGGTTTTTAGAAGTTACAGGTGACTGTCTGTCTTGTAGATGTAATGGCCATGCATCTTTGCATTGTATTTCAGTTCTCGTAAGTTGAAGTCTCAGCATTAGACTTGTGTTATTCAGAGCAAATCCAATGCTTGTTAGAGTGAAGCACAGAGGAAAGGGAATAGACATCATGAATGCTACACGAGGTATTAGTGGGAGAGAACAGTTGCTAAGTTGTTTAAAACATGGTCACTATGATTCTTCCCAATGTATTATTTTCTTTCATTCCTTTTCATTGTTCATTTAAAGCTTTTGGTGATGTTTCTGCTGCTAAGCTGTACTTAATAAGCAGGCAGAGTATTCCTTTTCATACTAACACGTTACCTTTAACACTCACTACTGTCAATGCTATTGAAGTCAATGCTATTCCATTGGGAATTGCTCTGCTCCTACATTTCCTCCTGTCTTTATCAACAATAAGATCAGGGACAAAATGAAATTGTGGTGTGACTTGGAGAAGTAAAGAGAAACCTCTGTTACCTTGTCTCCACCTGGGAGTGGCACACAATGAAACAGAGCTGTTGAACTGATCGAATTAACCTGGGGCAAAGCCCAATGTGTGTGGGAGCGTGCGTTTGGGGCTGAGAGCAGGATAGGTCACTTTAGGGGAAATGAATGAGGGCAGCATTAAGTTAACTTGCAGCAAGGGTGTTCACCCACTGTAGCACCCCAGTGTATGGAACACTGGTTTGCAGGCCAGATGGTATTGAAGTCATAAAACACCTTCATTTAGTTAAGCCAAGTTATATTCACCAGCCAGTCACATCTCAGCCACTAGGGAGTTAAATTCAAACTCCTTTTTAAAGCTGAAATATAACTGTTCTTTAAATAATTCTTTACTTTGTAGGTATGTGATTTATATACTTTAAGGGAAGGAAATTACTCAAGAGGATAGAAAAAATAGTACATTAAATGAAGACAAATACATTGTGTGCTTGTGATCCAGCAAACGTGCTGCTGGGGTTCTAGTCAGATCTGGGTTTCACTCTCAGCTTGTCTTTGACTTGCTGCATTACCTGAGGTAAGTAGGAATGCAGGCACCTATCCAGGGGGGCCACAGCTGGATGCCTGGAGTGCATGTCAGAGACAGACCTGGTGGTTAATCTGAACATAGGAGCCTGAGAATGAAAATATTAGCTCCAGTCTCACTGAGACTTTTGTTCCCCATCTGGAAAATGGATATAATCATAAAGAGCAGAAACCCGCCCCCCCCATATAAGCTACGCACACATGCATGTGTGCATGTGCACACACAGCCCCCCAGGGCCTGACCTAAGAGGTCCAACTATATTTGACCCCCTGCTGAAAGATGGTTAGCTTGCTCTTAAAGATTTCTGCTCAGAGAGTCCACAGTCTTACTAGGCACAAGGAGAAAAGGGAATGCTTCCAACATTGGTTTTGACTGACTGCCTCATAAGAGTTTATATTTGAACAATAATCTACATATTTCTTCATGTGCACATTGCCAGCTCCGAGTGTTAACTTTGCCAGATGCTGCAGCTAGGTTTACACAGAACTCTGTACTTCTCATTGATTTGCACTCAGAGACTAGGATTTTCTTTAATCCTAACCTATATTTTCAAGGAACTGCCTAGTTCATTCAGGTCTTCTGTTGGCATGGCAGCTCTTCAAAGCAGGTGACCAGCCACATTCAAATGTGCTCTTAGGAGATGCGAGAAAGGATTTAATTCAGTTGTAGTATCCTTTGGCTATCTGGTGGCTTCATCTAGTGGACAGGAAAGCCATGGGGGGCTGGTTTTATTTAGCACCATGCAAACTCAGTCCCAAGGGTGTTCCCTAAGCACCGGAGAGCTGTGTATTATATCCAAAGGCAGGGTTGGAGTTAGAGTACACCTGGCCAGCAGTCTTATCACTCCCAGCTATGGCTGGGGGCTCTGGGCTCCCAGCTAACCCCAGAGCCCTCCTCAAGCCTGAATGGAAGGACAAACCTGCTTTGCTAATTGGAGAAAAAGAGAGCATTATGGGTTTTGTGTTTCTGGTGCTCCCTGTAGAAAATAGAGAGCTTTGGTCACCATGTTGCATGACCTTGAAAGAATGACCATCCAATGGTTTTGGGAAGCATCAGGTCGGTTTTAAGACTTGCCCTGCTAAGAGAAGGAGCACTGCTGCTCTTTGGAGAGGCACAAAACCCAGTCTTCTCTGTAAATTGGTGTCAGGACTTTATCAGTGCTGCACTGGTGGCTTGGCTTTCTTTCAGGGGATCAGGTAGAAGCATCAGCTCTGTTGCCTGGGCTGCTCCTGATGGTGGCTGCAGCACTAAGAACTTCCCAGAATGTTGGTTACTTGCAGTCATGGAGTGTGCTCAGGGTGTGCTGGTAAAAACAGCTGCTGAGAGCCTTCACAGCGAACAGAGTTCCTTGGCACAGTGGCAGCCACAGCACAGACAGGGGCAGCTGTGTCTTTCTCAGTGCTGTCCCTCCTCATATGCTGCATTTCCAAGACAGCTGTCTTTTCAAGCCATTTCCCAAAGGCACAGTGTCCCACTCCCTCAGCCTCCTGCTCCCAGACCTAGCCCTCTCTGGTTTTCTTCATCTCTTCCCCTCTTCCAACCCTTTATCCTCTCGGTGTTTGTCTCAGAGAGGACTTTTGTTCCCCACCTGAGTTTTGCCTGTCCTACTGCTGAAAAATGTTCCCCCTCTGTGGAGTTTATTCCTCTTCCAATCCTTCTCTCTTCTCCCTATCCCCTACCACCTTTAGTCCTGTCCTCTCAAATCCATGTGGCTGAAGCCTTTTGTTCAGTTTCCTTTTCCTCACTCTGGCTTTCAACTCACTGGGTTTTTACTTCATCCATTCTTCCTCTGTTCATCCATCTTCTGTCTCCTACCAACTACCTCCATCTCCCCCAGTTTTCCCAGTGGTGTGGTGAGGTCCAGTTAGCCCCTGTGTGATTCTCAGTGGGAACTAAGGTGATGGCTGGAAAGTTGTAAACTGGTGAGTTCAGTGATTTCACCAGCACCCAGTGACTTTGTTTTGCCACCTCTTTGGAGGACAACTTTGTCTTGTCCACATCTCTGTAATTCAATGGTGGTAGCAGCACACATCACAGTGAAAGTGGTGCCTGTGTATTCACCTTATCTCTTGGGCTTTGCCCTGCCTCCAAAGTGCAGGGCTTCTGTGTGAATCACAGCACCGCAGAGTGATTTGGGTTGAAAGGGACCTTAAAGATCATCTGGTTCTAACTTTCCTGCCTGTTGCAGAGACACCTCCCATTAAACCAGGTTGCTCAAAACCCTATCTAGCCTGGCCTGGAACACTTCCAAGGGCAGCCACAGCTTCTCTGGGCAACCTGTTTTAGTGTCTCACCCCACTCACAATGACAAATTTCTTCCTAATATGCAATCTAATTCTACCCGCTTTCAGTTTAAAGCCAATCCCCCTTGCCCTATCATGCTGTTGTAAGAAGACCCTCTCCACTATACTTGTAGACCCCCTTTAGGTACTGGATAGTTGCTACAAGATCTCACTGGAGCTTTCTCTTCTCCAGGCTGAGCAACCCTAGTTTTTTCAGCCTGCCTTCATAGGAGAGGTGTTCCAGCCCTCTGATCCTTTTTGTGACTTTTCCCTGGACTTGCTCCTACAGGTCCACATCCTTCCTATGCTGAGGGTGTCAAGAGTTTGGCACAGTGCTCCAGGTGGGTCCTGCAAACAGCAGAGTGGCGGGGCAGAGTCACATACCTTGACCAAATGCTGATAACAGCCCTTGAAGTTCCAGATGATGAGATTGACATCCAAATCCACCCCTCCTCTAGAGGGATGTACATGAGGTATAAATAGCCTTCATGTCATCTGTAGTTCACGGAGGATAGTAAATAAAAGGAGTAACAAAACCAGCCCCCCCTGTTCCTAACCTCCTCTAAAGGCTTGGCAGGGAGGCCAGATAGGGTGTGGAGACCAGTTGGCCTCGTGAGCTGGTACAGAGTGTTTGTACTAGACAAAGAGTGAGCCGAGTGGGCAGGAACCAGTGTTAAGAAGAACCTAGCCATGATACCATACGGACAGGCTATACTATGTGATTCTGGTGGACAGAGTGCTTTAGTCCCCAGGGCAGCCAAGGTAGCAGCTTCAACTATCAACCCATATCTTTTTTGTAAGGTATAAAAACCAGAGTTTGATGTTCAGCTGCCAGATGGAGTTGTTTGGGTTTTCCTTGAGGGGGGGGGCAATATATATATATCCTTGGACAGAAAATAAATCTGTGTGACAGGAAATAAATGGAGGGCAGAGAGTTGTCACTTTTAATAGACCGTGGAAATGACGATTTCTCTCGGGGTCACCTCTGCAGCCCCGCGGCTCCCCTGGCCTGGCCGCTCTGACCCCCGGAGCTGAGGGGGTCCTGCAGGGCGGAGGAGCCCGGCCCGGTCCGAGCCCCTGGG